>CM061533.1:127563778-127962994 GCA_030545055.2 Neoaliturus tenellus
ACATAGCCCAAAATGTTTTATCTATGTTTCCTCTTAGGGACGTCCCCAAAGGAAATCTTGGGGATAACTTTGTAAGTCTATGCCATGTTTAACATCATTATAAAGTCCTTGAATTCAGGAAAATTTGCCACAAACATAACCTCAAAAGGTTGAATATGTTAGAAGTTACCCTGCAATTCTTGTGTTGTTCAGTTTTCTTAATAATGTTTGAACAGCAAGTTTGATTGCCTGCCATTTTTTAACCAGTTATCCATTTGTGGCCATGTTTACAGCATAAAATTAAATTTTAAATCTTTACCATTTTAATTTTATGTGCATAACAACCCATGTTTATATTTGAGATTTCCTTCCGACTCCTCACCTTGAGCCATTAAGGACAAAATTATAAAGCTGTCCCGAGACTTTTTGAACACCCAGTATATTTCCTGAATTAGTGAATTCTTGCCAAAATTTTTTTTTAACTCTGGTTAATATGATCAGTCCATCCTTATTCTAAATATTGTAAATTTTGTCAAAATAATCAAGGAGAACATTATTTAATTTTGTTTTTTGCCATGAATCTCTAAATAATAATTACAACAAAATTATTATTAAAAGAGTAAACATTGAGTCATATTATAAGAGTAATGTGTAACTGCTCAGAGAATTGCATCTACGCGCTGGGTGGGTTTGACTCTACCAACTACCAGTCGTCGGTTGAGCGGCTGGACCCGCGGGTGGGCCGATGGCAGGCCGTGCCGTCCATGTCGTCCCGGCGCAGCAGCTGCGGCGTCGCGGCACTCGACGGGCTGCTGTACTGTGTCGGCGGCAACGACGGCACCATGTGCATGTCCAGTGGGGAGCGGTTCAATGCTCGCCGCAACACCTGGGAGCCCATCGCGCCCATGCACTCGCGCAGGTAATCCACCAGCAATATCTGGGCTACAAAAAGTAGGATTTCTTGGCGAAGAAGTAGGAGTTAAAAAGAAAAACAAAAATTCAGTAAATGTTATTTTTATATTATTATTTTTTTAATAAAGAGGTTGGCGAATCTCTTTTTGCCTTACATTTCCCTGTCCCCATAGACTATTGATCTGTGCGTGGATTGTATTAGATTTGTCCAATAATGGATAATGGAAAGGGGGTGAGCCCCTACTGTACAAGGCGAATGGTATTGATGAAGTCACTGGCAGAACGCAGATTTGAACCCATGACATCATTGCCATGGTCCCGAAGTCTGATGTGCTAACCATTACGCCACTGACTCACTCAATACATAAATGTAGGATAAATTTATGAATTTTGGACCACTGAAGGATGAAAAAACACAATATTGTAAAAGTGGACTATTATTTGTTTTACACTACTTATCCAAAATAATTAATAACACTTGTAATGAATACCCAACTTAATAGGAGAATAGTGAACGAAGTGGAGCATAGTTGAGTCAGGCCGATACACTGCTTCGGTGTGGCTTATTTGAAAAGTACCTTTACGATTCACTCTACTGTCACCAAGCTTATTGGACAAAAGATTCACAGCATTGTTGATAGGAAAATTAATGATTTAGTTTGTGACTGAGGATGATGCTACAAGCCTTCAAAATTGATAAGGCAGAGTATATTTCTTTTGCAAATAGTCAGTAATTTTAATTATCCTTTAGATCAAAGTCACACAATCCTCTATGTCTACTATTACTCATAGAATAGCCATGTTTACATTGGCAAGATCTCGTGTCTCACCTCTTTATACACTGCAAGTGACATGCCATACGTCCTTTTTAACACTGAGTTTTGCATTTCATAATTGAGGATTTGGTTTATGTTTTGTCGTGTTTTGCTGCAAAAAAATTAAATAAATAAAATGTTGAAAATAATATTATTTGTGGCATGGCATACGTGGACCTTATCCAACCTTCAGTATCAAACGAATGTGTTAGAAATCATAAAATAGTCATATATAAAATAGTCATAAGTCTATTTTATATAGTTGTTACATAGTGTAACAATTACAATATTAAGAAAATTATAGTAAGGGTACCATTGTAAACACAGCTTCTAAACTCTCTTGTATTTCAGAAATCAATTTACCTAAATTGTAGTTGAGTTAATGTACTGGTGTATTCATAAAAAATGTATGACAAATTATGCTGTATTGCAACTTTGAAGAACAATCAGATGACTTCAACTTTAATCAAAAGTTGGTTCTGCCTTACTCTGAATATTTCTGAAATAAGATGTTTATGCTAATCCACACTTATAATTTAACTCAATGCAGAACATTAGTCACTTCATACAATTTTAACATAATACATGAAGTTACACAGTAGGACATCAGAAATACAGTATACACATTGTCTGGTAGTATGGATATTAAAAATAATTTTAGCTTTTCAATAGTTCAATATTTTCTAGATGACAAAACAGTAAACCTTTTAGTGCTGGTGGGCTAAAGATTTATTATACATTATCACTAAAAAGTGTTCACAACACCAACAGGTCAACCCATGAAGTGGTCGCTTGTGACGGAACGCTACTTGCACTTGGAGGGAATGACGGAAGCTCCTCGCTAAACTCAGTTGAGCGTTACGATCCTCGCCTCAACAAGTGGACGTTAGTTACGTCGATGCTCACCAGGTAATAGAGACCAAAGTCCATAGTGGGGTCACTGTCAACTTTAATTTAGGGCAGTTAATCGTAAATATCTCTTACATTACCCTAAAGAGAACCTTGTAAAAAAGTCAAAGTTATACATAACTCACGGCTACCGTTGCTGGGACAGTTAACTAACTATTCAGCTACATCATTAAATAAATCTCTCGCTTTTAATGAATGATTAACAGAATGGAGATGATGAACAGATTAAAAACTATGGTTCTTTGAGTAAATTAGAATGATTCAAGAGAAGGTTCTGAGCAGTGGTATGATGATGTTTGCAGACGCAGCTCTGTGGGGGCGGCCATGTTGGAGTGCTTCAACATCGAGCGCGGCCTTCCCGTGGTCGAGCGGGGTCTACCACTGGTGGCGTCGGGCACCATCACCATAAAAAACATTTGACACTGATTGAAGCTCAACATTAGATATCCACTTCCCAGGCGAACGTTTCTTCGCTTAGAAAATTAAATTAAGAGATTAAGACTATATTTTAATGACCAACTATTACTCTATTGTTCTTACATTGAAATTTAATCTACGGCAGAGCTAAACTGGCAAATAAGTCAATTGTATATATTTCAAAATGTTAATTTCTTTCCTATCAAACTTATGTTTTAGTGAGAGGCGGTTTAAATATATTTTTTTACTAAAATGATTGGTTTGCTTTAGTGTTATTATTTTCATACGTGGAGTATATTATTATCTTTAATAGAGGTTGGCTCTTGAATCTTTTAATATTTAAGTGAAACAGTAAATAAAACTCGTATTAATAATTATTAAAACAATAGGTATGGTAGGATACAATATTAAAAATATGGTACATTACATGAATAAATGTTACATTGCAGTCTAATCAGTACTTGTTTTAAGTTAAGCTTATGAATGTGCAATGGGCAGTAGTGATATGTTATGGTGGTGTGCTTTAAGAAGTAGCTTCAAAATTAGTGAAATGATTACGGTAATATTATTTAAAGAAATAGGCTACTTTTTTATGTCTAAACAAATCATTTAAATTGTGTTTTGAAGGTGAATGAGTTTGGTATTAAAATATCTCACATATTTAGACAAATTGGCACCCCCGGATATCATGACTAAATCCGCCCATGAATATTTCTGCAAAAGGATGGTCAGTTTAATTTCTACAAAATATTAATTGTAAAAGTACGTATTTTCATAATCAGAGATTGCTTCTTCAAATAAGTAAATATAGGGGGTTTTTTTTTAAGTTATTCAACCCTTTGAGCGCCAGCAAAATTTTGTATTACTAACCCAAAACAGCTTAGTAATTTCTTCAAGTATGTCTCTTTTGACGTCTTCTTAAAGTAAGTGCCAGGCAATTTTTGCCGATTTCACAGTTTGTTAAAAATATTGAAAAATTATATCTTGCGATATTTTGATATTGAACAAGCAATATATTTATTCTTGCATTTTTCAACTCAATGTTGTTTAAGGCAGAAAAAAAGATCTGAGCACTAGTTCACTTGCTAGGACAACTTATTGATTAAAGCGCCCGGCCAGTAAGATCAGCCACTGACAGTTCTCATGTCGAAGTACGGAGCCGATTACATTTGCTTCTAACTGTTCTTGTAATGGAATATTGAGAATGGCGTAATATTTGTGATAGCCAAAGGGTTAATTGAATGAGTCAATGAATTTAATTCTCAAGATATGCGAAGGACCAATTTACTTAAAAGGAAATGATATAGGTTAAAACAGTATTATATATGTATATGATGAGAAAGGGTTTTATATTTGATGTTTGATTCTGACTGAAACAATAAAACTATGTCAATTCATAATCTTAAGGAAGGAGAAAACAGGTAGTTTAAAATAGCCAGAGAATGTTTTTGAAATCGAGTACAGTTTGAAAGTGATAAACTACTTTCCAGTCTTTCATCAAACTATACTTTGTTTATCGCTTATAACTTAATCCCAACATAAGATCGTAAAATAAAAATGTTCTTGTACTGTGTATCCTCAAAATACTGGACAAACTGGAATTGATGTTTTTTGGTTTGAAAATTTGAGAGCCAGTGTCGTATGTAAAGGAGCTATAGCCATGAATGAGAGAACAGAAAATGGTAACGGTGATTTGAGCTATTTTTGGAGTGTAACTTCAAACTCAACAGGGACCTAGTTCTCAGGAAGGTTGGCCGCTTGGTAGGCACTGTAACTTCTTTAACTAACTGGATTACCTTAAAGTAAAACGAACTTTAAATATAAAATTGTATAATATCAAAATGAAAATATGTTAATATTATGTACAGTAAAAATCATTTGTATAATTTTTATAAGGATTTCATAGATTTTAGTTATCAATAATTACATATGAAATGTTGTATTTTGGTTGTAAATTTGTTTATGACGGATAAATGTTAAGTTAGTTTATGAATAGAAAATTGAACAATATTTATTAAACAATAATTCTTTAAAGTTCGGAATACACTGTACAGAATTTTTCCATTTTCAATTTGGAGTCACTATTTCTTTAACAGCTTTAACATGTGAATGAAATTATTTTACGAAAATGCTTTATATTGTGAAAATCTTACATGATGGTTATGGACATAATATTTTTCAAACTTAATAATATGTGCCTAAACTATTCAATAAGTCTAATATAATGCTAATTTAAACTAAATAAAATGTGCAAAATTTATCATTTGCATAAAAAAAACTCTTGAAGTATACAATTTTGTTCATTTTGAACATTTTCAATATGAATTTTTTAGAAAATTACAATGGGACATATTTTACTAAAATAATACTCAATAATGTTAATTTCATAAAAAAAAAATAATATTTTATGAAAGATGTTGTGTATAATAGTTTTGTTTTAGGACATTGGATTATTATTTCTATTCAATTCTAACTTTGCTCTCTTTCTTGTAATATCTCTTTGCGTGAATATTCTCTCTAGAAACACATTTTCATACAAGAATGAGTAAAGTAAAACATGTTAATAATATAGGTTGGTCTTCTATCTTGTCTTTTAAGTTGTTAGAACGCTGGTTGGATATAATTTGGATCTAGAGCCAATTTAAGTTCCCTTTTCATTGTGATACAGCCTGCTAGTTGTAGATAATTTTATCGTTGTGAAGTTTTTCTTTGTATAATAACCTTTACATGTTTATTGAAGTTAAAAATGAGATCTCTTTATTATGGAGTGAGTAAATGTCACTGCCAAATTAATATTAAAATATAAACATATTTGATAAAACCTGTGTATTTATAATCATGAAACCCATGTAGTCCAAATAAAAATCTTTCAACACATCTGCATAAAAAAAAAATAAAAATAAAAATGGAGGGATGGAGGATATCTCTGAAGGTAGAGGATATCTCTGGTCTGTGTATTATAAATATTGCTCTAACAAACCATATGACTATTTACCCTTCAAGTCATAAAGCTAAAATATTATCATAGATTAAACATACACCCCATGTGGATAGCCCATCCTAATGTAAGCGGCGGGCGCATTCGACGTGTACGTTCAACCAGAAGGCAACGGTAGTGCTTTATGTTAAAAGCTTGGTGGCACAGCGGCGCTCACTGAATTGGCGAAAAATAATTAACGTGAGCGCCAATTTTGAATTTAAGTTTTTGCCAATTTTGTGAGCTCCGCTGCGCCACCTAGCGTTTAACGAAAAGCACTACCACCGCAGTCTGACTGAATGTACAAGTCTAAAGCGCCCGCCGCTTACATTAGCATGGGCTATCTACTTGGGGAGTATGTTTAATCTATGATATTATATTAATTATGTAGGGAAAATATTTTGTAAATAACAATAAAAAATTTAAAATACTTTTTAAAAAACAAAATTGGGACGATTGGTTTTTTACAAAAGTACAAAACTATTAACAAATGTACAATATTTACACTTAAATGCTATAATACAGTTTTATCACTGTCACTATCAGAAGACGTCAATAGCTGGATTCTTCTTCTCTTTTTGAGAGTCTTCTTAGATTGTACAGCAGTTGGACTTGAGTCACAGCTAGACAAATGTTTTCTTTTTCCTGTCCTTTTCTCACCACTTGTTAAATCTTCATTGCTAGAACTTGAACTAAGAAGTCTATTCTTTTTCAATACTTCACTCTGTGAGATCTCTTCACTACTGGATTCAGATTTTTGTTGTTTTCTTTTTCTTTTTTTCTCCTTCCTTGATTTCAGTTTAAGAAGCCTCTCGGCTATTTCCAATTCAGAGGGTTCATCCTCAACAGGAATTTCAGTTGCATCACAGCAAAATGAATCCTGAGTATAAAACAGATAATTATTTTAAAGAATAACACAAATTCCTTTGAAAAATAGTACATTACTAAATTATATTCATACTCCATTAATTATTTTAGCCGGTGGATAAAGGGGCTTGTAGATGGGGATAGTAGCGTGGCGGGTTGGGACGGAGAGTGGAGGCCTGTTCACTTCACTTATGTTGTTATTATCTAATACACAGGGTGACTTCTGGGAACTGGGCAAAAATTAAATAGTTTTTGGTTGTTATTGAATGCGTCAGGGAGATTTAAGTTATGTCACTGTCTTAATAGTGTCCTGCCATTTCAGTTAAAATGGCATCATCAGTTTGTCAGTATAGTAAAGTTTTTTGCATACGGCACTTAAAAAAAGTAAATTTTATGATCACACTAAAGCGAATCATAATTTAAAACTTCAATATCGGTTGAAATAACACCATTCCAAGCTTAACACTTTTTTGAGATGTGTTCATGCATTCAGAACAATAGAAACAGCAAAAAAAGCTAAACGGTCCTGTAAGAATAGTGAATACACTCTTCACATAAGCTTAAGCTCTCGTTCTTCTCTGTGTGCTGACTGCAGGGGTTTTCATTTGGCGATTTTTGGGTGTTTTCACTCTTATTAAAGGACCATTTGGCTTTTTATTTTTTACTGTTTCTGTTGTTTTGAATAATTATTAAAGTGTTTCAGCTAGGAAAGGTGTCATTTCGACTGATATTAGTTTTAAATTAAGATTCGCTTTGGTGTGATAGTAAAATTTCTTTTTTGAGAATAGTGTCGTATGCATAAATTTATACTTAAAACTTATACATTTAAACAAAAACGGTAGGATACTATCAGCACAGAGATAGAACTTGGATCTCCCTAACTTGTGCAATAACAAAGAGCTACTTAATTGTTTCTGGTTCCCACAAGTCACACTGTATTAAAAATATTAATTATTATAATTCTGTGTTTTCTGTTCTCAAAAATATGATACAAACCATTTTAAATCACTGTTTTTAATACCATGCCAGCCAAATTTTTCGACAAGCTAGCCATGATCAAGACAGTAAAAAACCATAGATGATTGCACACTTCCTGTGCTCCATACAAAGCCTCTGCAATATTGATAATTATATTTCTAACTGACTTTTCAATATTGAAATTCATTCTGAAACCAAATTATAAGATGTTGATTAATTTATTTAATCCTAAATATTCTGTAAATTAATTTTTTAAGGGTTTGAAAAACAAGGTAGTAAATCAATAAATTGGTTTATGATTAGGAAGATTATTGACATTCCCTTTCTTGAAAAGGGGCTTTACTTTGGCAAATTTGGAGTTTTCCTGCAAAAATAGTGTTGGAGAGAGAATTATGTTAATCTCATAATATTAAAAATATGTTTTATAAAAAAGAGAAGAATTTCACCCATCCAGAAGAGTTTGAATTTTTTAATGAGTTCAAAACTTTTTGAACTTGGGCAACAGTAACTCTCTGTAACGTAAAATTGACATGTTTTATTTGCTTGTTTAATTATGGGCCTTGATAGGAATAATGCAAACAAACGGCTCTCATTTTAATGAATTTGGATATCAATCATAAATAACCCAGTTCTAACTATTTCACTAACCCAAACAGTGTCTCGTGCCAAATAGTTTGGAATAGCCAAGATTCTACAGTACTAATTTTAGTAAAATTCAAGTTAAATTGTGAATATCTGGCTAACAAAAAACAAAATTAATATAGGCGTCAGCCCTATTTTTGGTAGAGATAGTGATTTTTATTAGTACTCGTAAAACCTAAGGTGGAAGGGAGTTAAGGAAGTTTGGGGGTACTGTGAGTTATTAAGCACCAGAGGATATGAGGTGAGAACTACTGTGAACTATTGTTACAAATTTTATTGAATTAAAAACTTGTTCTGATGCCGGCTACAATTCTTCAATGACTGGGCTACTTGGTGGACCTTGAGACAAAATATTAAAAAATATTTTGTTTCTTTTTGAAAATTGTAGACCGTTTTTGTGGCGTATACTGAACAGTATATTCTTGATGTTATTTAACCAATTACCTATCATAGTATAGTGTGCTTCCTAAACGAAATAATTAATAAAACTGGCGTTTTGCTTATATTATAGATGTTAAAATAAAAGTAAATTAAATAATAGTTTTGATACTGAGATGGGTTACAAACTATTCATATGTGTTTACATTTTGGCATGAAGCTATTTATACATAAAAAAGTAAAAGTTACTATTAACAAAAAAAGTCAACTTACTTATCAACCTATCACAGCTATTACCTATATCAGCATGAAAATATTATTGACTTACATTTTCATATGAGTCATTTTCGTCCTCTGGAACAGCTTGTGAGAATACATCTCTTTCCAAGATAGAATCGGTTATTTTTGGTATTTTAAATCCAGGCATTTTAAATGGACTCCTAGAATAAATATCGTATGCAAAATAAAGAATGAAAGAATCATGGTGTACCTACACATTTTATTTAGAAAATAACTTGGTAATATAACTTGGTAAACTTATACGATTCTTTTGCTGTAAGAATTCATCCCCAGATTCACATAAGGTTATTCTACGATCCAGAGTCCAAATAAGCTTGTTTCTTTTCAAGACCAGCTCGTTCGCTCTGCTCACTTGCCCCATGTCACACTCGTTTGCTTCACTCTAATGTGGGCCTTAAGGCACTCTGTTATTGACTTGCTGAACCACTCGTTGAAACAACTTGTTGTGTGAAACTGTAACACGTGGGTTTAACTTCCTCAGGTATCCAATAATTTTACTATTGCTAAATTTCCTCTTGTTTTTATAATGAATTGCAATTAAACAAATTAAATTCTTTATTATTTTATTTTGGTTTATGTGAACAATTATAATCATCAATATAAAGTACAATTAATAACTGACAGTTAAAATACATATATACACACACACACACATTGTTTGGTATTTTAAAATGGCTACAGTGAAAAACCACATGTTTATTCTAAAACACGTGGTATGTACTTTTGAAATTGAGTCAGCAGTTTTCGTGTTTTCTTTCTTTTGATTTTTAACTACCAACGTTAACATTTTTTAAATTCAATTAATTATTTTGCTAAAATACGATTTTTACAAGCAAAGACATGCATATACACATTATTTTTATCCCAGAACTAAGGTTATTTGCAAAGTTTGGAGAAAATCATTAGAGCCGTTTTTGAGATAATTGTGCATACATACATACAAACATACTTTACTCGTATTGGACATGAAAAAAAAGTAGTTCCGTAGTTCCTGGTTTGTAAATAAACTGATTAAAAAACACAACAGTTTTACTGTGGAATCTGGAGAATTTAAACACCAAACAGTTAAAAAATAAATAAATAAACTTGTTTATGAACATATTTTTTGGAGGTTGTAAAAACATAAATTATAAAATAGATGGATGAACTTTAATACAGTAATGACAAATCTAATTTGGTATATGAAAAAAGAGGCCTAACTAGCAAACGTGTACTAGATTTAAAGCCACTATTAATCATGACACCGGTAATCCACGATAAATTAAAGACACTTTTACTCCACCCTATTAAATTTGATTGTGTTGAGGGGATTGTTTTAGACCCCAATAGGCCTAGAGCACTGACCATTTTAAGAAATATGATACATGCAGCTTCAGTCAGAGTGTGGTGAGCTTGTGATTTTAAGAAACAAATTGGTTGGTGGTACAGGGAAACCAGGGAGGGTGCAGTGGCCTTTAATTTAAGTCATGCTTTTGACCTAAGTCAGGGCATGGGTCAGCAGTTGCATTTCAGAGCTGTGCATACAAATTATTGTAGGATTTTGATAACAATAAACAAATAAATAAATAAGGAAAGAAAGAAGTGGATATTTGTATGCCGAAGTCAGTGAGTGGGAGGGGGAGCGGGAGGTCGTGACCCTATCCCTGCCCTGCAGTCTGGAGTTAAATTTAAAGCTATATGTTTTTTAACTAAAAAATAATAATAAAAAATGTAAAGCTTAGGGTTTAGTTAAAAATATCCTTTTCCCGCCAGTAAATTGACTCTTGGTCAGGAAGGATTACTAATTAAATAACCTACAAGATAGTGAACAGGTGCAACGCAACTGCAACGAATTTCAGTGGCTAAGTAAATGGAGGGTCCAGCATTATTAAAGCTTGGTATGAAAATAAAACGTAGGTTTTTAAAAGTGGTTTTAACAATTATAAAAAGCTTACTTGACTGACTGGAGATACTTGGCTTGAATGTCAACTGAGGTTTGATCAACAGAGGTGCTAGGGAGCTCAGTGAGGTCGTTTATGAAACTCTCGTCAAGCTCATCCAGCCCGCTGGTGTTCTCCTCATCGCTGGAACACGGGGCCCCTCCTGTCACACTCACGTCAGCTTCCAGCTCCAGGAACTGACCTCTCACTCCCGGCTGCAATAAGAAAAAACTTGATATTAAAAGTTCCTGCAAGAGACAGCATTTCATGTCATTTGTATCCTCAACCATCTCACATTAAATTTCTCAATTACTTTGCATTTTTTAGGTTAAAATACACCCATGCTGTGGTCAGCATATATGGAACTAATAGCTATATAAAATAACTAAGCCCTGGAAGAGGGAGTTGGTATGTATCCTGGAGGGTTTAATAAAATTACTTTTGCACTATTAAATTGAATAGAAATTTTTACTTGGATCAAATTAAACAATAAACACAGATGAAGCATTTGATCATGTATTCAACAAACGTCCTATCAAAAGCCAAAAATTTTGCAATAAACTGAAAAATAAAAAATGTAATATTTCCCAAGAGTAAAAAAAAAATACCAATCAAAAATAGTCAAAAGCGAGAATTCACCATCTATTTATAGATTAAATTTAAACAAAAACCCAATCGTTAATGTGTCATCTGGGTTCTCTCATTCTTTAATTTCTGCAGTCCACATTTAAAGTCTTAAAAGAACCAGGACAGACCATTGCAGCCTGAAAGACCCCAGGAAAGAAGATGAAACAATCTACTTTTTCATCATAATCACACGATTAACCATTGTTTTCGGAACAGTCAGCTATGAAACAAACTAGTCAATTCCTGATGGGTTGGATAAACAGTTTGGAAAAAATTGTAAAAAGGACTAGGCCGGAAAAGAAACTTCCAAGATTTAACACCACGAGCGCTGCTATTCTATTATAATCCATTGCACAATTTTCAAACACCTGATTTTTTCTAGCAAACAAATGAAACAATAACAAACCTCCAATGATATATTTTTTTAAAGTAAATTTTTATTAGTACTAAAGTAAGTTTTTAGCACTAAAATAAGCCAGAAATAAGATATTTGTCTAAAATATATTTTTCTCATTTAGCTAGATGTTGAATAACTGTTTAACTTGACCTTGACATGCCTATTCTATTGCCGTCGACTATAAAAGCTGAAAAAAGTTCAACTACAAGAAAAACAAATAACAACATAAGAGGGGGTTTAGATAAAAATGTATTAACATTTAAGCAGACTGTTTATTTATCAAAGGTGGTGTGATGAAAATACTATTCTCGCCCAAAAGTGGTATACCGGTGCTCGATCGAATTCAAATATTCAGCTTCGCCTTGTACTTGAAACTCGATCTTGCATCAGGAACCACCACTTTCCGGAATACCATTACCATATCCTATGATTTTTTTTTATCGTAGATATTTTGGAAAAACTAACATAACCCAACCATAAAATTCAATCAAGTTACATGAAAAAGGTTGTGCCAGTACAATTAAGGTTTGTGATTGTTTTCATTCATAAGTACAAATTGGAAGAGTGTGACTGCATGCAGGGCCGGATTTACCGCATGGGCAACATGGGCACATGCCCAGGGCGGCAAAATTTTGGAGAAATTAAAATTTATATCTGTATGCACGGCGCGTTGTCATCGTCATGGTCGCAGGCCACATAGCCGTATCGTGGTGAGGCAGCAAAGGGCAGACTGCAGTCTGCCTGCGCGGAAGCCGCGGATGCGTGTACGGGTGGACGAGCGTCTATTTATTTGCGCGCGGCAGACAATGTGCTAGTGGTGTTGCGCCGTGAGGGAGGGGGGAGCCGTATTCGTATTCCTCGCCGTCGTCAGCCCGGTGGGGCATACGGGAGACATTCGGAGCAGCTTAATGACGTCGCTTCACTATGTGACGGCTATGATGCTGACGTCATAACATTAAAGTTTCTATATTTTGCTGCTACTCGGCTAGTCTAGCTTGCCCTCTTTCTTTCTTTGTTTTTGAGAATTGAATTGAGGAATCGTTGTTAGTGTAGTAAGATCTTGATAAAGATGAATAAATAAGTAAAACCTAAGAATAAAAATCTCCAAAGCATTTTATTTACTAATAAATATACCGGTATTAATATGTAAGATTAGAAATAGATACAGTATCCTTATAGTAGTAAATGTTCATTAACAATTTTTGGATTGGCACTCTTAAATGTAGTGTTAAGTTAAATTGGGTATGTGATAGATCGGTGTAGGATTCTGCAATCTAAACCTTGCACCTAAGTTTTGGTTCCAAAAAAACTTTATCAAATTTAAACTTTACTACCGGTAATTACTGTAAATACATCTTACCGAATCCAACTAGGATTCGTTTATGGGGAATTAAGGAATAGGCTGACTGTTAAGACAGTTAAACTTAGTTGCATAAAATTACGTTTCATACTAACCAAAAATATAGCCTATCTAGGCCTAAAACGTTGAACGCTTTGAATCTTTTCTATTAAAGCAATTTCTTTTCTATTTTTTACTAAAGCAGGCCCAAGTTTATGTAAGTTAGGCCTGATAAAAACAAAACAAAAAATACCTATAACAAAAATAAACATTTTTATTTTGTAAAAGAGTTTTCAAATTCTCCTTAAAAAGAGGACCATGATAGAATTTATCCATTTCTATTCATCATCATCTAATCCTACAGAGGTTAGGCCTAGTGTAAACAATATTATTCAGTTGTTGTTGCAGACGACAACTCTGAAATCGAAATCAAGCGTATTGAACGCTAGACTGTTCGTAGCGATAACTCAAGGAACTAATTCAATGACGTCATAGTTTGCTCCGGTCTCCCGTATGCCCCGCAGGTCATCAGCCCATCCCGCCAAGTCGCCATTTCGCTTCCGCTTGGGCGGTCAGTGTACAAACGTCATTCGTCAGTATTGTGTGGCGTTGTTGTCGCTTTAGAACTGACAGCCTGTACGAGTACGCTTGCGGCTTGCTTGTTATGCAGTAGTGCTTGAGCGACTGTGTGTTGTTGATTTGCTCATAACTCTTAATGCTGTGTTTCGTGTGAGATTTCATTTGAATTTGATAAAGCCTACGCAATAATTTTCGTTATATTTTTAAAACATAGGCCTAATGGATGGGCAAAAAGACTTAGAGGCGCGGAATACCGGAAATTATCTGAAGTGAAGAAGAAGAAGGAAAATGAAGTGCTTGTCCAAACTTTAAAGTTAGATTCCTTCTTAAAAAGCAATGTCGACGCAATGTGGCTCCTTGGAGGGTACAAAGGGAGCAGGTGGGAGGGGGGGGGGTGAAGGGGCGGCAGATTATTATATGCCCATGGGCGAAGAAAACGTAAATCCGGCCCTGACTGCATGGTAGTGTATCAAGCCTGAAAATAAAAGAAACAATAAAAGAATGAAATTTGTAGACTGATAAGATACAGTACATACCAAACCCTGTTTTGCAGCTTTTCTTCTTTTATTTTTTTGTCCATTCTTGAAAGCTGTAATTTTGCTTTTGGGTTTATTTGTTGGGCTCTCAAATACATCACTCTCTGAATCAGAATAATTTGAGATATTGGCTTGTTCAAAAGCAAATGAAACTGATTTATTATTTTTGAAAGGGGCCTTCATGTATGTATGCCACTGGGAAGATATAAAAGACTCCTCATTTTTTGGAGAGGAATCAGTTTTTTCTGAAGCAAATGACACAGATTTTTTGGTTTTCAAAGGAGTCTTCATGCATGTCTGCCACTGGGAAGATATAAATGATTCTTCATTTTTATGAGAAGGCTCTGACATTAGCAAATTACTGTTATTGTCGGGATGAATACTGTTAGGTTCATAACACTTTTTCAACTTGTTTATTTTCTTTACTTCATTTTCTTCAATTTCTGAAGGAATTTCTAAATTGTTTGATGGTTTTGCTATATCTAAATAGGTTTTAAATCCATCATTTAAATTACTTTGATAAAAAGACTTTTCCTTGGTTGTCCGTGCATCATCTTTCTGACAAGCAAAACTATCTAAATTTATTTGTTCAAAGATAGAATCATCACTGCATTCAAAATGTATACTGAGATCAGTTTGTTTCACGGTTGGTTTTGTACTAATGTTACTAACCACTGTTTTAGGCACCTTATTCTTGTCTGCTAAAGCTGATACTTTGGCTACCATTTGGCTGATTGTATACATGGATGATTGTTCCAAATTTTCTTTCTTATTCTTATCCTCCTCTTCACTAGAATCATAAAATAGTTGACTGGCAGATAACAAATTTAAAGCCTCTATTTCTTCAATATCTGTGTTAGACTGCTTGGCTTCTGGTCCTAGAGGTTTGCAAAATGTAGAAGTTTCAATTGTATCTTTACTTGAAATATCTTCGAATAAAACTTTCCTTTCAAGTTTGGGTGTTGAGGTAACTTGCCCTGTTAAAAAAGGTGATAGGTTGTTGTTTTGACTTGGGCCCACTTGCCCTGATAGGACTGGTGACAGGCCATGAGTCAAAGGGACAAGGCCGGACAAAACTGGAGAACTATTTGTGTTGTGATGGGAAGTCACTTGCCCTGACAAAATTGGTGAGCTTGGAGTTTGTGGGGTATTGACTTTTGCTGAATCATCAAGGGTTTTTTGGCTTGAAAATCCAGTCAAATTCAGCTTCATTTGAGGAATTTTGAAAACTGGTTTAACACGGTTTTTGTCCAATTTTGAAATAGGGGAAATGTATTGAGATGTTTTAAGCTTGAGTTTATCCTTAAAACTACTTACATCCTTTTGAGCAGCACAATTTTCTGTTGGAAGTATAGGAATAGAATTTTTCTCAGTTATATTACTCATGACGCAATTGGCTCCTTTGACTGGGGTTGAGGTTTTGGTACTATTTACTAATGATTGGAAGCCTAAATCATCGTCGGCTTCATTAAAAATATCTTCTAGGTTGAAATAATCTTTATTGTGGTTAACTAATTGATGATGTGTTATTTCTTCATGTCTTTCTTTAGCATATACAGGATTTAAATCCAGCACTGGGCTACAATTGTCATCATTATCAAAAATTTCATCTACACTTATTAAAGGTGAGGTTATTTTTTTACTTTTTGAAAAACTAATTCTGTTCCTAAGTCGTAACACACTATTCTGGATATTATTCACCATTTTCAAGCTGGGGTCAAACATTTTTGAAATATTAACTTTATTTAGAGATTCTTTTGACAAGTTTTCCACCAGTGTTTCAACATTTCTTAACATTTTTAAATCTACATGCAAAAGCTCATTACTCAAAGCCTTATTCCGTAACATTTGGCTACCAACCAATCGAAAAGGTTTGTCACAGAACTGACAATGTGATTCTTTTGATTTCTCATTGCTTGTGTTTTTTAAGTCTTTGATGGTTTTCTCCGGTCCTGTATCTGATATTTCCAGGACTACGGGTTCAGGAAATGTTTGTAAACTTTCTTCAACAGCATTTGTAATGTTATCTAGACACTCAACAGGTTTATTCTGTGTCAACCGTACTTTGTCTGCGGCCTCAGCCATACATTCTCTTATGTCTCTTCCTTGTCTCTCTTCTTTCTCAATTTTCTTTTTCTTCACAGCATTATCAGTTTTTACCTTATTCTTTCTTGTTTCCTTCTTTTGTGGAAACAAACCGCTGCAGTTTACTTGTTGTGTATTTAAGTCTGAAACAGAAATTCAGTAAATTAAGACAAAATATTTATAAATTCAGTTGAAAGTGTTATGATATGCTATTATAAAAAGAGCTATAAAAAGGAGATAGTCTTTTGTCTTTTTTGTTACACCTTTTTAAATTGTCAACATTAACTACAGTAACAATAATATATTTGTGTCTTTTTCAGTAGAAATTTATTTCAAACAATGAAACAATATTTTAGTTTTACCGAAGCAGATTTTATTTGTACATTAAAATTGGTGTTAAACAATTTTGCAAACCTAAAAAATTTATTCAAGTAAACAAAAGTTATATTTGGATGCACGGATCAAAGAGGAGTGAAATTCTCATTCATGACTGTTAAGCCTAAGTGTATTGATGTTTCACAACCCCATTTCAGTGTTTGACGATAACTTTTGAAGGAAGTCTCTGATCAACTTCAAATTTTCGATGTACATTTTAAGTGTAATTTGTAGATTCACTTCAACAATATGAAGTTATTCTGAGCTGTGGTAAACTATTGATCCGTATTTTAATTTCTCATGAGAAATTCATTGGAGGCTATTTTGGTTGTGCTTGGGTTTTTTCGTTGTTTGATTTTAACGACAACCCGCTTGAGTGGTTTGAGTCAGGCATAGAGTAACGATTTAAAAACTATTTCCAGCTCATTGTGATACTACTCAAAATACAATTTGGTATTAAAAATACACACATAAAACTACTCAAATAAATATAAAAATAAATTATAAAAATACCAGAAATCTACATTTTCAGAGGACTAATCTATACTTATTTAATACGCTAAGGGTTTTTTTGTGTACAGAACTCCTCCTACAATTTTCAACCGATTTTCAAGTTTTTGGTGTCGTTGGATAGGGCTTGATCTGTAGTTGTTTCCGCCAAAAACTGGTGAGAATCTGACTGAAAATAAAGGCGCTATCCACCATTGAAATCTCAAAATTTCCCATTAAAATAACATTGGAATTGAATAAAGCATTTTAAACATCTGTTAATAATCAGCTGTAAATATGTTTAGTTATTTGTGATTACAGATATTCACATTATTGGATTGGTCAGATGTCATTGATTTAGATCTAAAAGTAACATTTGTATTGTATTAAAATAAATTGCTCGATTTCGAGCACCACGTATACTAGTGATAATAAAAAGGGGTTTATTACTTTTTCTAAATGGATTTTCCTTCCAAACTAACACTTAATAAACTCAATGAAATAAATTATTCAAAGAAAATAAATCATAGTAGTGGTGAAAAGCTGCTAACCAGTGTGAGTGCTGAGCATCATGGACTCAGACTTGTGCAACAGCTGACAAAGGGTCTCCGTGTCAGACGAGTGCAGCACGAGGTACGTTTGGTGCAACACCCTGTTCCAGTCATTATACTCCGACTGGTGAGTGAACGCAGGACTGAACAACTCCTCCGGTGGCATCGAGCCTCCTGCAACGAAATATCATTACATGGAAATTCTTCTTAATGATGAATCATCTCAATTTGATTATAATCATTTGATTATAATCAAATAAAATTTTTTACAATACTGTAAAATCTTAAGAAACTTCACTCAATGTGGAATAAGGCATTTTTGAGTTTTTAGAGGCCAATTTTACTCCCACTGGTTACTCAATTATGATAAGACTGCAGATAAGTGTCTCTTAACGATAGAATCATATTAAATGACTGTGCAAAATCCTATCAACTTTTGTTATATTATCTGTGGACACAATCATAATTACTGGATATGGGAACATCAGCTCAGTGGTATAGCTCTGGCTTCATAAGCCAGCAGTCCCCGGTTTGGTTCCGCGCTACGACGCTATAGGCATAAATATGAACGGTCACCTCTGGCTAGCCTTTGTGACTTAATTCATTACGCTATCTTGCTGTTTTGCTGTCTTTAGATCACCGCACAGGCTTATTGGCCCATCGTGACGGGCAGTGGAGGTTTTCATAAATAAAAAGACCACCTTAGTCATGACAGTATTGAATTAAATAATCGTAAATCCCACGTTGCATCGTAACCTGGCTGCGAAAAATGCCACAAATAGTGATTAGCAGGTCATGCAAAACATAATTGAGTACTGTGGGTACATCCAGAGGTGTGTGTTACCTGTAGTTGAGTTTGTGCAGTTTTAATGTAATGTGAAAGCAAAATTTTATTTTTATAATGAACTAAATGATTATCCATGGGGTGTGAGTTGTTTATTCAGAATTAACTTGGACTAAACATACACTTTTTTTGTAGGATTTGATGCTATAATAAAAACTTTTATTACAAAAAATTGATTTAATGGAATTAAAGCAATATTTTATAATAACCTTTACAGTGAGTACAAGAGTTAACTGGCAACTAGCCACTTGTTAAATAGGCCTTCCCTTGTTTAACCAAGAGATGGGAGCAACTAGGGTACTTTTCCCTGGCTATAGATTACTGGATAATCACAAAGTCAAAAATAATAAACAAAGAGGCTCCAGGCAAAGTTTTGTATAACATAGGTCTGTGTGTTTTGACAATGACCTGAATGATCCCCTCTTTACTTTAATTGACTCTCAAAATCACAATTCACACAGACCTGATACAAAGTTATTCATTATTTAACTGATACACTTACCATTCATCCTGTGAAAGAGATATTTCGGCTTGCTAAAGTTTATGGAATCATAATTTAATTCTCGTGTACCAAGTTCCTTTTCAACTTCAGCCAACTGTTCTAGGTCCAAAAAAGGTGACTCTTGAGGGATTTTTTCCTCTGCATCATTCATTTTTGCAATAAGTGCCTGGCGAATATCAGCTTGCTTTTTGTTCTTTGCAGGAGTTATTCTTTCAGGAATGTTGATATGGACTAGCTGTATTTTTGGCATAATGTCTGAAACATCATAAACGTTTGAGAGCTTCACTAATCCAACAAGTAAAATGAAGTTTTGGAACAAAGTCCGAAATAAGTTCCATACGCTAATTCTTGTTCAACCACAAACAGTTAGATAAGACAAGATTTTATTGATTTAAGAAACTTATTTGCATCAGTATTATTACAAGAAAAATAAATCCTTTAAAATTTTTCATTGGGGTATAGAGTAAACCAACCAAATTATAAGTCAAAGATTTGAAAAAATATATATATTTTTTAATAACCTATATTTTTTAAGTTTTGAACCTCTGAAATTGTACCATTTCGTGACTTTGATCCCTGTCTTTGAATGAAGCAAGGTGTCTTTCCTAAAAAATATGCAGAAATCATTCCTATTCATAAAAAAGGGTCAAAGCTCGACATCAACAACTATAGACCAATAGCTCTTCTTTCTAATATTCATAAGACCTTTGAGTGACTCTTTTCTGACTTCCTCTAAGTAATGACTTTTTCTATAGTTCGCAGTATGGTTTCAGGAAAAAATTAATACTAGAGCAGCTTTGACCGATTTCGTAAATGGCAAGCTATTGGCCTTAGATGGATCACAGAATACTACTACAGTGTTCTGTGATTTATCCAAGGCATTTGAATGTTTAAATCATGATTTTCTAATAGCTAAAATGAGTAAGATTGGCAGAAGAGGCAATTACCTTGATTGGATGAAATTATATTTAAAAAATTGGAAGCAAAGGACAATTATATCAGGAAAAGACAAAAAATATTATCCCGATGAGAAAATGTACGTTGTGGGATCCCTCAAGGATCAATAATTTTAGGACCCAACCCCTTTTTTATCCATGTAAATAACCTTCTATATAATGTTCAAAATTATTTGATTCTTTAAGCTGATGACACCACTTCTCTAGTGAAGGGCCAAGATTTGATAGATCTAAAAAAATTGGTTGCCGAGACACTGATCCAGTTAAACATGCGGTTTTCCTCAAATGAGACAGCAAACTAAATTGGAATGACCACATTGAATTTGTTTCAAAAAAGTTCAAATAATTTTCATATGCCTCGACAGTGTTATCAAACTGCTCGTCCATTAAAACTTGCAGAATAGTATATTAACTTTTGTTGAGTCCATTCTCTGGTATGGCATGCACTTATAGGGGAACGCCTAAAAAAGTAAAAAAATCTTCATTCTTCAAAAAAGGATCATCAGAACACTGCGTAATGCCCCATTTAGATCATTTAGATAATCTTGTAAGCCTCTTTTTTGAAATTTGGGTATTTCAATTTTGCCTTCCTTCTATATTCTTGAAATTTTTTTGATACCCATAACAACTACAGTAAATTTTCTGCTTATTATCCTCAGCATAACATTACCGTTACCATTACCAGTCGGCGATACTTGTAGAAAGGTGTCTGAATAGATCTTGTCACATTTTTAAAATACTATAAAAAATATTTACAACTTTACTTAACTAATATTTACACTTATTTACACTTAGATGGCGGCCAGTTTATAATAATACATAATAATATTTAATAATAATACTTAATTATAATAGAAGAGGCACAGGACTGCTAAATTATCCCATACAAAGAACCTCAGTATTGGAGGGTAGCCCATTTTACTCTGGTTTGAAATTTTTTAACAAACTGCCAAAAACGAATAAATGTCTCAGTAACGATTGTTTCAAAAACACAATCAAGAAGAATGTTCAAATTCTTAAATGATAAATTTTTAATTAATGGCTATTCTGTTTCTTCCCATGTATACACGATAACTGTACCGAGGGGGATAAGTCCTGGTTGATACCATTGCTGATCTGGATAACTGTTTTTAAGGGTAAAACTGTTATTGTAGAGAATGAGGTAAAAAATACCGACTCCACTCTACTAACTAACCTAGCAGAGGAAGATCTGGTGTTATCTGAGTGAAATGAGCATCATACAAACAAAATCTATTCAAACTGGACAGCTGGAAATTTAAATCCCAGCCCTTTTGAATGAGGGTCAGCAACATGTGTATGTTCCACCTTACTCACTACCACTACTTAACATGAACTGGAGATACTTACGTGGAGGTACCATCTGTGGCTCATCTTTGGTCAGGTTAGATTTCAATACATTTGAATTCTGAATCATGGATATAAAGGATTTTCTTGTAGCCATGGCTTCATTGAATTTCTAGAACATTCACAGAAATATTATGATATTTCATTGTATTTAAAGATATTTTTAACTAGACCAATGGACAGTAAACAATTTAGACATTGAAATTTAAATCTTCTCCGCATTTGCCAGATATGCCAGTGTTTTAACCGCCATTGCAACTAATATTATACAGCAAACTTGCTGTTAACAAAGTGGATGACTACTGTGTTTGCTAACCGAAAACTAATTCTATGGATTACAGACCGTAACAGGTTCACATCCATGTTAATCTGTCCAATTTTTAGTTCTTACACGTTGTGGTTTCATATTACACGTTGTGGCTACCCATGCTGATTTACCCATGCTTTGCAACAGTACTCAAATTGCAATGTCAACCTTGAGAACGGGAATGTTTTGCCCTTCAGGTGAGCTCGTTTGCTGCTCTTACTCGCCGTCAAATCAGTTTTAGCTCGTTTGCTACGCTCACTCTCCTCAGGTATATCTTTTAGTTGTTTATTACCAATCTCCCTTTAATACTTTAAATGATAACAGCTGTTTATAAATGAATATTTCTAAATGTAATCAAATGTTCACCACTAAACTATTGCTTAAAGATAAGAATAACATGGTAACTTAAAATATGTGTGGACCGAACCCTATGCAGGTTGGGAAGGATGTAGACAATTGTTATGGAGTTTACTCATAAAGGGATTTCAATTAAGTATAAGTTGAGTCTCGATAATCCAACAGTTACAGGACCGAGACATTTACCGCTGTTACGTCCACAACCGAAATGTCCATTTTAACAAACGTAAACTCCATATCATGTCTACAATTGACATCCACAAGACAAAATGTCCAAAAACAAACCTTTAAAAACTGAATATTAATGTTTAGCGGTGTTGTGATTGGCTGGAGATTTAACTCAAATGCTCACTTTGCAAACTAACAAGTACTTTCATGGACACTTGGATGGTTTAAGAGTTATGATTGTCTCTTTGACTATCGTGATGTATTCTATCCACATCAAGATTATGACTATTGTGATGACTTATCCTCTCAGCAGTATGACTATTCTCGTTTGTTGACTGACCTGCACCTCCCTGCCGCAGGTGAGCAGAACGACGCAGCGGCCTTGGCGGTGGCGGCCGGTGCGGCCCAGCCGCTGCACTAGCCGCACGGGCGACCGCTGACACTCCATCATTATCAGTAGATCGACTGCACCGATGTCCAGGCCTTCCTCGGCCACGCATGTTGCTATCAGCACGTTGCTGCGGCCCTGGCGGAAACCCTTCATCACCTGTCAATAAAAAATTACCGATCACTTACAGGTTTCATCCATCGTTCACCTCAATGTAATGATGTAAAATTACCGAAAATTCTTGATCAATTTAATACTCCTAGGGGCTTGATACTCCCTTAATGAATTTTTATGTACAATAACATTAGTAGAATATAGTCCTTAAGCAGACCTGAGTACTCAGCAAATTTCCAATGCAATTTGAGATTTTTTACTTTTTCCATAAACACAATAAGTATGTAGTTTAGCTGCCATGGGGTGTTGTTCGAAAATGTAGGTAAATCCCCTAATTAGTGAAGGTAAACACCAAATAATACCGAGATGACACTTATTAATTTTCCTTATATTTTGATTTCAGGATGTCACTTCTGTTAAGTTTTATGATATCACCTGGCCAGTCATGTTTATAGTGTTCTGTCATTTGTTATGTTTACATTTGTTGTTGCTATGGCAGTGGAAAAATGTTTGGAGTTCAGTTTTTGTGATTAATAAAATAATCTTTACTTTGATATGTCTGTGTAATTAATAATTATAATAATCTACACCACTACACTAATAAACATAAAAGGTAATGTGGCCCAGTTATATTCTGCTACATTAAATAACAATAAATAAAAAGTAATGTCAGTAAATGAAAATGTACATCTGCTAACACAACTAAAAGATGGTACTAACTTCACTCATTGGAAATTCAGACTTAAGTTGGTTTTAGAAGACAAATCAGTATCAGATATTTTAGACACAGATGTTAATGAAGATAATAAAACTAAAGATACAAAAGCTAGGGCAATAATTGTTCAGTGTCTGTCTAATAAATATCTAGAGTATGTAAAAAATGCTAAAACTGCTAAAGAAATGATCAAATGTTTAGAAAATATTTTTGAAAGGAAAAGTACATTCAACAAACTTTATCTCAGAAAACAGTTACTGAATTTAAAGTGTAGGGACAAAGATAAAGTTCAAGACCATTTTCTTAAATTTGATAATTTAGTGAATCAGTTAAGAGTCTAGCGGATCAAAAATGGATGAAAGTGACAAGGTGTGTCATCTTTCATTGACGATGCCAGAGTGTTACTCTAACGTTGTAACTGCAATTGAAACCATGAGCATTGACAAGGACATCATATTAGATTTTGTAAAGTCATGTTTGTTAGATGCAGAAATTAAACGAGAAAATAAATCTAGTAGTAGTCAAGTACCAGAAACTGCATTTAGTAGTACTAATAATTGAATGTTTTAAATGTCATAAAAAAGGACATGTAGCATCAGAGTGTTGCACAAGAAAACCGAACTTTCGTGGCAATGGTCGAAGCTATTATAGGGGAAATTTGGTAAGTGGTAGAGGTTCAAATGTTAACCATAGTCGCAATACTCCCATACAGTCCCATGTCACACAAAACTGTGATGATTTCAATTTTGTTGCTCTACACAACGAGCAAGCTATGTACAATAGTCGTGAAGAAAGTTGTTCTAACATAGTTAATTTTATAATAGATTCTGGCGCGACAGAGAATTTAGTGAAAGAGGAATTTGAAAATTCAATGCATCATGTAGAAAAGTTAGAAAGCCAAGTTTATATAAAAACATATAATGGTGAGGTATTAAAATCAAATAAGAAAGGGATATTGACTGTAAATTGTGATGGGAAAACAGTAAATGTAGAAGCTCTTATTGTTCCTGGAATTTTCCAGAATATCCTATCCGTTAAGAAGTTAACTCTGAAAAATTTCAAAGTAATTTTTGAAAGTAGTGGTGTAAAGATATGTGACAGTAACAATTGTGCTATTTTTCATTGTGAGTTGAAGAATGGTTTGTTTTGGTTTAAAGGACACTTAAAATCTGATGAATGTTTACAATCTGAGAAGGTTAGCAACAATCAAACTAATTTATGGCATCAGAGATTAGGGCACCTGAATAGGAAAGGCCTGAGTATAATGAAACTACCAGTTTCACATGAAATTTGTGAACCATGCATGAAAAGCAAATTAACCAGAAAACCATTCAAGTCACATAAGGGACATAGAAGTCACAGAATTGGTGAGCTAATTCATTCAGATGTTGCAGGACCAGTTACGCCAACATCAAACGAAGGTTTTAAGTATTTCCAGACGATAACAGATGATTATTCGCATTTTGTTAAGGTTTACTTACTAAAACAAAAGTCAGAAGCCTCCGAAAATATGAAAAACTATATAAGGGAGTTGAATACACAGACTGGACTAAAAGTTGCAAGAATTCGTTGTGATAATGGTGGTGAATATTCATCAAATGACTTTAAACTATTTTGTCAAAACAAAGGAATAAGAATCGAATACACAAGACCATATTCACCCCAGCAAAATGGAGTATCTGAAAGATTAAATCGAACGCTATATAATAAAGCAAGAACAATGATGACTGAATCAGAACTTCCAAGGCATTTATGGTGTGAAGCTATAATGTGTGCTGCATATCAGCTAAATAGATGCCCCTCCGCAGCAATTAATAATCAAGCTCCAGCCAAGATATGGTATGGAAAGCTGGATCTCAGTAAACTCAGAGTATTTGGATCCAAAGCATGGGCAGTAAAATTGCCAAGAGATACCAAACTACAAGAGAGAGCGATTGAAGCAAGAATGGTTGGTTATGGAAGAAACGGTTACAGACTCTGGAATCCCAAAACGGATGAAATAATTATTTCAAGGGATGTTAAATTTGACGAAACTCAATTCAAATTTGTAAAATTTGAGAGCAAAAATGAAAATGAAAAACCAGATGTAATACTTTACAAAGAAGAAAGAGTTGAAATAGATGAAGAAGGGAGAAATGAATGTGATGAACAAGAGATAAGTGAAAGCCATGAACAAGAAAGTGACCAGAGAGCACAATCTGGAAGAGGTCATAGAACATTGAAAAAACCTCAACACCTCGATGATTATGAACTTTATTCAGTATTTTGTTTGGTGGCTGAAAACTTTTGTTTGGTGGCTGAAAACGACCCACTAACGTATGAAGAAGCAATTAGCAGAGATGAAGGATGGAAAAACGCAATTGAAAATGAATTAAATGCACATGAGAAAATGAATACATGGAGTTTATCAACTTTACCAAAAGGCAAGAAGGCAATTGATGCAAAATGGATATTCAAACTAAAGAAGACGGAACAAAAAAGGCTCGTTTGGTTGCCAGAGGTTTTCAAGAGGACAATAACTTTAGAAACAATTATTCTCCTGTGGCAAGACTGACAACAATACGACTTTTACTTGCACATTCAGTGCAAAAGAACTGGAATGTAAAGTAACTTGATGTACCAACAGCATTTTTAAATAGTGAGTTGGATTATGAAGTCTATTTGAAAATACCCAAAGGAGTTAAGACAGAAAATGATGGAGAGAACAAAGTCTTGAAAATGAATAAAGGATTATATAAGTTTAAAAGCAAGTCCAAGGTGCTGGAATACAAGATTCAACAAATTTGCCGAAAGTAATGGACTAAAGAGATCTGCAAATTTGTTGAATCTTGTATTCCAGCTGTATTGTTATATAAAGATAATTTATTAAAATAAATTAACACCTTCTTTCATTGAAGTTGCTTACACAAAGGTTGCTATTAAAATTTTTGTAGATAGTGAAATTTTTATTTTATATAATGAAATAAAAAGATCTTTTTATTTAAAGATAATGAAATCTGATGAAGTTTACGGGTCAACCCACTTCACTTTCATCCAGCTGATGATGCAACATGCACTACTGATTTAGATATTTCTACTAGAGCTGTTGACGGTTCGTCGTAAGTAATAATTCTTACATTTATAGTTAGTCCGAACGTACAGCAAAACAAAAAAGGTTCAGTTCAATAAATATGGATTGGCAGGTTCCTAGTTTATTCCGAAGTCAACTGAGATGGCCGATTAATTACCTCAATTTGCTTTTTCTGGGGCAGACCACTCTTGTCTTTACCAGCTCCCTGCCCGATGAACATCACCGGTTTGATGAGTGGGTGAGTTTTCTGCAACAGCTCGAATAACTCACTCACCACAACTCGGTACTGGAACAAACACAGAACCATTTTGAAATTTTAGAAAGATAAAAGAAATATATTTGTTGAGAATATTGGTTGATAATCTTTTGAGCAAATTAGAAATCATGTTAAATCTTGGATGAACAGATTCAGCCAAAAACAATGTTCAAGATTTAGAAATTTCTCAGTTTTATAGTCCTTATATTATGGAAATAGTTCCTTGGTGAAACAAAAGATTATCTCTCTATGTAAACTTGGCAACAACCATGACTTCCCCTCCGCCCACCCACCTGGCCCCTCTACCGACCTACTGTCGACTCTGCTTCACACAGTAGTTCTGGGAATTGAATTCTTTTCTTTTGTGTTTCATTTTCATTTTTTTAAAAACTTAATTAACTTATATAACAATATTTTTTCCTCTTAAAAGATTTACATTTTCCTGGTAAATATTTATAGCTCTGGACGCGACTCAGAGCTGACGCACAGGCCTCAGTGCCCATGTCAGCTCATTCCACTCCAAATAAAAAAATGTAATTATTAATTACGATTTCTTATCATGTACCTTTTTATTTCTTTGTTAATTTTTGCAGATAGTTATTATTATTATTTATTTTTAGTTGCAGCACAGTATGTTTAATTTGTACATGTATATTTATGGGAATAATCTATTTCATTCATTCATTCATTCTTTAATACCATAAAGCAAACATTGTTTTAAAAACGCAACAGAACAGTATATGAAAAGAAACACAGTAAAGCTAGCATTATATATTTTAACTACTTGTTAGATGACATAAAAAAGCACTCACGATAAGGCTACTTTAAATTACGAAGTAAAAAGGTAAAAGTTAAGGTTGTTTTTGGTTACCAAGCCAATTTCTTGAAAGAAGAAGAATTTTTTGAAGATAAGCTTTTATTTTTATCATTAAGGTCATAAAAAAATAAGTACCGGTAAAAGTGTACTAGGTTCGATCATTTGACACTATTCTGTGCTATGCATTTACTATAGTGGATAAAGAAAGTTTGACACAAATTTTATCTTCCCATGTATTTACATTTTGGGATATTGTTTTTTAAAAGAAAAGAATGAAATGAAATATATCTTTACTGTCATATAACGCTGTGCTGGTAAAACAGATTTTTTTTTTTTTTTTTTTTTTTTTTTTTTTAGTAAATAAGTATAAAAAATAAAGTAGGAGAGATTTAATAATATTTTTATATTTAAATGAAAGCCTTTACTTTTATCTAACTTTTTTACATTATTTCCGCAATCATTAAGGCACTTTTCATATTGAACAATTAGCTTTACAATTCTGTCATTATAAAATTATGCCGCCTGAAATGAAAAACACTCCAATACAGTCGTTTTGACATTGTCGTTATTGTCGTGGCGCACACCGCTTACGTCTTTCTTCAAATGAACATGTCACGCAGCGCTAGATCAGGACTATAGGGGAGGGTGATCGAGTTGTTCCAAACCAAATTCTGTAATCAAATCCTGGGTTCTATAAGTCAAAGGTGGATGGGTATTATAGTTAAGCAAAATGATGCCATTCAACATCATGCACATTTGTGAGGCCATCTTTTAACGCCCTAACCCACTTTTGTACCATTCCATCACTCATGTTTTCTCCGTACAATCCACAGATCTTTTCATGAAAATCGATCGATTTCATGCCTTTACCCTACAGAAAACAGATAACAGACCATACTCCGCAGTCGGCAGGACTCTCTATGAGCGAAGGCTTCTTAAACATTTGAAAAAGTCCGAACACAACAAAAAATGCCATAATGGCGTCCGTGCATTTTATTTATTTATTTATTTATTTAATATATGCCGATAATTCATTTTAAAGTTGTTGACAATTACATTATGCAGATGTGAAGATAACATAACTTGAATAATACTTGACAACATGGCAAAAGTTGAAAAATCAATCATTAACAGCAACAAGAAGCATTACAAGATAACAATGATGGGTATAACATTAACAAATCAAGTCAACAACAATAAATGAGAAAAAATGAAATTGTAATAACAAGAAAAATAACTATTTAACAATAATACAATAAGACAGGCCTAACGACATGATAAACTTTTAACAGCAAGTGACAATACTAACTAATCTATTTATATAATCTATAAATAATATCTTATCTTATACTCTAAAACAAGCTCCGTTTGTACGGGAAAACTTTTATCACTCCAAGGATTTTTTATTTTTTGGTTGATTATGGGAGTTTTGGCCACCAGGAATCGATTGGCGTTGGTCCCATAGCTGAGAAAAATTCCGGTTTTCGCGCTAGAGCCCTTCAAAGTTCCCATGTTATTCTTGTGGAGGTTTTTTAAATTGAACAAAAATTAGCTGATAACTGTAGATAAAACCAATGTGTCATAACTTTAAAGGAAAATTATACCAAAGTGCAGCACCTTTCGGCCTGGCGAGTGAGCGAGGCGAACGAGCTCGTCTTAAAAATTAAGAGGGCGAGTGAGCGGAGCGAATGAGCTTTGCGTGAGAACGAAAGTTCTCATATTATCCTTATGGAGATTTTTAAATTGAACAAAAATCAGCTGATAACTGTAGATGTAAACCAATGTGTTACATCTTTAAACCTGTGGTTTAGGAAAATTATACTAAAGTGCAGCACTCTTCAGTCTAGCGAGTGAGCGGAGCGAACGAGCTTTGTGTGAGAAACAAAAGTATTAATTTTACCTAGCATAAGCTCTGTCTCGCGGTACTTAATAAATAACAATAGAAAATGCATTGTAGTGAAAACAAATAATTGGAGCAACAGGTTCATGCAAATAACTACCAAACCACTTTAACAATGGTCCAGATTCACCCAGGGCCAATGATTGGTTTTGGAAATGAAATCCCACGGTATTTCATATTCAACAAGGGCAATTTAGTTGACATTATAGATTATATCTTCCTTTTCCCCATCATGTAACCTCTCACCTACCCCACCTATTTCCAGACATGCAGTTTGCTTGTATAAAATGTAATTCTGATCAATGTGAAAGAAAGATGTTTTTGATTTGATTTGATATACGATAAGATTTTAAAAGAGGTACACCCATACCTGTTTTACAAGACGAGATATTTGATTGGATGTTTGTACTTTATTGATACACAAACAATAATCCATTCTTTCATCTTACTTTAAAACAATAAATCTATAATATGATTACCTGACAAAATATAATAACTTTGGTATCAGTGCCTTGTTTTTCGGCTTGACAAAAATGATCTTTCAGAATCTTCACCAAGTGTTCATGTTTTGGATGACTCCAAAAATGGTCCTGTAAAAGAAATGCTTAAGACTTATCTAGGAATTTTTAAAAACAAAAATACAGTACCTTAAAACGACACTTGTTTAATTTAACTCCATGTACCTGCAAAACTAGCAATAAGCAAATACCCCCCACCTAGTAAAGGTTCATACCAACATTCATAAATATATGTTGATAAATAAGCGATATATAACTTTTTAGATATTTGCCCATAAGAATAACATGAAAAAATGTATTTGAATTTCCTCCATAACCAGTTAAGCTATGTTTATGAGTTTTATTTTAGTTTCTTTTTTTTCTTTTTTTTTATGTTATAACTTAAAATAGTTGAATATTACAAAATAATGGGAAAAATCCCAAAACCCATTTTTGACCATTTAGAGCCTTATAAGATATTATCTCATTATCCGATCTCGTAATTTTTTGCTGGTTTTGAAGTTAACCTAATGAATGCTGCCCTACACCTCTGTGCCAAATTTCATTAAAATCTGAGGTTTTGTTCAAGAGTTTATCATGTTAACGGATTAACGAACACACATATTAAACAATTTTAACGATTGTTATTTTTCACTTCTAGAGGCCTCTAAATATATATATATATATATATATATATAAACCTCTTCAAGCTGTTGTAAGGTTATAACATTAAAACTGGGGGCATCAAATATGTACCTTGAAAAATGTCCTCTATACAAATAAAGCAGAACATACTAAAAAAATAACTAAATAAAGGTAAAGTGTCATACCATTGGTGATGACACAGCCTGATGTAGTTTATCCATCAAACTGTGAAAGTCCGTGTCACTATTCAGTCGTGTGAAAGCAGCTTTACGATTCTCTTCTTCTTCACAACCTGTAAAGGTAATGTAATCCTTGTCTAACGCATGTATTGTATTCTTTTTTTATCCTAATCCTTTTTCTAAAAGACACAATCAACTTAAATAAATGAGCTAAAACTTGTATTCTCTAAAAATAAGGATAATAATGTTGAAGTTACCAATAAAGTACTGATGAAATGCTCGTAATCCGTAAGTTTGCAGAAGTTCGAGACCGTGAGCAAGAGTCATGCAAACGTTGAAATCGGACATTATAGCACCCACTCTGGCCTTGTTCATACCGTTTGGGGGACGTGAACGTATTTTTTCACTTGCTTTTAATAGCTAGAAACAAAATAAAAAAGTAATTTTAGTTTTTAATCATTTTACCTAGATTGTTTAATATTTTAGACCATAAATAAAAGTTTATTGTATTGAAATAGACATTATATTCCAGTGTTTTACAGATAACCACCAAGGATTGTAAGAATCTGAATCTAACATTACAATATCGTGCACCAGAAAATGAAACAAACAAACAACAACCACAAATTACATTATCAATTTTTCTCCACACAGCTAAATCTAGGAGGTGCAAAGCCATTACAGTTCAGCCTCACGTCAATTTTAAAATAAATTTATTGAATTAAGTACCTACATAAAAGAATGTGTGAAATGTTTCAAGAACACCTGATTACTGTCATCACCGATGATGGTGAGTTTGCCAACTGGAATGTCATTTTGATAATTTATGATAAGAAATCTTATTCTTCCAGTGTGAAGTTTACTGACGAGTAATAGATTTAATTAATCTTCTTACCTGGAATTTTGTAAGATTTTGAACATTACAAGTTATTAAACGGGACTCCCTTAAGCTCTTAGCATAGCGTTCAAAAATCTGCAACAAACATTACAATATCATACAGTGTTTTTAAGGTATTTTATTTTACTTTACTATTGTAGATCATATCAATAAAAAAAATATAAAAGCTTTGAATCATTTGTTTCAATATGACTTTTTAATTCTGAATTATAGTTAAATTTAAGCATAACTTAGTTGGAGGAACAGAATTTAAGTAGTACATTATAAGCGAACACAAAACAAATACGGTAAATAACAAACACGATTCAGGAGATTACTGTGAAATTATTATTACTGATGATTGGGCCTGCTATTCAGTTTGCATTAATCATGAATTTTAATATGTTAGGAACAAAGTCAATTACAAAGAAATTTTTTGGAGAATGGTATATTTTAGCTTGGAAATACTAAATATCTATTACTTTCCACCAGTTCAAAGTATAGAGTGCAAAAAGTAAACCAAAAGAATGTTTTTTATTGTTAAAGAGCTAAAAAACTTTTGAAACTAACCTTATAATCACACTGGAAAAAATAATCAAAGATAAAAAAACCATACACCTATGCCATACATTGAATAAAAAATTGACTAAATGACACATAGGATGTCAGTCTCTTTCGAGTAACATTCACAACTAAGCTATTTTTGACAGCCGGTTATAGAATATCAACTTAACAGGGATTGCTTTTACCAATTTCTAAATTTTACCAATAACCGATTCAACACTGGTCTTATTGTGTAGTCTGCACTTTTTTATACAGTACACTCTCGTTCATCGGAACTAATGTGGCGGACGGCCGTTTCGGATGTCAAAAAATTCCGATGAAACGGAGTCCGTCGTGAGTCATCATTTCCGCCCGGACGGTGACCTATCGTGATTGTATTCACTCTTGTTTTTAAGATAACACAAGAGATTTTATGAAAATAAGGCACTCAAACTTTTAACATGGCAACAATGAACCTATAGGAATAAAAACAACGCAGGAAATAAAGATCCAAAATCGTTATTCTCATATTCCATATTTATATTCTACTCATAATCCAGAAGGCTTCCACGTAACACAGGTGCAGTCGCAACGCGAGACAGACTGAATGACAGTTTGAGAAGCGGTCAAAACGGAAGTTCACTTCCTGCCCCCTTCCTCTTTCTATTTTTGTGCGAATACTCCACGGCCTCGTAAATCACATCGATGTGTACAGATTATGGAAAACGCCTGATGACGTTTGATGCAAAATGTGATACTTCACTGTTGTGCGGATAGAACGAATGGAAATTAAAGGCGCTAAAACGGAAAAATTATTTATTTTTAAGAAAAAAAAAAAATAATGATATCCAGATTTTCAGTTCCGATGAAGCGGAGTTCCGATGTCGCCGAGTCCGATGAACGAGAGTGTACTGTATCAATGCAAATGTAAATATAAAATAAGGATTTTGCTTATATATATATATATATATATATATATATATATATATATATAGATAATATAAGGAAGGTGAATACTTACAAGCAGGTATTGTTCTCGGAATTCAATGATGTTCTTTGAAAGAGTGAGAGAAACTGGTTCAACCTGCTTGGCGTGGGTGTAGGGCACAACATCGGGCGAATCTTCCCCTCGTAACTCCAAAGTTGATATTCTCAAGTTCTGTACCACCTACATCACATAAAGCCAACACCAACTTTTCAGTAAATAGTACAAGTGTTATTTTGTGATATAAAACATTAAAAATTGAAAAGAGTAATGCTCTTCTCCTAGTTTGATAAGGACGACATGTGATATTTCAACTATAAAAAAAAAAAAAAAAAAAAAAAAAAAAAAAAAAAAAAAAAACTACTTTTGAACATACACAAAAGTAGGAAACCATTTCTGACCCAAAGTTAAAACTTTTTACTGTTGATTGAACTATTTTAAATTGTTCTAAAACATTACAGAAACATAATTTAGTTTTCTTGAGAAAAAAATCATTAATTTGTTAATATTTACTTGGATAAAACACAATAATCTTTAAGGAATAAATATGTTGCATTTTGACAAAGCAACATCACTTTTTGTACGTTTACAAACTCATAGATGTTCAGTCGTCAAAATTCAAAGTACTTTGCAAATTCCAATTACTAGGCTAAATTAAATAAACAAGTCTATGGAAATGCAAGGTTTGTCTTTACCTCTACTACGGCTTTAATGTTTGAGCCAGGTGTAGCAGACAAAGCCAATACTCGAAAAATTGCACCTGACGCCTCGAGCTCTTTGATTACCTGAAACATTCATCAACTTGTTTGTATCAACATTGAAGAAATCATGCTAAAAAAACAACCAAAGGTAACAAAACAACCGGTACCTCAACAAACCACAGGTAATGATTTAACACAGCTATCTTTCACTAATGAACGAGAAATCAAAGAGATCATCAATAGGCGTAACCCAAAACCTCATCAGGATTAGATGAAATTCCAGCAAGGATACTGAAACACTGCAAAAAAGATTTAATCCCACCACTAGTCAAAGTAAAAAAACTTATCCCTTGCTAATGGCCTATTTCCAGCTACACTCAAACAAAGTAAAGTATACCCCTAACTGAAAAGTGAAAATCAGACTGAAGCCACAAACTATAGACCAATATCATTAACATGTTCGCAGCTACGCCATACACAACGGCAACAAATGTTGCCGTTAGGATGGCGTTAAAGACCTGAGTGGCAACAAATGTAGCCGTGTATCCGAACATGTTAATCTCAGAATTTTACCAAAGTAATAGAGAAAGTAGTTTTAAAAAGATTAATGGACCACTGTGAATATCTTATTCAATTTTCTTTTCAGGTTTTTGCAGTTCTGTCTTAAGTTCATTATTACTCACTTTAAGGTTGTCGCAGATACCTACTGTTATTTTAAGTTTGTCATTTTCAGCCTCCAAGCTTATAACTCGACGTTTAAGTTCATTCAGTGATTCATCTATCTCACTTTCCAACATAGAGATGTTGTTTTTCAATTGACTATTCTCAAACTTCAATTGGCTATACTCTCGCGTTACATCCAGAATATTTTCAGGTACATCCCCCAGTTCTTCAGGATTGATATCCTTTATAACCTTTATGGTCTTGCCACTCCGAAGCATCATGGTGGTGTTTTCGTCCTTTGTGGGCTAAAACGATTTTCTCGGTAAAAAACCTGTTATTAATTATATTATTTACAATCACTTTAACAAAGATTTATTTACACTATATTTACTTCAGTCCGTAATAAAAATCACTCTCCACAGTTCCTTGGGTATGGCGTCTGAACAAATGCCTGTCACGCCTGTCTATGACGTTTACCTAGCAAACTTTAAACTTATAATATTTTATGTTAATTTACCTCATAGCCTTTCAAAAAAGCCCGAAACAGATAATCGGCAATACACATGTATTTAACTGGAACATACTCGTCATCAATGTCATATTTAAGCAGGCCTAACCTGATTCTCTGTAACCTGGACGATATTTTGTTTAGATCCTTTTTCATTATAGCCTGCAGAATCTTATGACCACTGTATACTTTGACATGGTTACCATACACAAACTGATTAAATTTATCACAGGCAACCTCAATTGCTAAGAGTTCTTTTTCTATTTGTGCATACTTGGATTCACATTCACTTAGGCTACGTGAACAAAAAGAAAGAGGATATCCTTCTTGTAGGATACAAGCTCCGAGTCCATACTGCCTTGCATCAGTTTGAATGACCAAAGGCAACTTTGGGTCTTAAAACTTAATACTGGAGCCCTAGCAACTATACACTTTAACTTACTCACTGCTTCATCATAAACTGGACTCCACTGCCAGTCGGCATTATTGTGTGTCAGTTTTCTGAGAGGTGCAGTTAGAGCAGAAGCATTAGGAATGAACTTTTGTAAATACTTGATCAACCTAAAAACCTTAAAAGCTCCTTTTTAGCGAATTTCCCATAGGGAATAAGCTATTACCGTAGGTCTCATGGTAAGACCTAAGACCATGTTACTTTTTCGTTTTTAGGTGCCCAGAGACCAAAAATAATAGTCATTAAAATTTATATATATATATATATATATATATATATATATATATATACATATACATATATATATATATATACATATATATATATATATATATGTATGTGTCCCTAGGCACCATAACTCGTATGAGTTCGTAAACCAGACATATCGACCTATCGGAAGGGGTAGTTTTGGGGGGTTTTGTACCCCAAAAATGGGTTTTTTGCATTTTTCATATGTAATTTTTAAAAATTTCATTTCAAATTTTTATTTTGACCATTGGATTTAGCTCAAAAAAACACACAATTTAGTATTTGAAGCTTTGCTCTATCTCCATTGGTTACCGAGATATTACAAAGTCTAAATACAGTACGTTGTATTTTGAGGCTCCAATGTTAATCTTATGGAGAATAATGATGTGTAAATATTTCACTTATTAAGCAATGTTTTTGGATGAAAGTTGGTATTCAGCTTCATTTGGTTGAGATTCATCCATTTATGGTAAAAAATCTTGGTTTTTGTGCTTATCATGGCAGCAAACCTGCATACTCTTTTCCCATGTTAATCATATGGAGAGTAGGCAAACTCCTTCAGCAATGGACGGATATTGATGAAATTTAGTGTATGGCTTCATATGGTTAAAATAATTGTTTTTAATGCTAAAAACCTACTTTCAGTGTTCCCCATGGCAGCATACCTGCATACTCTTTCCCTACATTTATCATAATGAGATAAACATTTATTTCCATATTTATGAGCTTGTGATGATTTTTGGTTTACAGGTTTATCTGGTCATAATTAATACTACTACAGTAATTTGGAAATTCGCTGAGTACGCAGGTCTGCTGCGACGGGGGTATTTATTATTCCTAGGAGTATCTGAGTCCAATATAGCATTGCTATGTTTATCATCCAATTTGATGCAATTATTTGAAACAAATAAGCCTAAATACAAAACTTCGCTTACTTTGCACTGAAGTTTTTTTCTTATTGAACATCACACCTAATGCTTTGCTCTATTCATAAGTTTTTTAGAGCTTCTTTATGCTCTGACTCATTTGCACCACAAACTAAAATATCATCAAAGCAAATATGAACATTATTAATATCACTCTGAACATTTCTATATTTTTCTTTTGAAACACCTCAGGTGCTGACCTTATGCCAAAAGGCATACACCATTGACTATTCAATTCAATTCAATTCTCTTTATTGCCAGAATACAATACAATTATTGCATGACAAGCGTCCAATAATATTAATTTCATAAAAAAGTATAACTATACACATTTATGTAAAAGAAAATAACTAAATAAAAAACTTCTAAATCATACAGAACATCTGTCAAACTTTAACAATTGGAAAACTTGAGCTAAAAATAACAATAAAATAAATACTATACAACCAGAATAAAATAAATAATACACAGCCAAAAAGAAAGTCAAGAAATAAATAAATAACTCTGTCAGATCACAAAAGAGATAGCCTGATCAAATCCCACCGACTACAAAGAAAAAAAAATCTTAATCACCAGTTAATTCTTGAAGGCTATAAAATGCATTTTCAATTAAAAAAGATTTTAATGCGTTTTTGAATCTTTTTTCATTGCCAATTGATTTAATTTCTGGAGGAAGACAATTAAAAAACCTCACCCCCATCTGTGATGGAAGGTGATGCGAGACTTGTAGTCTATGTTGGGCAACTCGAAAGTTTTCCCTGCTTCTTGTTTGATAATTATGCACGTCTCTACCCTGTGTTAAGGAAAATTTAGAGCGGCAATACAAAATAGTCTCAAAAATATAAATGCAAGGCAGAGTCAAAATATTCAGTTCTTTAAAAGTGTTCCTGCATGACTCCCTGTGTCCCAATTTTTTTATGATTATTAAGGATTTCTTTTGAAGTTTGAAAAGTCTTTCAAAATAGTACCTTGCACATTTTCCCCACAGTACAATGCCATATGCAAGATGAGGATGTACAAGGCCATAGTAAGCTGTTTTAAGCAAACTTTCTGAGCAAAATTTTGACACGCTCCTAAGCAAAAATATTTGTGATGAAACTTTGCTACAAATTGAGTCAATATGTGTATGCCAATTTAGTTTTGTGTCAATATGAATTCCCAAAAATTTGGTTGTCTCTGATTCTTTTAGTGTGTCTTTTCCAATCATGATGGTCGGCATATTACTATCTCGGTCCATGCGGCCCATGTTGAATGATAAGTTGATTTATTTTCATTGGTTTTCAAATTGATTTCATCAAAAAACTGGACACAGGAATTCGGGTCTTCATTACTTTGAATTTCAAGCTCAGCCTTCGACTTTGCATTGAAAAAAAGACAGGTATCATCAGCATACTGGACAATCTTACCTTTGTTGAGAGATATTTTGGTTTCATTGACATAAATGAGAAACAACACTGGGCCAAGGATTGAACCCTGTGGTACACCGTACCTCAAGTGAACTGAATCTGATAGTTTCCCATTGATTTGGACATGTTGTGTTCTATTACTAAGATAAGATTGTAGCCACTGATGTGGAATGCCTCTGATACCGTTATTATGAAGTTTATCCAGAAGAATACTGTGGTTAACTCGATCAAATGCCTTAGATAAATCCAAAAATTATTCCTATATTTGATTTACGATCTTCATGACTGTCAGCAATAAGGCTAACCAACTGGTATATTGCATCTGTTGTTGATTTACCCTCCCTGAAACCAAATTGTTCTTTAGCCAAAATTTTGTATCTATCTAGGAAATTTAAAAGTCTGATTGAAAAAAGCTTCTCCAATACCTTGCTTAATGTCGGTAGGATTGAAACAGGCCTATAGTTGTTCGGCTCAAAAGTCACCCTTTTTCAAAAGAGGAATCACTTTTGCTGTTTTTTTTTAAATGAAGGGAAAATGCCACTTTCAAATGAGATATTGATGAGCTTAGTCAAAGGTTCTAAAATAAAATCACTAAATTGTTTAAAAGTGTAAACAGAAAGACTGTTAATGTCAAGAGTTTTTTTAGGTTTTAAGTTCTTAATAACCATAGCTACTTCTTTAACAGTAACAGGTGACAAAAACATGGAGTGATTAATATTACTCTGCAGATTTCTAAGCCCTTTGTTTTGCAGTGAATTATCTTCAGCTATGTTAGCAAAATATTAACAAAGAATATTAGCAACTTCAATCGGGTCTTTATAGTGATTTTGACCTACTTTTATTTCAATTTGTTGGTGATTAAGAGTTTGTTAATAATGCCCCAAGCAGTTTTACTAATGTTGTTTGAATTTTGAACCTTTTTCTGAATTTCATAATATTTTGCAGCCTTCAACACTTTTCTATATACTTTCTTATAGGACTTGAAAAATATAACATCATATTCATTAGTTGGATTTTTGGCCTTCTCTTTATAAAGTTTATTTATACTCCTCCCCCATTAAAATGTTTCCTGCAAAAGGCATAAATTAATTTATAATTATCAAGATGAAAATACTTGATTGTGTCATCTTTAAAACCTTGTTCGGTAATAACAAGTACATCGGGTTGTAACTCATCACAAAAAATTCCAATTTACAGACTTTTGTTAGTAGCAATCTGTGCGTTTTGATGTAGAATTTTGATTTCACCATTATACCTTTAACCTTTCCCTAGATACTAAGATTCCTTTAGTAATCCACTCTTTTTTTTCTTTCTTTTGACTTGACTTAATTTTAATAAAAGGACAGGTTGAGTCTTAAGTAATATAATAATGTCTGATTAAATTTTGAAAAAGCTTCATATGGTGAATTTTCTGTATTTGAAAAATCCCATTTTTCTTTTTTTTAATAGAAATGATAGGGATGACATGTTTGCTGGGCAAGTATCACGGACCAATTTTTCAGTTTTTGGAATGTGAAGAGGAGAGATATCAGAAAGGGTTGCAAATTGACCGTAATGATCTGCAATTGCAGTGTTTACGACACTGACATGTAAATAGTCAATGTTACTAGTGATGTTATCTACTGCAGAAGTTGAATAATTTGTAACTCTTGTAGGTATACTAATTTTCCAGACCAACCCAAAGGTAGCTAGAAGCTCACAAAATTTTTTAGTATCATTTTCATGTGGTTTGAGAACATCAATGTTGAAATCACCAAGAATAATAAAATGTTGTTTTTTATTAATAACCCAACTGAGGAAATTATCAAACTCATGGAAAAATTCTGTAAATCTTGGGGATCTATATAACCCAAAAACCCAAATATCTGATTTCATTTTTGTCCTAATTCTTACGCCGGATAATTCAAAATCTTTATCTTTTGTGTTACTTAAGCTAATTGGTTCACAATTTATAGATGGCTTAGTGAAGATTGCTACTCCTCCCTCATTAAAATGTTTCCTGCAAAAGGCATCAATTAATTTATAATTATCAAGATGAAAATACTTGATTGTGTCATCTTTAAAACCTTGTTCGGTAATAACAAGTACATCGGGTTGTAACTCATCACAAAGAATTCCAATTTCCAGACTTTTGTTAGTAGCAATCTGTGCGTTTCGATGTAGAATTTTGATTTCACCATTATTCTTTAAGTAGTTAGAGCACATATTGTCAACATTAGTTAACTTAAAATTATGATTGACTGTTTCCCTACCAGATATAGAAAAATTCAATGGACTAATTGATTTTAAACTTGTAATTTGTTGAGTTCTAATGTTTTCCCTAAACAAGACTTATTACATACCCTAATGTCTGCTGACTTATCATTAGAATGTCCAGGATAGCATGTAGTTTGTTTGGGAGAACAAGTAACAGAGGGAGTCCTTCTTCCGTTGTCTGGAGATTTAACTGCGTCCGCATAGGTGTCATAGGGCAGACATATCGGTTGAGATGACTCTGCTTCTTCAGCTGCTTCATTTTGTGTTTCTTGAGTCCCTCCTGTGACAGTTGGTGATGACGTAGGTGAAGATATAGAAGAGGGCGCTCTGCAGTTGTTCCTGGATGCTGCTAATATCTTGCTACTTAGTATTTGTTTTCCCCTCTTGTTTAAATGTTGACCATGGTTTGTAAAGAGGTCTCTATTGAAACCAGAAACGTCCATAAATGTGATGTTTTGTATCCCTTCATTGCTCAGACGAGTTTCCATTTTTTTACATTCTATATTTGTATGCTGTACTTCTAAATTCACTTTACTATTCCAACTATGATGGTATTGGTAGAACTGTGAGACTATGATTATATTTGTGAATGTGTGATTTCTTACAAATTGTGAAATTTCATCACACAGCTCGTTTGCTCTCATGTTTCTTTGTTGGTCCCTTCCTCCAAGGTCATTTGCACCTCCAATAATAACCACAGTATCCTCTTTGGCAAACTTTTCACTGTTAATTGTTGTATGTGCATTTTGTAGGATATGTTTGATTGGGGCACCTGAGCTAGCATTTACAAATATACTACTGTTGTTTCTAACTTCTCTGAATAGGTATTTCCCATGGCTGTCCGCAAATACGTAGAGTTTTTATGTGTCTTATTTTCTTTTTGTGTTGGCTTGTATGCTTGTTTTTGAGATTTTATTTCTTTACTCTTCTCTATTTCCTTTGTCTTGCTTCCTCGGGCCTTTTTGTTCTTTGCAGCATGTTTTACCTTTTTGTTTACTGTTATGAAGTCATCTTCACTTGATTCTCCATCTTCCCGTAGAGCCATGAACCTGTTATGTATTGGAATTGAAGTTTGATTTTGCACAGTCATTACATTTTCAAGTGAGGTGTCCAATTGAGAACTGGTTTGAAGTCTTCTTATTTCATCTTCGAGTAATCGTATTGTTTGAATCATATTCTTTGATTCCTCAAGTAGCACAGAACATTTCTGACATGAAACATTCTTGTGACTCATTAAATCAATTTTGTTGTTTTCTTGATTTAACTCATAATTATCTTTCCTACTTTTTATTTCTGCTTTTAACAACTGATTTTCGTTCTGTAGTCTTCCCAACTCCTACTCAATTAGAAGTGTTTTTTGCTTATAAAATTCATTATTTAGTTCTTCTACTCTTCTCAAATCCAGAGTTTCTGGATTTTTATTAGAAGCCTGAGTTCCTATGTCAGTCATACGTTTTGATGAACACGTTTGTGGAATTGTCTTACTACTCTCTAACAGCAAGTCTTTTTTAGCACGATTGATATCCTCTGTTTCACTAACTTCAGCTCTCAAGTTTTGAATGATTTTGTCACGGCAGCTTATTTTTTTATTCAGCTCAGTTATTTCTTTCCTTAGATTATCTACTTCGTTTTTGAAATTATTATACACTTCTTCAGACTCTTCTTCGAGTATTATCAATGATTTCTCTGCTTTGTCCTTTTCAAACTCTAGTTGACTCTTTATCTTACATAATTCTGTAATGCTTATTTCTGCTTGTAAACTGATATGATTTTCTTGTTCGGGATCCGATATAAACTCTGAGTCATTATTCTGGTCAAAAGAGTCAGCCTCATCAAGGGCTCTTTTGAGACTTGATGTAATCCTTTTTGAAGGGAGAATTTCTTCTTTGTATGTTGTGAAGTTAAAAAGTTCATTTATCTTACATACTCCTGTTTGCGCAGTCCCAAAAAACACTACACTATAATTATTGCCCTCAATTTTTGAGATATAGGCTGGCCAAGGTTGATACCCTTTAATTTTTACGAATACTTTAGTGTTTAAAGAAAACATCTTCAGTTAGATCAATGTGTTTGTTATATATATTCCAAAAAATCAACCTTACTTATAAACAGTGGTTGGCAACACTTCTGAGACTCTCTTACTGTCTTCAGTGTCTTGAAAAAAAGTCAAACCGTCAGATTGACTGCAGACGACTGATGAGATGTAATTTGCATATGCAAACAAAATTACGAAATTGGCGCTAATTGTGAAATTTCAACATGAATTTATGCATGATTAGTCATTAATGTGGCGATTTTTTAAAATGTATTGGATATAAACCAAGATATTATGCAGGTAACACTTTCAATAGTTAAACCTTATTGTTCTAAGCACTCACTGTTCGTTATAGGTTATGTTCACCGCACTATAGTAAACGAAAAACAACTATTTATTAATTAACTAAACTGAAATTTAGGAGCACAATATTAACTTGTTACTTGGTAGCCATCTTGAAGAAGAAAAAAAACTATGTATAGAAAAGACTATGTACACTAACACGAGTAGACTTATAGCATAGGCGTGTTTGAAACCTATTGACGGTGGTGCGATCTCGTGCGACGTACATGGAAGTAAAAGAGTCATACGATAGACAAATCAGTACTACCACTCTTCTCAATCAAGGATTAAACATTGTATAATGGAGGTTTTTGTTTATGTTGTGATGAAATGTTTTTGCAGCACTGTAAATTCAGCTAAATAATAACAACATCGATGGCATCGACTCTGGCGCCACGTACATGAAACTTCCAAATTTTTGCCTCAAACTAAATGCATTGGATGAAGGTCTATTCACGTTAGTGTACATAGTCAATGCATACGCTTAAATTGATACCTGTCAAAGGGGTTGTTGAATACACACACAGGGTTGCCACAGAAGTTTTGAGGCCGTTTTTCCTGACTTTTACTGACCAATCTGAGAGATTTTTCCTGACTTTTTGGAACCGCGGGAAAAAGACTCGTTTTTTGTTTTTAGTGAATTTCCTTTGGAATTTTTTTTAATGCAATCTCCTCCATTCCCATAGTTGCCCATCGCTCAAATTTTTATTGAAATACTCCCATCACAGCGAAATACTCAGTAAATTTCTAATGGTTTAGTTCAGTGGTTCCCAAACTATTTTAACCCATGGCTCCCTTTCAGTACAAACATGGCTTGGCGGCGCACTTAAAATAATTGACCCATTTTGCATTGTATTACATTACAATTACATTTTAAATTTATCATTTAAACAGTTAACAGTTAATATATTCTTACATAGCACTTTAAATAAGATTGTTACTATTTGTATAACAATACAGAATTCAGGATCTTAAACAAACATTTCTCACAGAATGGTCAGTTAGTTAAAGCAGGAAACCCACTCTAGCCCGGCGGCCTCCATCACCGTCCGTCACCGGCGGGTACCGGCAAGTCCCGGCAACATTGCTTTGCATTGATTTAAATGGGCGGTAACCCACTATACCCGTCCGGCACGGCTCCGTACCGTCACCGTTAGTCACCGGCGGCGACCATTGCTCTTGGGGGCATTTCTGCCGGCCGGCGGACCCGGCGGACTCGTCAAATTTTGCAGTCAAATTCCAACATTCATTGTGGTTACATCGACAGTGCCGTAAAAGCTGTACAATGAGTACGGATAAAATTTTGATGGAATTTACTGAGTTTCTCGGGGAACTCCAGTAGCTCAAGCAACTCATAAAACTTCTTCTGTGACATAAGAAAGTACGAAAAGAATTTCAAGTCGTCTTTCTTCAAATCTTCAAACAAATGGTGAAATTTGCCATATTCTTTCTTCTCTTGAAAATTTTATGAATCCAGAACTTATGCTTCCTTCTCTTTAATCTTTCCTCTTCATGACCACACGCCGCGGCTATCACAAACAACTCATCGTCCGACAAAATCTCCATTCAACTGCTGTATTTAGCACCGTTTCTGACAGAGCTTACCGGGCCGGCGACGGACAAGTGGGTTTGTGCGTGAAAAATCAACGGCCATCACCAGACCCGCCGGTGCCGGACTGCGACGGAGGCCGCCGGGCTAGTGGGTTTCCTGCTTATACTGGCAAAGTTGATCAGGTTTACCTTGTTCTTACGGAGGTCAAGAAATAATATAACATACAAGAGTTGTAATGACACATGATTTATTCTTATTGCCAAAAAATCAACTTGAAACAAACATTAGAAAAACATCACTCCCTTTCTACAAAATTCTAAAACATGAATGAACATAAATGAAGTGAAAACTTGAAAAAGTTATACATAAATTAACAGAGTCCATATGTTTTTGTTCCAATGGGAGGGATGCGCTTGTTTGTCTTTTATAAGATGATTGTACCTGCGAGTAAATTTTGATAGAGCAACCCGTGAGCAACGTGTCTGAGTGCTAGACACGGACGCGTACACTTTGGGGCCGCCGGGCAGCGTTCATGTCGCTTTCCCAACACGATAAAGCTTATACCGACAAAACTGCACCGAGACGCAAAGTTTTGTAGTAGGCCTTTTTGGTAGATGACGGCGGCGCACCTGAGACTAGCTCGCGGCGCACCAGGGCGCCGCGGCGCACAGTTTGGGAACCGCTGGTTTAGTTAATTTAAAACATTCTTATTTATATATAGCATTAATTAAGCCCATTGTGATTTTTATTGGGAAATGTTAAAAATAAACAATATGCCGGGGGGTTTTATTGGTTTCCCATAAAAATAACATAGAAAACTTGTTTTTTTAATTTTCTCCGTAACAAGTGAATCTAAGTAAATGATTCAGAATACTAAATTATTTGTTTTTTAGTTCTTTTGAATGGTCTCTTTGAAAATTGATGAATTAAAAGTTATAGGGTGAAAAATACAAAAAACCCCTATTTTGACCTTTTTGAAACAATGAAAAACACAATAAAAATATACTTTAACTACATTATTAATAGATAATTAATGTATAAAACTAATACATTTTACCCACTACTTAGAAATTTTGATTTATGAGAGCGATCGAAAATCGAGACGGTCGGATTGTGCCACTGCAAATTTTCCTAACTTTTGGCACTTTTTTCCTATTTTTTTCCTGACTTTTGGCATTTTTTCAAACTTTTTCCTGACTTTTCCTGACCAAAACCCAAAAATCCTGACTATTCCTGACTTTTAATGTCTGTGGCAACCCTGCACACAGATCGGAACTCTCTTAACCAATTAATTTCTATTTCGAATACCCATCACTCATGTCAATTACACTAAAAACACATTTGCCTCTAAGCTTTGACAACATTTCATCAGGTGAGGGAATAAGAAAGTGTTCTCTCTGAATGACTTTGTTTAACTCTTAAGGGTCTAAACAAACTCTTAAATTGTCTTAAACTCTTATCAGGTTTTTCAACTAGTGCAAGATTCTTGACCCACGAACTAGGCTTATTTACTTTAGCAATTATTAGCTTTTGCTGAAACTCATCAAGTTTAGTTTTTACCTATCGAGCAAGCTAAAAGGAACACGCCTGCTGGGCTGTATGACTGGAATTGCATTAGTATCAATTTCAATGTGGTGAACACCAGGAAACTTACCCAAATTTTTGAAAACACATTTGTTTTTATCTAGAAACTACTGTTTTGCAATATCATTACTAGTAACATTGATTTGATCGATTGATCGTCAATGTTGACGTTTACCCTGTCAGGAACATAATCAGTTCTCTTAATGATATTATGACTAACACATTCATTTAAACCTAATACAGGTTGTACATCTGCATCTACAATTGCAAAATCTGCTTTACATAGCCTACCATTTGTTTTACAAGTTAAGGTTACAATCCCGATAGGCCTTATGATAAGGCCCTTATCGTTAAGTTTTTATTTCCAAAGGTAACAAAGTTGAAGAAGTTGGTCTAAGATCTAAATTACAGTTCGTTTCCTTAACTACCTGCTGAAATACCCTGTTAGCCAAAATACTTGATTCTGCACCTGAATCTAATTTGAAATTTATGTTTGTCATTTATATTTGAACGACTTTTTCCCAGCACTTGATAGGCTTAGTGCCATTTTCATTACCGGTACCTAGCCGGTGAACTTGAACATTATGTGTCAACTCATGAATCTGAATATCATCTGTAGGCTTATTGGTGCAATTATTGTCAAGCACTAAGCCATCATTTGTATTTTCATAAGAATTTTCATAAGAATCAAAAATCTACAGAATGTACATTAGTGTGCCTACCCGTACCACTCTGACACATTTTTGCAAAATGATTTTTCTTATTACATTTAGAACAAGTTTTATTGAAAGCTTAAAAATTACCATATGCATGGTTATAACCACATTTGTAACAAGTTTTCTTAGAGTTAGTTGGCCCACTATTGTTCTTAGGCTTAAAATGTTTACCGGTACACTTAGGCCTACTATGTGACACATTTTGACTGGATCTAAAATAATTAGGTTTAGGCTTAAAACTAAAATGATTTACAGAAACTGTATTTTCTTGAAGCATCATCGACTGTTGACGACTTACTTCAGCGACTCGACACATGTTCTCAAGATCAGTAAGTTTTAGCGTAGTCTCCCGGAGAAGGCGTTCTCGCAGAGCCTCCTTCCCAATACCCAAAATGATTCGGGGTCCCGTATGAAATCATCATACAAATCAACCATTTCCACAGTTCTTTGCCGCACTTTTAACTTCAGTAAGGAAGTTTTCAAATCTCTGACCTTCCTTCTGTGCAAGTTTATTGAAACAATACCTTTCAGAAACAATGTTCTTTTTAGGACTACAATAATCTTTAAATTTGTCAAGCACTTTATTGAGAACATTAGCATCTGTATATTCAGCAAACTTTGTAAACTCAAAGGCCTTCATCACCTATAAGGTTTAACAATATTGCTGTTTTAACAACATCTTCCTCTTTTTCTTTGCCGGAAGCTTTAAGATACAAATTAAATTTCTGTGCCCACAACTTGTAGTTAGAGTCTATGTTACCACTAAAATATGAGGGCCTGGAGGCTTAAAAAACTCTTTACTTCAAATAATTAGATAATTACATGACTTCATCACTGTAGAAATGCTTTTTTTTTGTTTAGTTCTGATTCCACAAACTTGACGGGGCTATAACTTAGAAAATTTGTAAGGTTATTACTTACAGGTTAACTTACCTGTTGTAAAGTACGACATGAAAATCTTTGCAACCTTAGGTTGAGACAGTTTTAAGTTTTAACGTTTCTTAGAAAACCAAAGTTACTACGTGATTTTGAACATTTCTCGACACAATGTAACATCTGAGGCGTGTCAATAATAAAACATTTTACATAGAATAATGTTTAATTTTGTAATTTAATAATATAATGTGAAAATACAAATAGCACTTGTAAATAGATATGACATGTATGTTAGGTCATCATTTTAAGAGAGAAATATAGCTTCTTGCTAGGCCTACTACAAAATCATCAATCAATCATCAATCAAAATATTCTTTATTCATTAGTATTGCAAGGAATACATTGAATGGTGTCCAGAACTATAACTACAGATAAAACAATGTATATTACTATACATAAAACTAATTACATACATTAATAAATTTTTAAAAATAAAAATTTTAACAAAATAATAGCAATAATGTACTGTAAATTATCAGGTATCTGTTAATTTTTGTTTTTATTATAAATCATAGCAGAAGTAAGACAATAATCATAATTTATCACATTAAAATTGTGCCTTTTTTTCATAACTCGTCAAATGAATAAAGTGTTTTATTAATTAAATAATTCTTTAGTTTATTCTTAAATTTTGATAGGGTCGTTTCCAGTTTTATATTTTCCGGTATTCTTTTATAATACTTTATTCCTGCATACTGTGGTTTTTTACCATAAAGTGCCAATCGATGAGAAGGAATAGCTAACTCATCCCGTTGTCTGGTATTGTACTGGTGATCATTACCATTGAGTCTTTGTTCCCCGATTCTTGATCTTATCGATAATATAACTTCATAAACATATAGCCCATAAACTGTTAATATTCCAAGCTCAGCAAATTTCTCTTTAACTGAAGTTTGAGGCTTTAAATTTAAAATAATTCTGACTGCTTTTTTTTGTACTTTTAATATTGAATCGAGATTTTTCAAACTTGTTGCACCATATAAAGATATACCAAAATAAATTATAGAATGAATATATGAGAAATAAACAGTTTTTAAGGTTTTTGAATCGCAGATATTTCGTAATTTACTCATGGCAAATAAACCGGATGATATTTTTGATAGAACTTTATCAACATGTTGGTTCCAGTTCAGATTTTTATCCAGCGTTAGTCCTAAAAAGCTCACTTCATCAACTTCAGAGATTTCAAATTCACCTGTACAAACTAATGGTTCAGATTTATTTTTATATTTTTTTGTATGAAAAGCCATGCTATTAGTTTTCTCTAAATTTAAGAGCAAGTTGTTTTGTGAAAAATACTGGGTAATCTCTACTAAATTACTATTAAGCTTACTTTCTATGTTGTCCCAGGAGGGAGCATTAATGTTAAGACTTGTGTCATCTGCATACAAGCAAGTCATGCTAGAGCAGCATAATTTTGGAAAGTCATTAACATAACAAATGAATAAAATTGGGCCCAGAATAGAGCCTTGCGGAACCCCATATTTAATTGTTTTTGTTGAGGATTTATAATGATTTTTGAAATTTTTTTATCAAGATGGGTTAGTTGAACAAATTGTTCTCGATTCTCTAAGTAACATCTGATCCAATCATACGCTTTTCCTCTTATGCCTAAATTTTGTAGTTTTGTTAAAAGAACTGTATGTGATATCGAGTCAAAAGCTTTACTTACATCCATAAATATGCTTATTACTTTCTTATTTTCATCTAATTGGTTAATTACAGATTCTATAAACTGTGTTGCTGCAGTAACAACGGATCTTCCTTTGCGAAAACCGTGTTGGCAGTCTTGAATTATGTTATTTTTTTCTAAATAATCTACTAATTGGTCACAAAAAGCTCTCTCAAAAATTTTAGAAATCGCTGGAAGTAATGAGACTGGTCTGTAATTTTTAATATTAGTTTTTTCACCTTTTTTAAAGACTGGTAACACTTTGGAAATTTTTAGCTTGCTAGGGAACATACCAGCTATAAAAGAAGAGTTAATTAAATGTATTAATGGTCTCACCAATTGGAATTTGACATTTTTTATTAATTTCATTGGCATTTCATCATATCCTGAACTTGCTTTATTTTTTAAACCATCTATTATTTTTAATGTTTCCTTCTCATCTATTGGCTTACATCTAAAGAGGTTACTAATATTATTTCCAAGGTTTTGATTTACATCATTCATTCTATTTGTTAAATTGCAGTCCAATTTTGGACATATATTATTTTCAACAAAATTTATAAAGTAACTGTTGAAACTTTCACAGACAATATTAGGATCATTTACCATCTTTCCATGAATTTTTAAATCAATACTTTTCTCTTTAGAGGTGTTTTTCCCAACTTCACTAATTATTATTCTCCATGTCGTTTTATTGACATTAGAGGATGAATTAATTATTTTTGAATAATGATGCCTTTTTCGCTCATAAACATTTTTCCTATATGATTTGTTTCTTTCTCTCACCTCTAAGAACATAAGTTTATTGTTAGTATCTCTAGCGTTCTTACTAAGCTCTATAATTTCTTTTTTTTTCGGATCTTAGGTCCTCAGACATCCATGGTTTTTTATTCTTATAAATTCTGTTTAACTTTCTTGGAAAATATAAATCAAAGTAAAACATTAATTTATTATGAAAGGCCTCATATTTATTATTTGGGTCTGCCATGTAAACATCTTCCCACAACTCTGTTTCCAATGCCATTGTAAATTTTAAAATATTTATATCTGAAAACTTTCTTGAAATTTCTAATGTTACAAGTGGCTGATTATTTTTATTTTCTTTTAAAACTGATTTAATGTGTAACAATTGAGCATCATGGTCAGAGAGTTGTGTATTTATTCCTATTACCTTGATAAGTTTGCTGTCAATATTTGAAAATATATTGTCAATCACACTTTCTGACGTTTCTGTAACTCTGGTGGGGAAATTAACCAAGTATCTCAAACCATTAGCCGTCAGTATGTTATTAAGATTTTTAGCTGTGTAGTTTTTTTTCTGTTAAATCAATATTTATATCTCCCAACACTGCAATATTTACAAATTTATTTGTCAGAATTTCAAACATTTTACTTAACTTTTCAACGGATTCTGTTTCATTTGATTTTATTGGATTTCTATAGAAGCCTACAATTAATAAATTAGAATTTTTCAAAGGGAGGATATTCTTAAACTCAACCAAGCAACACTCAAATATTGTTTCACTTATTAATTGTTCAATTTCTTTTAAAACGATTTTTTAAAATTTAAATATGGCTTAGTCAAAATAAGAACACCTCCTCCACGTGAAGTCTGTCTACCAAAACCGGCAGCAACTTTATAATCTAATATATTTATCCTTTCCAGTGTTGGATGAAGCATTTTGTGCTCTGAAAGTACTATTATTTCGGGTTTTAAATCATCAATTGTAATCTCTAAGGACTCAATAGATGACTCAAGTCCCCTTATATTTTGGTGAAAGACAGCTATTGATTTAGGATTTACATTGTTTGTATGAGAAAAATAATTTAAGGTTGGGTTTGGTCTAAAAAAAATGAGGGGTTTTCGTTTGAGTCGCTTAAACTATCAATTACAATACATGGGTCATCTCCATTTCTTAACCTAAGCACCGCACTTGAATTTTGATCACATTTGCTCTGCTTTAGGGCCTCACAAAATGTGAGGTCACCCGGCACTATTTTCACAATTTCACAGGAAGGTGAGTTGTCTGAAGTGGGCTGAACATCTATTTGTGTAGTATCTCGTGGTGATGATGATAGATCAGTGCAAAGTGGTGATGACTCGTATGATACTGGCGGAGTAGAAGGGTTTATCTTGTCGTAAAAAAGGTTATGGATTTGGGTTAAAAATTCTTCATGGGACCAGCCATTCCTCAATGTTCTGTAAGATTTTTGATTGTATGACACAATTGTTACTGTAGCGTTTGTATATCTTTGAAATCTAAGAATGTTTGTTCCAAAAGTTGTTAAGTCCATTTTGTCTCTCACACACCCAATAGGGGAGCAAATTAGGTGTCTAAGTCCCCTCCGTTTAAAGTCTATAATTAAATCATCAAATGCAAAATTATAGTTCTCTTCTGTTGGTTTGCCAAAATATCTGTCCTTGGTGATAAGGCTATAGACTGTTGCACCATATTTATTGCTTTGGCATGCTAGGTGGTTCGAGAGACATTGTGAAACTTTGGGCCTACCAAAATGATTTTTAAAAACTACCGCCACACCAGCTGACATGTGGCGCGGATCATGGAAGTCGCCAGAGATACTGTGAGCAAATCCTACAGTGTTGTCACATTTAAACTGGTTGATAATCTGTGACATATGTGTTTCTATTATGTTTATTGTAGGTTTAATTTGTTGATCAATTTTGGTGATAAAGTCAATAATTAAGTGAGCCAGTTTTCTCTTTCCTTTGTAGTTCAAGTGCATCCCATGTTGAGAAAAGTGATGCCTTTGAAAACTGTCAAGATCAATCAGAGTAACATTATCCATTCTGGAGACAAGTTCTCTTATGTGTTTATTTGCAAGTGCAATGTCACAATGAATATCATCACTTGGCCCAAGGTCAAAACGAGGAGGAATTGTTGTTAAACAGACGTTTCTTGTGCTTCTCAGAACATTGAGTTTGTTTTCAAGTTGATTGTAGATATTTTCGGGAGATATTTTTGAAATGTCATTAGTACCAGCTATCAAAATAAGAGGACGGTTTTGTGACCTTGCTGCTTGACTGTATACATGCTCTATCTGAGCTCCTGATTTAACCAGCCCGTCCAAGCGTACCTTCCCTTTACTGCACAAACCGACAATCTCTGGGACACCTTTCCCTTGGCTATCAGCATAAATTTCAGCTTTCATATGACCTTTATGTAGAATGTTTTCCACTTTCCTATATTTTGGACCATTTAAAAGTTTTCTTTTGGTGTCAGTGGTACATACATTTATGTTCTTAGAGTACGTCTGGGTTTCTTGTGTAAGTATAGCAAATCTATTTGTTAGTGGTACATTAATTTCATCATTCCTACTTAATCTGTTTGAAATTACTTTTTTAGGGGTTTTCCAGGTTTCATATCCATTGGTGTGGTTTTCAGTACTAGGCACTAAAGTTCTTTCATCCGTTTTATTGTTATTTTCAGTCGTCGCCCGATTTGGAATTGGCATAGCTGTTTTAAACATCATGTCCTTAATTACCTCGCTGTCTAAATGTTGAAAATTATGCCATAAAGATGCAAGCTGCGCTCTTTTAGTTACAACATTGGCTTGTTTGATTGTGCAAGGAATTACACTTCCTTCAACTCCTAATGTATCCACTGAGTTATGTTTTATCATTTGTAGCAAAACATCTGTAAAAATTGTCAAGTAAATACCACAATCTAGTGAGTTTGGTTGCTGAGGAGCTGATACAGCTTGAAAAGGAATATCTGTGTCTGTTCCCAAGAACTTAGCTACTTTCTTAGCTATTTTTTGAGCATGAGTCAAATTATAACTCCCAAGAGAATCAAAATATAAAAACTTCTGTAGGCTTTTTACAAAGAGCAATAAGCTCCAGTGAGTGCCTTCTTTCTTATATTGGCTTTTTGTATCTTCTGGGTCGTTCTCATTAACCTCAAAATGTACGTCATTGACAGGGAAAAATATATGTGTCTTCCTTGATAGATCTAGGTGGTTAAGATAGTCATCTACATCTTTAAGGTTTTTAATTGCTTGAACAATCACAGAGTTCATAAGCATTACATTTTGATCAAGATGCAAAACAGACATTTTCAATATGTCGTAGTACAAAAGAATTGTGTCATCTGTTACCCATTCATTTTTTAGTAGGGCATTTGACATACTAAAATTTTTATCAGGACTTCCTTGCTTATTACTCATATTTATTTCACCATGGTTTAAATCGAGCATTTCTGTTTGTACTGATCGAGAATTAAATTTTGTTTTGGAAGGCTTTTTACCATTAGGCAACGGAGCGCTCAAGGTTGTACTCTTTTTATTTTTCAAAACATTCTTGTTTTGGGGAGTTTCTTGTGTGCTATACGAGAGGGAATTATTCAGTTTAGTCGATCTTTCCCATGCCTTTTCAATTTCAAAGAGTGATTGCTTGTAACTTTCTTTATGTTTATTTGCTACAGAATCCAATGAAAATTTTCCTTTGTTTTCTGTATAGTGACAGATGTCAATTTTATTAATAAAAGCTGTTTCATTGGTTGAAAAGAAAATAACTTCAAACTTGATAGTGCTCTTCGGTTTCTCATGATTGATATTTATTATTCTTGCAGGCCAGAATGGGAAACCTCAAACTTTGGCAAAAACCAGATCATTGATTTTAAATTCATTTTTATTCTCATTTTTATCTTTAGACTGAGTCATTTCAAGATGATTTAGGCTACAAGAATAAACAATTTCTGCAAAGCATTCATAATAAACTGCTGATTTTATTGGTCAAAACAACCGTTATAGAAATGTAAACAATGAAATGTAAACAAATCAGTTCAGATGGATAGAGTTGAGTTTCCTTATTGTATCATCCAGCCCAAGGTCGGAGCACAGATAACAGGTGGAGGGCAAAGTACAGGTCCTCTTATCTACAAGAGCCAACCTTTCCTTATCTCTATTTCTTGATTAACCAGGTAAAATCAAAGTGTTTTTCTATTGTAAAATCTTGTATACTAAATAAAAATAATATATACTTGAAAATAAAAATCACTGTATAAAACACTAATAAATCATATGAAATTTGTATTATAAACTAACATATTACCATACTTTTAACAACAAAAATCAGGAGCACAAAACCACACAGCTAACTGACTGAAAAGCGAGATTAACCACTTGACCACTCATAACCACTCATAATAGTGTTACCAAGATAACAAAATTAAATAACCATAAAACTAAAAAAAATATATATTTTACAAATTGTCTACCAAATTGATCCTGGGAACCCTTCTTGGATTGCGCGTTTTGGCTTACAGAAATCATGAGATTCTCAAATACAAACATGTTTCCCATTTGTTAGTGTATAACTGATTTTTTAAAGATATACAAACAATTACGAAATACGTGCATAAGTGTAGGCCTACAATAAATAAATCGAAAATATAGTCTTTTAATTAGCCAGCTAGCTGTGAGAAGATTGTTGCTGTTTTTGTTTTGCTACTTTTGGCATATCAATTAAAATTTTACTGTAGCGGATCACGGCCATTTAGCTAGTTTCAATAAATGGACAGCTAGTTGTATACCATATATTTTATTTTATATTTTGAAATATTCTGCCTGGATGTAGCGATGACAATTTAAAAACACGTTGTTTCTGTAAAAATGAAATGATAAAGATTACTTACATGACAATAAGAGTATTCCTTTGTTGCTCGGTGGGCTTCATCGATAACAACACATTTGAAGGCGATTCCACTGGAAGGTGGGCAAGCTTTTGTCCTCAGGTCATTTGCCATAACTTGAGGGGTCAAGAAGAACACCCTCTTGGTTCTCCAGTGTTGTAGTCGGTCAGTAGGGCTCATCGCACCTGCAAGAATAAGAATAAGAAAATGTTTATTGTCTTTAAACAATTACAGAAATTGCAATCGACATTGTCAAATATAGTATACTAAAATATAATAATACAATCAGCATCTTAATTTAAAACAAATGGATGGCATTCGTTCATGAAGTTAATGGTGAGACACAGATAAACTATTTATTTGAGTCCAATGGCAGATCATGGATGTATATCTAAGGGTATAAACATTTTGTCATATTCATTTATATCATAGAATGCCTTTGTTATAAGCCAGTTCTGTGTTACAATTTTGAATTTCTCTCGGGGCAAAGTTTTAATACTCTCTGGTAGCATATTAAAATACTTTAAACTTAGTTAGGGAAAGGTTCTTTGAGATTTAGTTAATCTTACATGGGGAATATTTAATTTTGTCTTATTTCTAGTATTATACAAATGGATATTATCTCTAGTGCTTAAATTCCTTAAATTATCCTTAGCATAAAGCAAACAGTGAAATATATATATACTAGGGACTGTTAACCATGATAGTTGCACAAAGTGTTGTTTGCAGGAAGTGAACTTATCTAGGCCTAAAATAGTTCTTAAAACTCTTTTTTGCAGTATGAACACACGCTTTGCACCAGAGGAACTTCCCCAAAGAATGATACCATAATTTAAATGGGAGTAAAAGAGAGAATAATATGCCATCATTAAATACTCATGACTGAGACAAGTTTTTAGTCTTTGGAACAAAAATATGACTCTTGATTGTTCCCAACTCAGTTTGCTGTCCAAAGTTATACCTAAGAGCTTTACAGAGCCTAGATCTTTTTTATGTAAATTAGATAGTGAAAAAAGTATACATTCTGTTTTTTCTGAATTAATTTTTAGTGAGTTTGCATTAAACCATTGAATGGAAGTTTCCATCATGGATACGGTCATTGTTTCTAAATCATGTAGATCTTTACTTGTTGTCAAAAAGGTTGTGTCGTCTGCATATAATATAGATTTATGGGGCAAATTGTTTGGGAGATAATTTATGTAGACTATGAAGAGAAAAGGTGTAAAAACTGAACCTTGAGGGATACCTCTAGTAACCCTCAATAGGTTTGACATTTTGCTGTTAGTAATTACAGCTTGTCGTCTGTCACTAAGGTATGAATTAATGAGATTCAATTCAAGACCATCAATTTTATAGTGCTTAAGTTTGTTGATTAATTGCTTATGGCAAACAGAATCAAAAGCTTTGCTGAGATCGACCATAGTGGCTTCAGCATTATGTTTGTTTTCAAATGATTTCAGAACAAAGGATACAACATCTTGGACTGCTTTTATGGTACTCAAACCATACCTAAAGCCAAACTGAGCTGGGTGAAGGAGGTTGTTTGTCTCAAAATGATCATAAAGTTGATTATGTAATATTCCTTCGATTATTTTAGAAAAGCAGGATATTTTTGAAATTGGTCGATAATTCTCTACTTTTGTACGGTCCCCCTTCTTATAAACTGGAACAATGATGGACGTTTTAAGGCAAGAAGGAAACAGACCTTCTTTTAGCACCATATTTATCAAACAGCAAAGCGGTTCTAAAATAACGTCGATAGTTTTTTTTATAACAAAGTTTGAAAGACCATGGTAATCTTCCGCTTTGGAACAACTTAGTTTTTTTACATTATTAAGAACATCTTTCGGCTGAACTAGATTCCAACTGAATCCTGAGACATGATCTAAATTAACCTGCAACACAGAATCACAGGGAGCTTGGGAATTATTTGTTGTGGGGTGGTTACCCAGGTTTACAAAACCATTGTTAAGGATATCAGGATCTATAGGGATAGGTTGCTGGTGTTTCTTGTTATTTGTTCCGGTATTACCTTTTATAATTTGCCAAGCTGTGCGACATTTGTTCTTAGATTTTGAAATTAGATTATCATTTGCTTTAATTTTTGCAGATATAATTTCTTGCTTATATTTGGTTTTTATACAACTGTAAATCGTTTTAAAAGCAGGGTCTATTTTGGATTTTTCATATGCAATCAAAAGTAAGATTTTCAGATTTTTCAGATAGGGGGTGTACCAGTTATTTTTTTTATTTTTAATATTCTGATTAATTTTTTTTGTGATCTTCGGACAGGTTAAGTCAAAACTGTTGATTACTGTTTTAATAAACTTTTCAAACTTGGCATCAACATTTTCTGTTGAATTGGTGATGTTACTCCAGTCACAAGTTAAAAGGTCATTCCTGAATGCATTTAAATTTGTGTCATTCAATAGTCTTACTGAAAAAGATTTATTAGGCAAAATATGACTTGGAGCATTTAACATAGGCTTAGTTGGAATTTCAAAAAATATGCCTTTATGGTCGGATAAGTGAGGGTGGAAAACTTGGAGTTTAAACTCGTCTGGTTTGAAAGGAGAAATAACATTGTCAAGACAGGCAGAGAGTCTGGTAGGTTGGTAATTGTGGCAGTAAAGGTCAAGGGCTCTTAAGCTATTCAGAAAACTGTTATTCCTATTTGAGTAGTTCCGTATATCGTGGTTAATATCTGAAAATATGACTATTTTACTATTTTTGAATCTTTTTACTAAATGAACAAATTTTTCAATACCTTCAATAAAATTTTCCAAATATGATTTATGAACACAATAAGCAGAAACAATAATCAATTTGTGTACAGATACATGAATTGCAGCACACTCAAACACCCCTTCAATGCACAGAGAACTAATATTAATTTCCTTACAATATTGACTTAAGTTTTGCCTGATATATATTGCTACACCTCCATGTATCATATTAGTGCGACAGAAACTGGACATCAGTTGAAAATCACTTGGAACATAAATAGGTATTTCATTATGGTGTAACCAATGTTCATTTAAGCATAGAAAATCAATCCTGTTATTTCCTAATACTACATCTAACTCTGACATTTTTTTTCTCAATGACTGCACATTTAAGTGGAAAAACAAGAATGATTCATTGAATTTTCTAAAAAAGATTGCTCGGTAGCTTGAGGTGGAATGGGGTGAATATTTATTCCCTTAACCATATCAGAAAATGAGAGGTTGCCAGGAGCAATATGTGATGGGGGAACACTGACACTACAACTTGGCACTACACTGGACACAGGTGCACTGCTGCTGTCGTGGCTGAGTTGTTCCGAGGTCTGGTCGTTGTTGAGGGCAACATCAGAACTGCTTCGTCGGGAAGGGCTGGTCATCGTTGTCGGTATCGCAGGTGCCGCTGTTGGTACACTAGAAGTCATCTCAGCCGCTTCAAATTGTTTTCTTCTTAAAGTCTCTTGAAGATTCTTAGTTATGTTGTTTTTTAGTGATATAGTTCTTGTAGACGGGTCAGGGTTGACATCATCTACAGCTATTAAAATCTTAGCTCCTGTGTAGTTTTGGAATTTTACAAGATTGTCAACAAATAAGTCAGGCGATACTTTGTCATTAACGCAACCCATAGGGGAGCAAATAAGATGCTTCAAGCTTTTAGCTTTGAAGTTTTCGGCTAATCTAATGAATGCTTCTTCATAATCATGTTTTTGAGGCTTGTCAAAGTATTTAGGTTTTGTGACGAGGCCATAGATGGTGGCTCCCCCATTGGCTTTCTGGACGGTAAGGCGTTGGTTTACAAAGTCTTCACGGTTAGGTTTGCCGAAATATTTCTTAAAAATTACAGCTACTCCCTTAGACATGTGTTTATCTTCAATATCTGCGGAAATACAATGGGAGAAAGCAATGTCAGTTTGATTGGAGAATATTGATATTAAGTTTGACATGTTGACTTCTAATACAGAGATGCCTAGTGTGCTATTTACAGCCGTTTGTATTTGATCAAATGATTGATTAGTTGACATAGAGGAGAGATCTTTATTATTCACTTGTCCAGACTTGATGTTTAATTGTAGCCAACTTGAAATACTCCTACAAACTACTTTTTTCCCACTCCGGTTTAAATGAAGTCCATCTCTACTATAGTGCAGTTTATAGTTTAACCATGTGGTTTATAGTTTAACCATTTTTTTTAGCCATGTGGCTAAACATTAGATATTTGGTGTTCATTTCCAGGGATGGAGCTAAAAGCCATCTGTTGCATTGTTCAATTTCAAAAAATTGGAATCCGTTATCGGGTTGTTGGTACAAGTAAGGTAACTCTGTCAGGATAATTTCGGCTTTACACGTCGTAATAAGAGTTCTAATTCTAGAAATGGCAATTTGAAAGTGCGAAGGGTCTGTTCTGTTTGTCCCACCAATGAGCAGAACACGGTCAGTCTCTTTAAAATTAGACATATGTTTTTCTAGCTGTTCGACAATATATAGCATTGAGGCCCCCGGATAACAAGTGGCCGTGACGTCATATTGGTCCGTTGGGGTAGACAACATATTTGCCAAATCCCTAGCATGGCTATCGCCAGTGATGAAAAGAGTTGGCTTATTCTTTACATCACTCATTGCTCTTTGTGATGCTTTATTTTGCTTGTTAGCATCACTTGAATTTTGTTCAACACTATTTTGTTTATCGCCAACCTTTGGACTGTTTTTATTTTTCACCTTAGATACCTTTTTTTTATTCTTAGTTGTTTTTGAACTAACTTTTGTTTTAGAGGTTTTTGTTTTCACTTGTTTCTGTGACTGGCATGCTTCACCTTGCTCTATGTTTTGTGTATTTCTAGCAATGTAATCAAATGAACAATTAGTTACAACATGTAAAAAATCTACTCCTTCACTCAGTTGCTTTATGCTGCTTGGTACATAGCAGTTTAGTTTAATGCTTCTGATTGAAAAGAGTATGTGTTTTTGACTGTCTTATACACTATGACCATTTACAACGATAATTAGTGAGAACAGGGGAGCTCATCTGGTACTTATTTGCTGTGTGATATGGTACTGTGACGTGGGGCCCCATATCGCCCACGTCTTGTGACACCGACGACACTACCCTCCCCTCCCCACCAACCGCCTGGAGCTACAGCGGTGGAGACGGACAGCGATGCCCGCAGGCAGTCAGCGGCGAGAGGCGTGTCGAGGAGGATCACGCGGAAGTCGGGCGACCGCGGCGCGGCTACAGGGACCGGTACGAGACGACCCGGGGTCTTGTTTAGAGTAGGGAACGTAATTTGTAATATTGAAGTTTTGTAGAGTTTTGTGTTTTTATTTTTGGGTGGTTCAATAAATTTGTCGTTAGTGCGTTCCGCCGAGTTTTATTCGATTTCAGCCCTCTTACAGCCAAGCTGAGTACCCCCTTCCACCCCTGGCCAAAAGGGTGGTTGTATCATCTGGTGGATTGCGCCGGGTATCCTGAGGTGATTGCAGATCCTGAGACGGAGTACGATCCCGGAGGTCACGGTTGTGTTAAGGTAAAGTGAAAATATTTGTTTCTTAGAACTCAGTTCGAAGTGACTAATTTTTCTAGGGCGGAGGCCTAATAGATTTTGTAGATTTGATTAAGATAAAGAGAGTTTTGAAGTTTTTCTAGAAAAAAAAGGTTTTGATTAGTTTTTGTTATTCTCTGTGTATTTAGTTAAGTTAGAATAATTTGGTAAAGCTGGTGTCGTTCAGGTACAGGTAGAGGAGGGGCAGTATAAGCCATTCAAATATTAATTTAGTGTAATAATTGATCGATCCTGTTTGTTTCTTGTTGTAAATGTAATCTGTTATTGTGTATAGTTGATTTTTATTTTTATTTTGTTAATAAAGAGATAAGCGAGTTATGAATGGCTTGTATCAGGACAAACTCCTCGAACGACAGAAGCTCTACTGAAGCTATGGAATAAGGAACTAGAATTAAGCCAGGGGTGAAGATTTATTAATATTTATTTAATTTTGTGTATTCATGCAGTTATCGTATTTATTTCATGAGGTAGTAATAGTGTGTATAGTCTTTGTGTTTTCTTTTGCTTCTTTCAGTCGGAAGTAGTGGAGATCCTGGTATACTTCTACTAATCAGATTCTTTTCAGGACATTAGTAGTATAAGATTTGTGGTTTTATTAATATTTTGTTTATTAAGATTAAGTCGATCTTACACAGACTAAGATTAGGGGTCGATGTGTGGAACAGACGTAGGAACATGGGCGGATTATGAATCCCAGTGTTAGGATTACAGTGAAGACTAGGAGTCAAAGCCGTCAGGAGAGAGGTGCCGACCGGAGTGAGTCTGTGGAGCCTGACCAAGGTGTGGGCGGAGAAGGCGAAGAAGAAGGGGACCTCGGGGAGCTGGCCCAACAAGTGGAGACCATCGACTTGGAGACTGCTGACGACCACGAGGAGTCGGGAACGGAGTTCGACGACTCTTTGGAGGACCTACAAGAACCAGTGGAAAACCACGAAAGAGAGATGGCAGAGCCCAGGACCTTAATCACACCCAGCAAATTCAGGGGATCCTTTGAAGAAGACATCGAGGATTACCTAACAAAATTTGAAAGAGCGGCAAGGGCAAATGGGTGGAATGACGCCCGTAAGCTCGTAGTAATCCCCTGTTTCCTCGAAGGCGCGGCCCTCAAGTGGTTTGAGAATGCTGAAAAAGCTCAGGGCGCGAATTTGACTTGGGAAGGCGTCAAGACCGGGCTGGGAGAGGCGTTCCAGACTATTGCGTATGACGAGCAACAGGAATACCGCCTGCGAATGAGAATGCAAGGGGAGAACGAACCCGTCGAAGCTTACGTGCAAGACGTAATAAATTTATGCGCAAAGGTCGACGACACCATGAATGAGAGAAGCAAAATTAAGCATGTACTGCGAGGTCTTAAGCCGTCCTTGCTCGAAAAAGTAATGGTTATGAACAACGATACGTTAGAAGATCTGTTGAAAAACATAAGAAAGGTGCAGACGGCAAGATATATGGCTGGCCAACGGGTTGACCACCTAATGGCAGATTCTCCGACGAATCCCGGCTGTGCAGGAGCGGCTAATCCAACCACGTCAAATCTTGCTGCGACCAGCTCTCTGGAGAGTAAAATAGAGAACCTGGCGACAGAATTCGCCAAAGTTAGCATGAGACTTCTGGAATCTCAGTCACGAGGCTACAGGACAGAGGGGATTGACCGAACGAGGGATCAGATAGACCAAGACGGGCGGTTGCCATACAGAGGACGAGGAAGAGGCGACTTCAGAGGGATGTCACGCGGAAGGACTAGTGATGGGCGTGTTATTTGCTACAAGTGTAACAGACCCGGGCACTATGCGGTAGCATGCAGGAGCAACGCGGCGGGAAACGACCAAGAGGGGCACTGGACAGGGAAGGCAGCGCTCCTCGTCTACAAAACTTCCCAAATCCAAGGAAGGACGGACGAACAACCCCACCAAGGTTAGCCACGCTGTGCCAAGCTCATGAACAGGAGGAGTGGCACGACACCTGGAGGCAGTACCACAGGGAAGGTGATCCCAAGTCGTCAGGACCGAGAGACCGCAGAGCAGAGGACACTACACCAAGAGCGGGTGTAACCAGTAGCATAAGAACCATCGGTGTGTTAGAAATCAGAGCGCTATTAAATCAAAAACCAACCTTAGTAATTATCGACACTGGAGCCTGTGTAAGTTGCGTCGACGAAAATTTACTTGTAAATTCTAGAGAGAGGATTAAGCCGGTTCAAGGAGTCGACATGAAAACTGCAACGGACGAGCCCGTACTGATCATTGGACGAACAGACATCACACTAGAGATAGGACAGTACATATTGAGGTTTCCAGTTTTTGTAGCAAGAGGAGTAGGAAACTGTTGCATATTGGGAAACGACTTCCACCTTAAGTATAAGACTGAAATCAGTTTTGTCCGACGAGCCGTTTGATTCACGACTGCAGGTGGGACACGATTAGAGGTAGGATTCAATAGCCAGGAGAGAGATGCGAAGTACATAGGACCACCGCCTGACTCAACCTGGTTGAAACATATCCAATTCGAGGAGAGTGCACCCTCTACGAGAGTGGTCAGTGATGATTGCGTACAGGTACCCCCACGAGGGCAGAGACTCCTAAGAATAAAATATGAAGGTCGACTACCGGAAAAAGGCGTAATGGAGCCCGTGCGGGAGCTATTCAAAGATAAACACCTAATAATGCCGTATGGTCTGGCCGACAGGCAGACTCCAGAAGAGGTGCTGTTAGTTAATTTCAGCGACAAAAGCAAAACCATAAAGAGAGGGGACGCCATAGGGGAAGTGTACGAAGCCGAGGATATCCAGGAGGAGAGGGGTCAAGACCTACACATTGAACTTCACCACACCCAAGAATTCCATGAGGACAAGCTGAACATCAGTCCACGGATCTCCGACCAGCAGCGCAACGAAATTAAGGATCTGTTAAGGAACTTCAGCGATTGTTTCGCTTGGAATACGAGTCAAATTGGCAGGACCAACGTGTGCGAGTTGGAAATCAACTTGAAGGATGATGTTACCGTCCACCAACCACCCTACAGAGTCTCACACGTCGAGCGGGAAATACTGCGAACCCAGATAGCCGAGATGGAAAAGAACGGGGTGATACGCAGCAGTAGTAGTAGTTTCGCGTCGCCAGTGGTGCTCGTAAAGAAGAAGAACGGTGAGTGGCGATTCTGCGTAAACTATCGGCAGCTGAACCAGCATCTACAAGATGATAAATATCCGCTCCCCTTAATTAATGACATTCTTACATATCTAAATGGGTGTAAATGGTTTTGTAGCCTAGACTTGAACGCCAGTCTGGATGCGGGAAACCAGAAAAGGGACGGAAGGAGTAAACGCAGCGTAAACTTTGTAGGAAAACTTGCTCATTGGTGCTGTGGAGTTATCACGGAGCGACAGCTGAAACCTCTCGTAACCAACCAGGAAAATATGTCAAAATTTGAGCAGGAACTGGCACAACAGGTGGACGAGGCGTATGAAGAAATCGAGGGAATAAATAATAATATGAAAAATTACAGTGAGGAGGCAGCGAAGACTTTCGCTCAAATAATCGATGCCGGTGTAAATGTAACCAAACTAATTGATCGTTTCCAGAAACAGCAATTCACTGAGGAAAAGAGAGCAGATTTCAAAAGTTACAGTTTATTACAGATGGGTGTGCATCACGTTACGCGGCAGTTCCAGACAATCCAACTGATCACTAAATTAGAGGTCCTTAGTCAATGTAGAGAGCGGAAGCTCCCCAACTCCATTGTAACTGTAAAACAATTAAAATTAGACTTGGAAAACTTAGCCGAAGCCATTGGCCAGGATGGATACGAACTGGCTATCCCAGCTAAAGAGGTAACTACTTACCTAAAGTTAGAGATTGCAGATTGTATAATTTCCGAAAATGGTATAATAGTTAATGTAAAAATTCCAATTAGGAGACGTGATTCACAATGGCGGGTTTACAACCTGCTGACAGTCCCGTTTGCGTGGGAAAATAATACATGTGTGTTACAGAACGAAAAAGTAATCGTAGCAGAGAACGGGGATAAACTAATCATAATTCAAGGTCAGGAAGTAGAAAACTGCCAGCCACACCGAAAACCTTTGTGCTACATCCCGAGGTACAATGGGGACATCATATCTGGATCCCTATGCCCGCGAAAAATATTCGAAGGAGCGACCATTCAACAGTTGAGCTCCGTGTGTATATTTTCCTGTGTTGCAGGGAATGCCGCTCTAATAAATCAAGTCGACGAGGATCGATATGTCGTCACACACGTTTCCGGATCATTGGACTTAACATGTAGGTACAGCGAAAACAGAACATTTACCCTCTCCGGAAGTGGTAAGATAGGCGCTTTGGAGGTCAAGGTTCCCTGTGATTGTAATTTACATCATGCTTCACAAATGTTGGTTACAGAGTCATACCCTTGTGGAAAAACACCGGAAGATGCAGCGGTAGTACATGTGTTGCCAGCGCCCTGGGCGAAATTGAAATCCTTAAAAATATCCTCTTTCAGTAGCAAAGTTACCAACACCTTCCACACCCTGGACGAGTGTTTGGACGTAGAGTGGCCTAAGCAGGTGCCACACTGGAATTTAAGCTTTGCAGGTAATAATCGCCCTCACGCTCGTTCATTGAATTTAATATTTCCAGGCACTAATCGTGATATCGTTGCTACACTTGCGGCGGTCATTCAGGTGGTTTATGTAGCCATTGTAAGTGTTATTGTGTTCAGAAACCCCCAATTAATAGGTTTCGGTATCGGAGTTCCAGCCCAGGCAGGAGTGGGAGATGCGCTTACAGTAAAAGATCAGATCTTATCAGATATAATATATTGTGTAATAATAATGTGTATTTTCATCTGTGTATGGTACGGGGTGCTTAAAATAAGGAGCGTGTGTCGAGCGAGGAAAGGTTGCGCTGACGCTGCTAGATCGGCGACCCGCCAAGACGGACCAGATGACGGACTCCCCAAGGGCATGCCACTGACAGAGGTTGACGGTAAAGAACTCCGTATCACACTCGAGTGGTGGGACAAGAACAGCGGGTGAGCCCGGAAGCCCTGTACAATAAGTATGCATACACAGCGGTAAGGAGAAATGTGGTAAAAAGCTTAGCTATGATTGTTAAGAAAAACAAGGAGAATTTAATGTAAGTAATTAATTTTAAGGCATTGTAAATTTTATAGGGACATGTGGAATTATTTTGAAGGGTATATTCTTTCGTATATTGAAATAATTTGTCTGGCATAGCAATGTAATAAAAGCTCAAAGAGCATAATGGTGTAAAAAAGGTTTAAGCTCAGAGAGCAGAGCAGCAAAGCAGAGCGAGAGAGATAGAGGCAGATCAGCTGACAGCTGGAGGTCAAGGCCCCGACGCGTGACGGTGGCAGCAGCGGGAGGCTCTCTTCAAAGGAAATGACGTCAAACACGATGTCATAGTATATACTTGTAGTGTTATAAATTCCAATGTGACAAGATAACAGGGGTACGAATAAGAATAACGAGGTCTGATGGTTTATATAAAATAATAATGATGTAGATTAATGTGTGCTGTAAATAACTGTAATTTCGTCTCAATGAAGTAATGATCATTATGTTGTGTTAAGATTTATTTGAGCATAACGTATGTTGGGAAGTAACGAAGTGTAGTGTAATAGGTATTTAAAATTATAAAGGACTTTGGTGTACTAAATAAATTCGCAGGTTTAAATATTGTATTGTGTCTTGAAACGTGTCGCCAAGGACGTAGCGGCGCAGAGCAGTGAACAGCTGACGGGGCCGGGATAAGGGCCGCACGCGCACGACTGAGTCACGATGGTGAGGACAGAGTCCTATTGTAAGAAATAATCATGTATTGTTAATAGGTGAGCCGTCATAGACGCAGCTTGGAGCAGATAGAGACAAGACAAGTGAATCATGGTGTATACACTGTTTGTGTCCGTGTGAATGTTTGTGTACGTGAGAATAATGAATGATTTCTGTGGCCACAGAAGTATGACAGATGAGTGACACGACGTGTGACTGATGTGTGGGTGAGACGATTGAGACAGATGAGTGAACTGATAATAAAGGAATGACGCAATATGAGTGTGACAAGGAGAGATGTTGGATAAACTAAATAAACATGAAAGTATCTGTTGCCTCACGTGAGGGGAAAATGTAGGGTAGTGCTAAGTAATAAAGGATGGCTTTATTTTAATCTCAAGGAGTTTTAATAGAACAAAATGTTGTATTTTAAATATAAAAAAAAGCGTAATATCATTTTAATAATATTGTTTTAATGTCCAATATTTTTATGTTAATTGCTTTTGCGAGTAATATTTTCATGTTCAATATTTCACTGTTAATGATAATCGTAGTATTTTAGTGCTCTTTACTGTCGTTAAATAATTGCCGATGACATTAATGTACCCAAAGACAAATGCCTTTATCAATTACTGTAAATATCTTGGTAAAATATATGATATTTAAATGTATTGTAGTGTGTAATATATATAAAGAAAAGTTTAATTGCTCATGTCATTTATTTGTCGAAATCAGAAATGTATTTGTATTTGAATATCAGAATGTATTTGTGTCAAATATTACACTTGTAAAGATGCCTAGTAAATTCAGGTTGCTTGGAGTCACACACATGTCACGGGGCAGAAACTCGAGGCAGGCCGGATGTGGGATGCCGCACAGTCAGCGAAACTTGTCACGTAGGCAGGGCCCAAGTGCGCGGCAGGCGCGCAACACGATAGCAAAGTTCCTGCTAGTCGTGCTGACTGATTGTGTCAGCAACTAGCCAGCACTTAGTTTGCTAGAGTTCTAGAAAAGAGAGGCTACATGAACTAAAATCTATGAATAAATATAGAGAATGCATATAAGTTTGACTTAGAGTAATATTTGTTAAAACTTTAGAACATATTGAATGGGTAAAATTAAATAGAGTTGTAATCAATGAGTTTTAATTTTGAGTCTTTGGAAAGTGACTTTTGTACCGTAGGATAAATTCTATTACAGAAATAAGGGTTATGTAATATTTTGGTATCAATAAATTATTATTTCGGTAAATATTTAATGCTTGATATCGTATATTGATACTTAATAGCGATATAATAAATTGTAAATATAGCTAATATAAGATGACGTGTTTGCTTAGTTGTAATATTGTACTCAATGCACGAATGTAACCTTGAAATGTTTTAATTTTATTTTTTACCTCATGCTTAAAATGTATGCCCTGTTGTATGTAAATGTTAAATAACTGTAACCTTTTATTTTGGCTGTACATAGATTAAGTGCCTAAGGAAATGGGTACCCAGATGTAAGGTAGGCTTTAGAGTAGGTAGAGTAGGCTCCGATAGGGCTCGCACAAGAACGATTTAAGTCAAACTAAATCAAATAAGTTAACGAATATTATTAATGTCAAAATGTATATTTGTATTGAGCTTAGTAACAATTTTGAATGTTTCTGTAATAGCAAATCAAAATCTTTAGTGTCATTTAAAAGTGCGAGCGTGACTATTTGTTAGAGCAGCCCCTGGATATGTAGTTAGATAGGGCAAGGCCCCGGCAAGTCGAGTACCCCGAACGAAACGACAACACTGGAGTATGAGAGACTGCTCTACGATGATAACAGACTGATAAGGAACAGTTGCCGTCAGAATTAGTGCAGTGCGTGTCTGAAGACTGATCAACACTCCCCTGAATTAATCAAGACGAACATTTGTCTTCTTATCCCAGCGGGAATGCAGACTTGTTGGCAGAGCGACTTCCCCATTGACCGTACAGTGAACCCAGTGATGACAGACAGTAGCAGTAGCCAGGGAAGACAGCGTGTGCAACCCAGTGACGACAGACAGAAGCAGTAGCCAGAGACGACAGCGTGTGCAACCCAGTGACGACAGACAGTAGCAGCAGCCAGTGACGACAGCGACCCGTTGTAGACCCAGTGTACACCATCGACGCCATGAGGAGTCCGACCAATGGCTACATCGTCGTCCAGAGAGGAACAGCAGCATCGCCCTCCCTGAGGGAGGCTGCCGCAGTGGCGGCCATGGACCATTCCGACAACGGAGCAGAGGGGTACCAGGGACGAACCTTCCACACCCTGGCAGGACTTTAAGCAGGGGGAGTGTGACGTGGGGCCCCATATCGCCCACGTCTTGTGACACCGACGACACTACCCTCCCCTCCCCACCAACCGCCTGGAGCTACAGCGGTGGAGACGGACAGCGACGCCCGCAGGCAGTCAGCGGCGAGAGGCGTGTCGAGGAGGATCACGCGGAAGTCGGGCGACCGCGGCGCGGCTACAGGGACCGGTGCGAGACGACCCGGGGTCTTGTTTAGAGTAGGGAACGTAATTTGTAATATTGAAGTTTTGTAGAGTTTTGTGTTTTTATTTTTGGGTGGTTCAATAAATTTGTCGTTAGTGCGTTCCGCCGAGTTTTATTCGATTTCAGCCCTCTTACAGCCAAGCTGAGTACCCCCTTCCACCCCTGGCCAAAAGGGTGGTTGTATCATCACCAATAGTTTTTTAGGGTTATTTTTAAATGACATATAGAAAAACACATATTTTGGAATAAAATTGTTTAATAAACAGAGTTTGAAAATTATATATACTGCAATTATTTTGAATTTTTTTAGTTTCGATTCCCAAAAGGCAGCCACGTCTGCGACAATTTCAACAAATCATCCTGGCCTGTAATACTTTTTGGCCCACTACATGCCAGATAGCCAGTTTACAGCTGCTAAAATGGCTCAGTTAGATGTTTAATTGTTCAATATGTCATAAAAACTTTAAAAGTGAAGATTATCACATAATCACACGGTAAGTCAATTGTGTCTGTAAAAAATCCCATCAGTTATCTGACCTTTGCCGGTTTATAGCTGTCCGGAAGGCCGAACGTATGACATCTCGCTACAATGTTACTCGATTTCAAATAGACTTAGTGAAATATTTCTGGCATACTGAATGATTTTAAATAAATAACCTAACCACAGTCTGCAGTGCGCTATAAACTAGTGGTGCCTATTTGGCAAAAAAGCAGGGGTGTCATGGTGCCGGAACGCGCCGGAACGACGTTCCGGCACTGGTTTTAAACAAAAATGGAAATTTGAAAAAAAATTGTTATAAAAAATGTATTTGTAAATAAAGAAATATTTCTCCATGCAGACAAAACATAATGCTATACAAAAGAGAACTAAAAATAATTTTGTGTATTAAAATATAGTTACCTATAACAAGAATGAATATAACATAAAAGTTGCCAAAATCTGGCGAACTACGCCACTTCAAAATGAGTAAACAGAACGCGAGTTATCTAAAGAACCACGTATAGCCTACTGCGGATCAGGAATGTCTTCAAAGTTAGCAATTATGCACTCGGAGTAGGCTAACGTCGTTTGCCCAGTGATGTCTAGAGTATGAAAGTAGTCCGATGGAGTCTTGAATAGCTGATTCCCCCATCACCACCCTTATCTAACATTGTTGTCAGTTTTTATTAACAATCACGTGTCAGATTTAGTCTGCTACACGTCACTATGAATGATTATATGGTACGGTACAGTAAAGCACGATTTGGCAACACCACACTCTCATCGGACTACTTTGGCGTGCTTATGTGTTTTACTGTAGTATGTCTGCTTAAGACCTCACACCACTATTAACTGTACGACCTATGAATTGTACTTTATTTGGAAACAATGTTTCATGAACTATAATATATGAAATAAAGCCTTTTATATACGAAAAATATTTGTAAATCAATGGTTTTTATTTGTTTAACAGCATTGACAATAGACAATAGACAATCCTTTATTTCATTAAATATACATTTGTATACAATAGGATTATAAGTGTTTGCCATATTTATATTTATTTTTTATCCTAACCTTAAATACACTATAAAACAAAGAATATTTGTCGGTAATAAATAATATTCGTGTGGGTATGTCTGTATTATTTCTGCAGTATTTCAATGTACTAAATATGTAAGTTTTTACTCAAGCTAGCAGAGCATGAATAAAACCTCAAAAAGCTTTTAAAAAATTAAAAACACTACATTGGGCAGTTTCAAATCATAAAAGAAACATTTCTGCCACGTGTTGTTTGGGGGGGGGGGGGGTTTGTAGGCCGCCAAATACCTCAGTTCTGGGCCAGGTGCACCGTTCCGCCACTGCAAAAATTGCCAGGACACCACTGCTAAAAAGTACCATTTTTCTTATAACCCAATAATAATGCATCATTCACTCTCAATATTGCATGAAATATTCAATACAAATAATATTAACAAAAATTTTACTGAAACACACGTTGTTACATATTCAACGAAGAAGAATTGCTTTTCCATCATAGGCCTGGCTTAGTTACAGTAATGGAAAACTAATATGAATGAATTTTACATGTGCCTCTCACACCATAATAATAAGTTTTACCTGTCATTTCTATGGTGTCTTTAATAGGAATAGCCATGATGTCATGGCAAGCTCTTATCTGCTGCGCAACTAGAGGTCTGGTAGGTGCCATGAACACAATCTTGCCCTGAGGGAACCATCGGTAGTAGTTGTACATCACTACAGCTGCTATAAATGTTTTTCCGAGACCTAAGAAATTAATGAAATTTTTTCAGTAAAGACCAAAGACATTTCAAAGGTTCATCTAACTATTGCATATAAAACATTCATAATGGCTTACATATGATTCAATTTTAAAGAAAAAAAACGATGTGGTTTTGAGTGTTTATAACAAATGTAGGATGGTTATCTAGACTTATTTAATACGATAAGGTTTTTTTTCAATTGGAACTCTTCCTGAAATTTTACACTGATTTTAGTTTTTGGTGTCGGATATAGCTTGATCTGTGTTTGTTTCTGCCAAAATTGAAAAGAATTTGACTATTTGGACCACAGCTGCAAGTATACAGGCATTGACTATGTACACTAACGTGAATAGACCTCTCATCCAATGCATTTAGTTTGAGGCAGAAATTTTGAAGTTCGGTGGACGCCGCACCAGAGTCGCTGCCATCGATGTTGTTATTATTCAGCTGAATTTACAGTGCTGCAAAAACACTTAACCAAAACATAAACATAACTTTCAGTAGTAAAATGTTTCATCCTTGGTTGAAAAGAGTGGTAATACTGATTTATCAATCATATGTTACGTGTACTTCGATGGACGCCGCACTAGATCGCACCTCCGACAATATGCTTCACACACGCCTATGCTATGAGAAGTCTACTCACGTAGTGTACAAAGTCAATGATACAGGTGCTATCCATCATAGAAATTTTAGATTTCCCATTAGAATAACATTGGGATTGGGTTGATCATTTTAAACATCTGTTAATGTACAGCTGTAAAAAAGTGTAGTTTTGGGTGATTACTGATAATCACAATATTGCATTGGTCAGTTGTAATTGATTTAGAACTAAACATAACATGTTTAGAATGACATGTGATAGCCAAAATTAAATTGATCGATTTCAAGCAACAATACAATAGTTATGAAAAAAAAACTTTTGAGAATTATAGACCTACATAAATAAGAAACTATTCATTATTTTAGCATTACCAGTGGGTAAACTGACGAGTGTGTTATGGAACAGAGCTGAGTGAATGATGTTTTTCTGGTACTCCCGCACAGGGTAGTTGGTTGGATAGACATAAGTTTCTCCTGCAGACAAGTGGAAACCATCAGCACCTTGACCTGGTGCTTTGAAGAACACCTCCTTGACTGGGGTTGAAGAGGTTGTGTCGCTAAAAAAGTTGTACGATAATTTCAAAAATGTTGTTTGTTTTTTACTAAGAAAGTTATCGTATATGATATGTGCATAAACACGCTACGTTTACAAGGCAATGTCAGAGTTTTCATCAATAGTTATTTGTGTTCTTAGGCATATAAGTGTTCAATGTGGCAATGAGTTGAGATCAAGAGAAATGTATTGGCACAAGCTGCAGGTGACATTAGGAGGGGCCAAATTTTGAGTCATACACAATATAAATAATCTTATGGATACAATCATAAAGCTGAATCACATAATCATAATCTTATGCCCAATCACAAACCCTCATCTTTAATCTTTATTTTTTCCCTAAATCCTTATTAAAAAAACTACTTACCTTTAATGAATTTCCCATAGAGAATAAGCTATTACTGTAGGTCTCATGGTAAGACCTAAGCCCGGGACTGTGTTACTTTTTTGTTTTGAGGTGCCCAGAGACCAAAAATAATAGTCATTAAAATTTATATATGTATATACAAATGTATATATGTGTCCCTAGACATGATAACTCTTGTAAAAATGGTCTGATCGAGACCAAATTTTGTAGAGATGTGTCATCCTACCTTTATTCGAATTAGTTAGCAAACGATATATCGACCTGCCGGAAAGGGGAGTTTTGGTGGGTTTTGTACCCCAAAAATGGGGTTTTCACATTTTTCATACGTACAGTAGAAGCTCTCTTAACCAACTCCTACAGGACCAGACTATAGTCGGATAATGAAAAAGGTTGGTTGAACCGAATAATACCAGAAATACGTGTTAACTCACTTAAACAAGTGAAAAATATTAAATATTGTTGCAATGCAGTTAATTGTTCCTAACACAATCAATAAGTTAATAAATTAAACATACAGTTATGGTATCAAAAATTGTTAAATAACAAAGTTAGCAAACATAGTTAGCACATTAAACAATGCCTGTACGAAATATGGAGAGCAACCGGGTTAAATTTGACTTGCTACAAAACGTATGATTGATCTGTTGAAACATGAAAGTTGCTTTTAGATCACTATCATTGGATTAGATTTTGGTATATTTCTGGGAAACTGTCGGTTAATCCGATGGGCGGTTGATCCGAGGTTGGTCAATATTAATAGAGCTTCCAATGTAATTATAAAAAAAGACAGTACATTGTATTTTGGGGCTCCAATATTAACATTGGAGCCCCAAATGGAAAATAAGGATGCGTTAATATTTCACTGATTAACCAATATTCTTGGATACTCTTTACCCATGTTAATCATATGGAGAATAAGCAAACTCTTTCTTTTATGGACAGATATTGATGAAACTTAACTTAGTATATGGCTTAATATGGTCCAAATAAATTTTTTATATGCTTAAAATCTACTTTTAGTGTTCCCCACGGCAGCATACCTGCATACTCTTTCCCTATATTTATCATAAGGAGAGTAGACATTTATTTCCATATTTATGATCACGTGATGAAATTTTGTTTACAGGTTCATCTAGTCATAATTAATATTAATAATTTGGAAATTCTCTGAGTATGCAGGTCTGCTGTTGGGGGGGGGGGGTTATTATACTCTTTTTAGAAGGATGGAGATGAATACTGACCTACAATCAATCTTTTTTGAACAATGAGGCTGAGGTTCCAAATCAACCTGTTTGCTTTGATCAGATCTTTTTTTCTTTTCTTCTTCTTTCTGTTCAGCAACTCGACGAGGGAGTTCAACTTCATTGAAGTATCTGAAAAAGTTAAAAATAATTTTATTAAAAAATAAAATAACTATAGGACAATTCAAAACTCATTTATTACTAATTTAGTAGTTTAAAAACCTCAGTAGTTTAACACGTTGAGTGCGGACTACAGCTATTGATGTAGTGCGGCGCAAGCCCTACTGGCGGCCTACAGCTATTGATGTAGTCGTGCCACTCCCAATTTATTATTTCAGTATGAGCTCAGCCATTGTCCGGGATCGTTTTATCCCTTTGCCGCCTGTCGTGCCAGTACACAGGTCCATTTTGGCGCATATAGTTTTCCGTTCCAGGGTTTCTGTTCAGGACGGTACCGTGGTAACTTCATACTTTTGTCTGGTGTGTATAATTGTTTTTATTTTTCATTTATTTTTCTATTCTATTATTTTTAGTACTTGTTGTGTCAAAAAACAAGTTTGTGGATCGTTAGAAACAGTTGTGGTAGTAAACGGACTACTTTATCCTCGTGGTGAATTTCACGACCGGTGCCACCGGCGGACTACATCAATAGATGTACCGGAAGTGATGTCATCAATAATGATAAAATTGGAGTCCTGGCGATCCTCAGATAATAGTTTTATGCATTCCTCTTATTTACTCGGTGTATAATCAGTTATTATATTTTAGCCACTCATAAATGCCTTGCGGTGACTCACGCGACCAGCGCCACCGGCGGACTACATCAATTGATTCAATTCAATTCAATTCAATTCAAAACATCTTTATTCAATTTATATACATTTACAGCAGTATAAATGAATGGTGTCAAAAGTTGTCTTACTTCTAAATAAAAAATAAAAAAGAGGAAAAGAAGGTTCTATACAGTTATGGTTAATAATAAATAATTAAGAAACTGCCTTTAAACAAATTCTTCAAAGGAATATAAGGCTTTGCTGACAAGAATTTTTTTAATTTTTTCTTAAACTCATATTGGCTATTTGCAGATTGTATATTTTTTGGAATTTTATTGTAAAATTTTGAACCAATATGTGTGGGTTTTTTTGTATATAGTTCTAACCTGTGGGATTCAAGAGCTATTTCTCCTCTGTTTCTGGTGTTATAGTTGTGGTTGTCCCCAACAAATTTTAAATCGTTTGATTTTTTTCCCAATGATAAAATGGTTTCAAATATATAAATTCCATATATGGTCATTATATTTAGAGACACAAAATGTTCCTTTACCGAATTTCTTGGTTTAAGATTTAAAATTATACGAATGGCTTTCTTCTGTAGTTTTAAAATTATGTCAAGGTTACTTTTAGATGTGGATCCATATAATGATATTCCAAAACATATTATTGAATGGATGTATGCAAAGTAGACGTTTTTCAAAGAATCGAGATCCAGGAATTTTTTTAATCTAGACAATGCAAAAATTCCGGAAGATATTTTAGAGATCACTGTTTCAGCATGTGAATTCCAAGACAGGTTTTTATCAATTTCCAACCCTAAAAACTTTATATGATCCACTACACTTATAACTTTCTTGTTAATTTCAATCTTTGGATTAATGTGCATTTTAGTTTGCCGTGTCTCGAATGTAATGAATTTGGTTTTAACTAGATTAAGTAAAAGCTGTTTATCATTAAAATAATTAGTTAATAAATCCAAGTCAGTTTTAGAATTGGTTTCTAACTCATTTTCTGAGTATCCAGAGAGTTTTACATTGACATCGTCTGCATAGATATACAGTTGGCTATTATTAGACAATTTTGGAAAATTACCTGTATAGCAAATATATGATGTACTGGAAGTGACGTCACAAATAATAACCAAAATGGAGGCCTGGCGATCTTATGATGACATTTTGGATGCATTCATATAGTTTACTTGGTGAATAATTAATTATTATACTTCAGCCACTGGCGTAAGCAATATTAATCATAAACCGCACTCAACGTGTTAAAAGCCTCAGTAATAGTTTAAAAATTCAGTAGTTTAAAAACCTCAGTCAACAGTTCCTTGTTGACAACTAGTGTGATATAGGTTTCAATGTTATCTGTTATATCGAGTATCATAAAAAGGTGCAGACCTTTCTGTCCAATGGATGCCATCAAAAGTTTAAAAACACAGGCCACAATACCATAAAATAATTAGCATGGTAATCCATTTATTGAAAGCGCCGGGTGGCTCCTCTGAAGTCATGGGATGGTATTCAGGATGGGTTGAATACCTTTTAGTGCCGTGTGTCTTGTAGCGAGACTCCCCGTTGATGTAAATTGAGTGCCGAGCAAGATCCCCGGGTTTTTTGCGAAAAGTGCAAGGATCTCGTAGTGAGACTCTTACATTTGTACACATAATAATATATATTCCTGCTTGTTCTTCAAAACTGTCTGGTTTTGAATTCGGACAAAATTGGCTATCTTTGTTTTCAAACTCAACAGAAACAATGGTCAGGAGCATTTAGAGCTCAGGAAATGACACTTGGGGCAACGAAGCTCTCTCAGCAAAGGAGTGCAAGGCTGCTGGGAGTGGAGCTGGATGAAAACCTTAAATGGTACATTCAAGTACCGTACACAATCTGGAAAGGTCCCTTTCCATACATCTATTTGTAATACGTAGAATAGTTTCCTTTGGTAATTTGTCACTAACTTGTTTATTTTGGTTTGTTTGAGAAAGCTATTAGGGATGGTACTCTATTGTTTTGTGGGGTAGTATAAAAGGGAAGCTTGAATATATTTTAAGCTGCAAAAAAAGACCATCAGAGCTATCCTGAGCCTTCCCTCTCAGCCCAGCTGTAAGGAAGCTTTTCTTCAATAGGGGCTGATGACCGTCCCTTCTCTTTACATATACAAACTCCTCATTAATAAGGGTCAAAATATAAAAACCCCACAAAAAATGCATAATTACTCAACGTGTCACAATGATTATGCAGAGTACCGCAGGTTGTCCCTCTTTGAGCAAAATCCAAAGTACGCAGCTCTTAAACTCTTCCAGTGCCCACCAGAGTCCTTACAGAATATTGACAGAGTCTCAGAATTCAAAACAAAACTCAATCTCTATTTGTTTCCCACTGCTTTTATGATATCACTTAGTTTGAGAACCACTCCCCCCATTTCAATCGAGTTTTAAATGCGTAACATCATAAATTCTTTGCCTGCATCCTACTTGTAGGCTCAGCATAACAAATCCAATCTCCCTGATCCCTTTGGGAGAATAGGACCACGGATGCTACAGGATGTAAGATTTTGAATATTTGCAATAACTGTTTTTTAACTCAAATTGCTTTTTGTTTCATGTGAATGTTTTTTGAGGATTTGGGGAGTTTTAACGAATTTCCCGTAGGGAATAAGCTATTACCGTAGGTCTCATGGTAAGACCTAAGCCTGGGACCATGTTACTTTTTTGTTTTTAGGTGCCCAGAGACCAAAAATAATAGTCATTAAAATTTATATATATATATATATATATATATATATATATATATATATATATATATATATATATGTATGTGTCCCTAGGCACGATAACTCTCGTAAAAATGGTCCGATTGACACCAAATTCGGTAGAGATGTGTATTCCTACGTTTATTCGGATGAGTTCATAAACCAGAAATATCGACCTATCAGAAGGGGTAGTTTTGGGGGGTTTTGTACCCAAAAAATGGGTTTTTTGCATTTTTCATATGTAATTTTTAAAAATTTCAAATTTTTATTTTGACCATTGGATTTAGCTCAAAAAACACACAATTAAGCATTTTGAAGCTTTGCTCTATCTCTATTGGTTACCGAGATATTACAAAGTCTAAAGACAGTACGTTGTATTTTGAGGCTCCAATGTTAATCTTATGGAGAATAAGGATGTGTTAACACGTTGGCTACCGACGGTAGGAAATTCGGGTCGCCGGGACTTCCCAGCAGACCGATCCTAGTACTCGATCTCTCACCACAGACCGAGTCATTGGGACAAACACTAACCCAGAGACCAAAAATTTTGTTTAAATATTTATTGTCTATTTAAATATAACTTGATGTGTAACATATATATTTGCTCATAAAAGTTGGGAAAAAAATTTATTTCAGTACTCTTTTAGCATTTTTATTGCGTCACATATGTGTGACGTTGGTCTATAGTAATATTTTGTATTATGTTTGTTTGCTATAGACCGACTGTCTCACATATGTGTCATGAGTTGGATGACTGGGAAATAAATGAAAAATAGTTTTACTACACTAAAAAATACTAAAATATACAGGACAATGTGTCACACAATAAAAAACGCCATCTGGAATGTGTAGTAAACAAACACTAATGGCAGCATGTGAGCAGATCATATGGCCAACTTTGAAAATCTGTAAAAAATCAAATTGAGGTCCTACCCAGAGACCAAGCGACACACATGTGTGTCACACATTCCTATAGACCGATAAACAGGTTTTAGGTCGATTCAAAGGACCAAATGGGCGTGGCGAGTCATTTAACTGAACCGTGACTGCGTCCCTTATATGTGTCGTCGGTACACTGAAAACACCTTGAGCGACACATATATGTGTCGCTGGTCTATATTTAAGGTTTTCTTTTAACATTACGTCACATATGTGTGACGTTCGGTAGCCAACGTGTTAATATTTCACTTATTAACCAATGTTTTTGAATGAAACTTGGTATTCAGCTTCATTTGGTTGAGATTCATCCATTTATGGTAAAAAATCTTGGTTTTTGTGCTTATCATGGCAGCAAACCTGCATACTCTTTTCCCATGTTAATCATATGGAGAATAGGCAAACTCCTTTAGCAATGGACAGATATTGATGAAATTTAGTGTATGGCTTCATATGGTTAAAATAATTTTTTTAATGCTAAAAACCTACTTTCAGTGTTCCCCATGGCAGCATACCTGCATACTCTTTCCCTACATTTATCATAAGGAGATAAACATTTATTTCCATATTTATGAGCTTGTGATGATTTTTGGTTTACAGGTTTATCTGGTCATAATTAATGCTACTAATTTGGAAATTCGCTGAGTACGCAGGTCTGCTGCGACGGGGGTATCTTTCTTTAATAACATTTAAGATAGGCCTAACTTTAAAAATCTTAATAGCTAGGTAGCAAAGTTAAAATGCTTAGTTGTTTGATGAAAAGAGGCATGCAGTGAATTCTCCTTTAAACTCATATATAATAATTCTTATCATTTTGTTTGTTAAAAACCTTTTCAGCCATCAGCCACTATCAAAAGCTGTAATTCCATGTCCGATCTTCGATATATGACATTGAAAGCAGCCATAGAATGCAATATTTAATATTTCTTCCTGTTACATTTCCTCTCGGTCTTCTTACAATCTACCGTCCTTTTGAAATTTTGATTAAAACTTAATAAATATGACCTTGTCAATTTATATGAATCAATCATCACTCCCAACAAATTTTATGTTTTTATAGGAGAAAATATGTTTTCGAATCTGATTTCAAGAATTTGAGTTTTGTTATGTTTAAGTTTGATTATAAGAAACAAGTTATTGAGACATGAATATTGGTTCATTAAATTAGCTCATTTTATCTCTGTTTAAACATCATTTACCTAAGGCTTTCTTCTTGGATTCTTGCAAGAATAGCGTCTTCACTTTCATCTTGAAGGAGTGCATTTAGTTCTTTATCCATTAATAACACAGGTTGTCAACCTAAAAAAAATAATAAGTTATATCATCCTTCTATATGAAAAGGACACAAATAATGAAACAAAACCTAAAGTTAATGTGATCTTAAGCAGTTATTATTTTTTTTTTTTAGGTAGTTTATTATTAAGTATAGTAGGTAGGCTAATATACGAATCTATCACATAAGTTAGTACAGACTTTAAATTATTCACACCAATTATGTAGGTTATTATTTGGATTACCATACGCTATTAAAAATAATTATTCCAATTTGGTTTCAACTTTTAATTTTTTAACCTATAACTTGTGTTCACAAATGTCAAGTAGGCACAGTTTGCATCATTTATAACTTTACAAGATTTTGTGCTTTAAGGTGTAAGTTACAAGAGTAGCGTATTTCAAACATATAAAAACTAAAAAATCTATAAAGTCTCACCACATAAGTTGACGAATGGCCAAAAACAGATGGTATGGGCGAGGGTACGAAGGGGGGTACTTTTCCAGGCTGCACTTCCGCAGACGCCCGGTGGAACTATCGATTGATAATCATCAAACAATTTAATTAATATATCGATTGAAAACTATCGAGATGTACAATCGAATCTATACTTCATGAATGAAAATATCGGGTACTGAAAAGATCCAATAACATCTGCCAACACTCAAACCATAGAATTGTCATATGTGGAGTGCCATAAAAAGTAATTGAAAACAGGACTCAAATCATCTAACATAGCCGACCATCTAGGCCTAGCTGAATACCTCTCTAAAAGCAATGTTTAAATGTCGGGAGCTGATTCATTTTGGCATTTTTAAATGCCACAAAAAGGTAAGCCTATATCCCGGTAATTGAAAAGGAGTGTTGTTTGATTCATATTAAGTTATATGATGTTGTTATAAAGGTTGGATATTTTGTTATTAGTTTTTGTTAGTATTTTGATTGTAGATTATGTTGAATTTAATCTGGTTTGGTGTTTATAATTTTTAATTAACTTAGTTACAATAAAATATTTGCCGAAGAGTTTTACTTCAATTATTTACTCAGACATGATAGGCCTACATTGAGTTACGAATAATCAATATTTATATAGGATGCGATAATTAATCGTTTAAATATCGTTCAAATCGATCGATAATTTTCATTGAATAGTTTCACTGGGCGTCTGCGGAAGTGCAGCCCTTTTCCAAAAACATTTACCCTACGTCACATGCTAATTTTCATGGAACAGCTGATTATCCAATGATTTTTACTCAATAGTAGTGCAAATTCATTCGTCAAGTTATGTGGCGAGGCTTATAGGTGATGGTTTGTTGTTATTAATTATTATAGTCTGGTGCAATTTTACTTTTATAGACTTATAAAACTTTCGATCAACTATTAACCGGGTGCAGTTTCTTAACACATTGAACCCTATGCCCGAGTATAGCTCGGGGTGCCGCGAATGCCGTTCCAAACGAAGCCCGAGTATAGGTCGGGCAACGACTATATAAAAAAAATCCTTTTTTATTTTATGTTGTTAATATATAAATAGGTACTGTATATGTTTGTACATATATGTTTGTGTATATGTACATATACAAATATACATATTCATGTATCCATACATCTGTGTGTAAACTCATCCCCCAAGGAGTGGGAGGGGGGCAAAGTTGGGGAAAATACGAAATTTGCCAACAGCTGTAAAATGGATGAGGGAAAAACCCGTAATTAGCCTGACATATGAATATGAATGACTTTTTAATATTTTAACTAGGCCTACCTATCACACTCTTAGCCACCCCTACTTTTAGGGGTGGGGGTAAAATTATGGGTAAAAATAATTTTTTAGTTTCTAAAGTCTGAAAAAATTACATATAGCCTGAAATAAGTTATGTTGAAAGTACTTAGGCCTATATAATATTATTCCTTATGTATTGAACCCTTATCTAACCCTTCCATCTATGGGGGCGGTAGGGGGTAGAAAATAGGAAAAAATTCCTAAATTTTTCTTTTGTGCACTAAAAAAATTCTAAGATAGCCAAAAAATTTCTAAAAAAAGATAGATTGCATCAACACAAAGCATTCAACCCCCACTCACCCCCCAAGGGGTGGTGGGAGATTGGTCAAAGTTGGGGTATTAGACAAACCGCTGCTTAGTGGATTTTACCATTTACCAATGATGTCTTCGGCTGCAGTCCTCAGAGACTGGGGAATCGTCAAAATTCTGGTTGTTTCTTGATTTGTGTTTGTGTGTGTGTGTGTGTGTGTGTGTGTGTGTGTGTTAGTGTGCAGAGCTTTTTTAGCGAATTTCCCTATATTGTATACGCTATTTTTTTTTATTTTGAGTGAGAATGCTCTTAAATAAATTCATACAATTTGTAGTAAGGCCTATCGAAGAGGTATTGTTTAAGTTTTGTTTTGAAAGTTGATACTTTATTTATTTATTTTAATTTATCAGGCAAGAGCAGTAAACAACAAAAGCTGTCTACTTACCATGTATATATGGTTTGCCTTTGGACAAAGTGTAATAAATATATCAAAGGGAATTGCCTAAATTTAAAAGTTAATAAAGAAATTATTTATATTTAAATTAGTATATGTGTGCTAAATTTTGATTTGTAATAATTTTGATGCATATATAGGCCTACATGATATGTGTAGACATCTTTCAAATTTATTTCTTTGAAATTAACAATTTACAACTGATTTTTGCTGAATAAGTGGTTTCTCAAAATTGCAACTGAATTTTTAAGAATTGATATTACTAATGTTTGTTCAACTGACTTAGAAATTTTGAAAGTTTTTCTAAAGTTTATAAAATCTTAAGTTAAGGTTCCTCTTGAGCCAAACAGGAGTCCAATCACTGATATGTTTTTCACTTGATAAAGGTTCTCAAAAAACTTCACTGTCGGTTCGTAAATAGACTTTTTTCAGTATTAACTTCGTTTGGTTGTGACGATGAAGCTTCAAACTGTACTGTGGGATCAATTATCCACCCTTTATTCATTTTTCGGTTTATGGCCAATATATCAACTCGCCGGGTACTTCCGCTCTCTGATATGCAATGCACTTCTTCATATACTTCTAAACTTTGGTTCCTAAGTTCATTGGCAATTATCTTTCTCACATCATTATGTCTTCTGTTTATCAGCAGTTCGTTTTGCCTGCAAGACCCCAACACATGTGCAAGAGATTCAAACTCGTTGCAATGTCTGCAACGGATTGTGTTGGGGCCACGGCCCGGCACAGTTCTTACTGATACTACATTGCAGCACATTTTCAAGCAGTCTCTCCACTCAGACGAGGATAAACCATTTTTCCTGTATACCCAGAAGTTTGCACTCGGCACTTCCTTGTAGAGTACAACTTTTTTACCTTTTTGGGGGTGGTTTTCCCAAATTGAAAATTCTCTATCCTTCAGGGTTTTCCTTAGATAGTTGCCCCTAAACTTAGCTTTTTGAGAGTCTGATAGATCTGTATAGTTTAGGTTGAGTAGCCTAAATATGAGGGTTTTCTCATTTTCATATGATGAGGGAATAAGCTCAATATTGGAATTTTGTAAAAGAATACATTTATTAAATTGTTGTATACTAAGCTTCCCATTCTATTCGCATAATTCCCAAACTTTTGTATCTTTTATCAGAGTATAGAAAACTGTTAGGGGCATCACCAGGTAGCCTAATTGCAAAATCTCTTTAACGCAACTCCTTATAAGTTTGTCACCATCATTGAGAAACTGCTTCGGGATAGCCGTCAGTTTAGCTGTTTGTAACGGATAAATTAATGTCGGGGAAATGTATTGGTTTACTATATTCAGCATTTGATCTGCACTCAGTAAAATACTTGAGCTTAGCTGATTAAGTTTTACTGATAGCTTTTGAAGAATTTCATTAGACTCAAATTTTATCTCATCACATACATTCACTCCAAGATATTTTATTTTTTCATTTTTGTCTATAGATTCAATTTCTTTGTTACTTGCTGTTAGCTTAATTTTTCTTATGTGTCCTTTTTCAAGGCTAATAGCATGTGATTTATTTAGATTAATTTTTAATCCTATTTGTTTGAATCTATTTATAGCCATATCTGTTAAAATTTCTGCAGATCTCTTGCTATTAGCTACTAATACAGTGTCATCTGCAAATCCTAAAACAGAAACACAGTTATGTTCACTATGGAGTCTGAAACCAAATTCATTTGCAACATCAGGTTCTGAAAGCTCTTGTAATATAAAGTCTGACTAATGTTGTACAAAATTGGCGACAAAGGGGATCCTTGAAATACTCCTCGCTCAATTTATTGGTTTAGTTTTATTCAGACCAACATGTACTTGTGTTTCATTATGTAACAACAAGTTTACTACGAGGTTTTGAAGCTTACATGGTAGGGAGAAGCCACTATAGTTTTTTCCAAGTGACTGTGCCCTACACTGTCAAAAGCTTTCTGAACATCGAGAAACACTATCGTAACATCCTTTTTCTCTTGCTTAGCATTTTCTAGCGTTTTTTCAATAATTTTTATGTTTATTTGGCAGCCTGGTGAGCTTGTAAAACCTCTTTGATTTTCGTTCAAGACTAAATACTATCTTATCTCTTTATCAATGACCCGTTCAATGGTTCATCGAATAACAGACGTAACTGAGATCGGTCTCCAGTTATCTAAGTTATTATGGTCTTTGCTTTTGTATACTAAAACAGTTCTTGCTTTTCTCAAGGTTTTAGGAACATACCCGGTTTGTAGCATTCTATTAGTAATATGTGCTAATATCTTTGCCACTTGATTATTTTTTATCGTTCTCATCAACACTCAATCCGGGCCTGCTGCTGTGTCGGTGCGCATTTTTGTCATTGCTCTCATTATATCTTCAGCTGTGAAGTTTTTATTATAATTAAAGTCAGTTTCTAATCTTTGTTCAACTGTTAATGAGCTTTCATATTCATTTCTAGTACATGGGTTTTTTGTATTTAGTTTGCTATTAAAATATTCAAAAACATCACTGATACCAATTTTGCATTGTACTTGTTTGTTGTCATTTAACACTTTCCTCACCGCTTTTCTTCTTTGATTATAATAAAGGAATTGTGTCAACTATACTACGTTATGGCCAATTAGTAGTACAAATTTTGTTTTTTTGATTAAACTCTTTTTTACCCACAATGGCTTCAGGACCTTTCAATAAACATAAATTTCCAAATAATGTGGTTTATTACTAGTTCTCCCAAATACAAGATCAATACATAGGTCTTCACCTATATTTATTACAAATATATAAATTGGTTTGATCTTACTTGATTAACGTAACTGTGTGACTTGACGCCTGAAGACTCTAACTCGAACACATGAACCGTCTGTGAAATAATAGTCATTCTTAATACAATACATAATTACAATTGAAAATCTCTTAACAAAATAAAATTGAAAGTTTGCTTTGAAAAATGTGAAATGCATGTAGACAACTACAATCATGAAATCCTTTACGAAAAAATTACCATTATAAATTTAATACTCTCATTCATCTATGACAATGAACAAATTAGTATTTACTGGATCACTTTAAAGGTTTGTATAAACAATTCTATTAATATTCATCGTTTGAATTACATTAAATTAGAAAATAAAATACTTACAATTACTACGGTAATGTTCATTCGGAGGCGTCACAGTCAGTTATCAGGTTGTGAGTTTAACTTACAGTTTAAATTCAGAGCAGTCTACCAACACAACAACTGAAAATTCTCTTAACATACGATCATAAAAAAAACTTAATACTACATATAATTACAATAAAGATAAATATTTTTTTAACAAAATCAGTATAAATTTCCCCCGCTAAATGAAATATTTATCTAACATAAATACTTAAATTGAATTTACAGTTTAACTTTTCTCGCAGAAATTGTAATTGACACATATTGGTTGTTTATTTTCTTTGAAACAAAATATATGAACAATATTGATTTTTCGGCCCACAGTAGGCCGAGAAGAATTTTTCAAGAGGGACAGAGAGAGAAGGAGAGTGAGGTATACGCCCAGTTTATCTTATCTCGGGACAGGAAATTCCAATGGTTTTGTTCGCCCAAACGGGCTTTCCAAAAATATTCCAGTATTGTGCTCGGTGCTCGTATATTTTTCAATTCAATCCTCAGTCGAGTTCGAGACTTGTTGCAGTGCGTGTCGTGTGTCCGTGTGTCCGTGTGTCCGTGTGTCGTGTGTCCGTGTGTCCGTGTGTCGTGTGTCAGTGTGTCGTGTGTCAGTTCAAGTGCAGTTTAGCTAAACAAGTGAAGTGAAGTGTCAAGTGCAGTGTGGAAAAACGTATCCTTAAAACTATAGCATACAATCAACTTACATACTCATTCACGCCAACTTTCGCTTAACCCACATATTCACAGATTCATTCCCAGTCTCACACTTCATTCGTTAATATTTTTGGAAAATATCTTCTATATAAAATATCTAATACAGATCCTTTAAATATAAAAAATTTTTAAATTCCGCCCCTTTAAATTGATTTTTGTTCTCTTGAAAATTCTTCTCCAAATTAAAAATATTTTCTTCTAACAAATTAATAACTTAATAGAATGCCTACATAAATTCAAATAATAAAAAAATTAATTTTTCCTCTTTACAATAGTCAAGTTAAGCGTATATCTGACCATGGAATGCTAACTTGATTTAAATACACAACCTTTTACTAAACATTTCTAGGATTGGCTAATTTTAAGTCCACAATGTGTACTTTTCTCACATCACTCAAGTGAATTTACAAATATTTTCTTCTCCGGGAACAGTCTTTGGCAATATGTCCAGTCCTTTGACAATTATAGCAAGTCTTCTCTTGATGGTTGGATTTAGGCTGCTGTACTAGGTTTGAGTACCTCCTTGGATCATAATTCCGACTATTGTACCCTGTCCTATCCCCAGTGGTTTCAGACCTATGCGGCATGTTTTCCCTAATGTAATCGTTATACTGAACATTATGGACTTCAATAGATAGCTGATGTAAATCTTTAAAGGATTGAGGGTTTTGTTGGAAAACTAGCTTACTTCGCACTGCTGGGTGGATTCCATTTTTAATGATTGAAACCAATTCCACTTCGGTTAAATTACTTCTAAGGACTTGATGAAATGTCTTGACCTCATTGATGTAGATTGATAGCGGTTCCATATGTCTTTGTGGTCGAAAAATCAAATCTTTCTTCAATCTTTCTCGAAGGCTGATTGGTATGAAAGTGTTTATAACATCTTGATGCAACGTTTCCAAGGACTGATTTGCTTGCCTGTGCTCCAATATTTTAGTAACCAAGGGGGGAGTAGCATAACTAGGCAGTAACTGATAGATTTGACCTGAAGTTAGGTTAGTTTGGTTTTGGATTTCCACTAGATTTCTCAAGAATTGCAATAGCGGGTTAACCTCTAGACCATTACAAATGGGAAACTTCTTTAGATATGATTCAATAGGATTTGTTAACTTATTAAATACTATGGGACCTTCTTCTTTACCAGTTGGCATATTTAAGGTTAGGCTAGGTTGGTTTAGTTCAGGGACATTCAATCTAGGCTCTATAGGTTGTTGCATGGTTAGGCCTACTTTTATTTCTTCCTTTAATTCCTCTTTTCTAGCAGGAGTAGATGTTTTGTTTGGTGTTTGTTGTGCATGCGACCCGATTATTAGATTTAGTTCCTCATCTTCGATTAAAGATTGATTTAATTTTTCTTCATAGGAGCTTAGTTCTGAATCACTGATCTTATCCTTCAAGTCTTGAAACTTAGTAGAGTGGGTTTCTAGTTCACTTGTTAATTTGGCTAGGATACCCTTATAAATTTCGTCCAGCTTACACTGACTAAGATGAGATAACCTTAAATTAACATGACTTATCTTAGCATTTAGTTTAGCTATTTGTGCTGTAGTAGCTTTTTCCTCTTCAGCTGCATTTTCTATCAAAAGTGAGATGTTTTCTATTTTGGTTTGTATTTTATCAAATTGGTCTTTTAGAGAATACTTGCCCTGGAGATGTGTTATATCAACACGGACATCGAGTTTAGCCCTAAGTAATTTTCTTAACGAATCAACGTTTTCATCTGTTGTTTCATGACCTCTTATTAACAACTCATAAACAAGTTCTTCTTTAGTTAGGTAGTTTAAGTTGTAGTTAGGCATACTGGATAGGCTTTATGTAATAAAGGTCCTTAAATACTGAAATTTCTATTTTGTATTTTTTTCCCTTTAGTTCTATTTATCAGAACCTGCCATATTTATAGGGATAGAGTTTAAATAGCAGAGTTGCGCAAATATTTATACTACGTTATGGCCAATTAGTAGTACAAATTTTGTTTTTTTGATTAAACTCTTTTTTACCCACAATGGCTTCAGGACCTTTCAATAAACATAAATTTCCAAATAATGTGGTTTATTACTAGTTCTCCCAAATACAAGATCAATACATAGGTCTTCACCTATATTTATTACAAATATATAAATTGGTTTGATCTTACTTGATTAACGTAACTGTGTGACTTGACGCCTGAAGACTCTAACTCGAACACATGAACCGTCTGTGAAATAATAGTCATTCTTAATACAATACATAATTACAATTGAAAATCTCTTAACAAAATAAAATTGAAAGTTTGCTTTGAAAAATGTGAAATGCATGTAGACAACTACAATCATGAAATCCTTTACGAAAAAATTACCATTATAAATTTAATACTCTCATTCATCTATGACAATGAACAAATTAGTATTTACTGGATCACTTTAAAGGTTTGTATAAACAATTCTATTAATATTCATCGTTTGAATTACATTAAATTAGAAAATAAAATACTTACAATTACTACGGTAATGTTCATTCGGAGGCGTCACAGTCAGTTATCAGGTTGTGAGTTTAACTTACAGTTTAAATTCAGAGCAGTCTACCAACACAACAACTGAAAATTCTCTTAACATACGATCATAAAAAAAACTTAATACTACATATAATTACAATAAAGATAAATATTTTTTTAACAAAATCAGTATACAACTGATATTCATATTGGGCTCTTCGCTTCTCTCTTTCTCTCTTTGACTTTCTTATTGGATTTGAAGTTTCCCTATATGTTCGGTTTTGAGGTTTTATTTGTTTCCTTTTTCTGGCCTCATAATAAGATTGAGCAGGGTGCTTTGGTCCAGGTAGCTTATGGATAGCTTGGGCTTGGAATATCTGGAACTTTCATATTATACATTTGGACTCCCATATAGTTTGGGGTTTTGCCTGTTTTATTTAGTGTGTGTTGGTTTACATTATAATTTTTTTTTATTTCTTATATTGTAGTCATGGCACTCTGTTCTTAGTTGAGGGGGGTTTGACTTTACTAGAATTATAATTTCCATCAGGTACAAGGAGATGAGGGTGAGGATTCGATTTTGAATGAAAAGTGGCTTGCAGTGCTCCTTTGGTCCGACTTCTTCAAGTATTCTTATAGCTTTCTTCTGTTGGATCAGAATTTTTGGCGTTTCTGTTTTCCTTGTCGATGCCCAAGCTACTATTCCATATAACAAATTTGTGAGGAAAAGAGTGCATGGTAAGCAGTTTTTGCTATTTCTTTATTCGTTAATGTCCTGATATGTTTTAATGCATATAGGGTTTGAGAGAGTCTTCTATGGAGCAGTTCGATGTGATGTTTCCAGGTTAGCTTGTTGTCAATAGTTAGGCCTAAATATTTGGTTGTCAAGTTGAGTTCTGAAGTTTGATTATTGTGTCCTGGGGTGAAATCTATTGTTACAGTTTTTTGTTGGTTAATTTGTGGGTTAAGTTTGCTGAATTCATGTAATTATTGATATTTTTAGTAAGTCTTCAACAACAGGTTTTGTTTGATTCTTTGAGTTTTTTTATCACTGGGTGTAATTATTGTTGCATTGTCTGCAAACATAATACAAGCAGTTTCATTAGGTAGACAATCTGGGAAAGAATTTATAAAAATTAAGAAGAGTAGTGGGCCCATTATTGATCCTTGGGAAATTCCTTGGAATGTACTTTTTATTGGTGATCGAAACTTTACTTCATAGTTGTTTACAAAGGTTTCGGTTTCGACAATTTGTTTTCGGTTTAGAAGATAGTCTTTCAGCCACTGTAGCGCTTTGTTTGTTATATTTAATTTCTCAAGTTTGGTAATTATGATTTCTCTATCAAGACTATCAAAACGCCTTCTCCACATCTATAAAAATTCCTATAGCTTTCTTCTTTCCTTCCCATATCCTGCTGATGTCGTCGCAGAGTTTTGCCAAGGCTGTTGTTGTGGATCTGCCATATCTAAATCCATGTTGGGAATTTGATCAAAGTTTTTCATTTTCCAAGTAATTGATCAGTTGATTATGGATGACTTTTTCAATGTACTTTGGAGTGGGGATTTAATTTCATAATTCTGTCATCTCCCTAGCTAGATAAATATTATTTTTCATAGAATATTGTAAACTATTATTAGGCTATAACTAGTGTGTGGGCCTATCAATACATAAAAACAATAATTAACACTCACTATAGTGATAAAATTTGTGATAATCTTTGTATATCGCCTTGGTCAGGTCACGGCTTGAATGTAATGCAATAATCTGGAATCCATCTCATATTACTTATGAAAAAGATCTGGAGAAATTGCAGAAAAGATTCCTAAGGTATCTTTATTATAAATGTTTCAAATTTTATACATATTTAATACCTTATAAAGAGCTACTTGATATGTTTGGGTTTGTGAATCTAGCATCAAGGAGAAAATTATCAGAATTAATGTTTTTAGCGAATTTCCCATAGGGAATAAGCTATTACCGTAGGTCTCATGGTAAGACCTAAGCCCGGGACCATGTTACTTTTTCATTTTTAGGTGCCCAGAGACCAAAAATAATAGTCATTAAAATTTATATATATATATAATATATATATATATATATATATATATATATGTATATGTATATATATATGTATATATATATATATGTATGTGTCCCTAGGCATGATAACTCTCGTAAAAACGGTCCGATCGACACCAAATTTGGTAGAGACGTGTAATCCTACGTTCATTCGGATGAGTTCGAAAACCAGACATATCGACCTACCGGAACGGGTAGTTTTGGGGGGTTTTGTACCCCAAAAATGGGTTTTTTGCATTTTTCATATGTAAATTTTAAAAATTTTAAATTTTTATTTTGACCATTGGATTTAGCTAAAAAAAACACACAATTTAGTATTTTGAAGCTTTGCTCTATTCTCCATTGGTTACCGAGATATTACAAAGTCTAAATACAGTACATTGTCTTTTGGGGGTCCAATGTTAATCTTATGGAGAATTGGGATGTGTTAATATTTCACTTATTAACCAATATTTTTGGATGAAACTTAGTATTTAGCTTCATTTGGTTGAGATTCATCCATTTAACGTAAAAAAATCTTGGTTTTTGTACTTATCATGGCAGCAAACCTGCATACTCTTTTCATATGTTAATCATATGGAGAATAGGCAAACTGTTTTATTTATGGACAGATATTGATGAGACTTACTATATGGCTTTATATGGTCGAAATAAATTTTTTCTGTGCTAAAAACCTATTTTTAGTGTCCCCCATGGCAGCATACCTGCATACTCTTTCCCTATATTTATCTTAAGGAGAATGGACATTTATTTCCCTATTTATGAGCACGTGATGAAATTTTGTTTACAAGTTTAGCTGGTCAAAATTAATATTACTAATTTGGAAATTCGCTGAGTACGCAGGTCTGCTGCGACGGGGGGTATTATATAAACTGGTTCGGGGTGGGGTGAATGACACCGCATGCTTGGCGTCTCTCTGCTTTCGTGTGCCGGCCTTCAATAGTAGGAGTAGAATCTCTTTTTCATTACCTCATCACAACACACAAGCTCATGCTAATTCGCCTCTGCTCCGGGTGATGAGGACTTATAATGCAATGGTTGCTTCTTCTGAGGATGTGGATATATTCCATGATTCACAAGGGGAATATAAAAGAAATGTGTACGCTATACAATAAACTCATATAGGCCTACATAGATTGCATGTATTTATTAACTTATGTCTGCCATTGCCAACTGTGATATTTATTCATTATTTAAATATAAGTTCAAAGGCTGTTAATTTATATTACTTTTAATTTATTTATTGTTAATATTATCCAATGTTCCTTAGGTAAATTATTTGTTGAATTTTATTTATTGTTTGCTTGTTATCACTGTTATTTATTGAATTGTTATTTATTAATTTATGTTATGAAGCCAAACCAAATAGTATTTAACACGTTCTGTGCGAGCGGCAACGATCGTTGCCGCGGCCGCCATTCCCTGGGTGCGCGCGCACACGATCGTTGCCGCCATTTCGTGGTTGCTTAGATACGTCAGTGTGCTGCCAGCACTTCTCCGATGTAGGTGGTTGCTATCGCGCTCGTGAGAAGGTACTTTTCTTTCGTTTTTGGCGGTGTTCGTTTTTGATTCGCGCGTTTCTATGGAAACATATGTTTGTGTAAACATTGTATATTTGTAAATAGTGAATAGTGCTTTGTTAGGTTATCAAAATGGATTTACCTCCCGGTCCCAGTGATTTAGTGGACGAATATGATTCAGACGATGGAAATAACCCCCAAGAACAAGATCTAGATGAGTTAGCCTACGAGACCGACGAGTCAGAGGACGAGGACCCCGATTTTGAGACCAACCCACCACAATGGAGCCCGCACAACACTATAGGCCTAAGAGACATTCCATTTACCAAGAGGGTTTTTTGATGCCACTGCCTGAGGAAAAAACCCCTTTGAGTTTTTTCAATCTGCTTGTGGACGTTTTGTTTTTGGAAGAAATTGTCCGAGCAACAAATGCATACGCCCTTGAATTCTTTTGCGGCCCAAAAACAACACCGGGATCTCGCATCACTCGTTGGAAAGACATAACCGTAGAAGAACTACGAATTTTTCTGGCCCTGCTTCTGCACATGGGAATCATGCAGTACCCTAGACTTCAGGATTATTGGAAAACTAGTAAACTTTTTGTGTCTTGCTTTCCAAAATTTATGAGCCGTGATAGATTTCTGATTATTTTGAGATGCATCAATTTTGAATTGAGACCGGACCCTACCAACAGGAGTAGTAAAGTTCAATTTCTTATAGATTACTTCAACAACAAAATGATGCAGGTTTATTACCCACAAAAAAAACTCTGTATTGACGAAGCGATGGTTCTATGGCGGGGAAGACTTCACTTTCGGCAATACATCAAGGGCAAACGCCATAAGTATGGCATAAAGCTTTACAGCCTTTGTGACCCGCATGGACTGATTATAAAGTTTTTTATGTACTGTGGTGTTTTGGATGACATGGGGGCCAACAGTCATGCCGGAAATGTTGTTATGAAATTGATGGCGGGGAGATTGAACTGCGGCCATAGCTTATTTATGGATAACTATTATAATAGTTTTCAATTGGCTGCCCTCTTGCTCCGGAAAGGAACCTACTGCACTGGAACTTTGCGACTTGATCGAAAATATATATCACCCGAAGTGAAGGCTGCAAAACTGAAGAAAGGCGAAACGATAGCCCGCTATGCAGAAGGTGTGGTGTGTGGGAAATGGAGGGATAAGAGGATTGTCTCTTACATCTCTACGGAGTACACAAACGAAATGGTAACATCGCTCAACCGTGTCAATGTGGAAAGAACAAAGCCTCTACCAATCGTCCAATACAATCATTTTATGAAAGGCGTAGATCGAGCTGACCAAATGATGTCGTACTACCCCTGTGAACGAAAAACACTACAATGGTACAAAAAAATTTTTGTACACATCCTGCAAATGCTTTTGTCCAACGCTCACTATCTGTACAATGAAGTGCGAATTGCATCTGGACAAAGCAAAATGCCTCTGTACGACTTCCGTGTCGCCGTCGTTGACAGTATGCTGCCAGACGTCCCAGCGCCGCCGAGACCTCTGAAGCGCAGGAGCGTGCCGCACGTCCCTTCCAGAATCACCGAGAAGGCAAGTTGCGGCAAAAGGGTAAAAAATAAAAGGTGCCGTGAATGCAGCAAGAAAAATATCAACAAAAGGGTCGTTTGGCATTGCACGGAGTGTGAAGATCAGCCGGGATTGTGCGTCCCCAAGTGTTTTGACGACTGGCACAACTGAACAAAAGACATCTGGGTGGGCTGGCGGGGTTGTAAATAGTATATTTTTATGTTAGTGTAGTATTTTTATCATGTAAAATTATATAAATCTGTTTTTGACTTATACAAGTGAGTTTTTTTTACGTATTTGAACAATAAAAGTGCGCGGATCGGTAAAAGGGCGTCGCCAGATGCGGGCGTACACGATCGTGTACGCAAAAATAAATGGCCGTAAAAGCCATTTTTACTGCTCTAAATGGCGTTTCTGCACTGTTTCCCATCAAGAGACATCCAATGGTGAGTAAAAACATAAAAAAAAAAATTTAGCATATGGTAACCTCTATTGCATGTATATTTAGCAGTGAACGTGTTAAGTTATTGTTATGTAATGTTAAATCAGTCAATATGTAAGTGTTAGTGTTAAGAAGGACTATGCCTCACAAGATGTTTAAAATGGACTGCTTCCATGTAATTGGGTTTTAAAGCCTGTATTGAAGCATGTATTAAATAAATAAATAAATAAAATGCAGAAACATTCAAATTAACCACATTTTTTTCTTTAGGGCCTATAGGTGTTAAATTTATTTATTTATTTGCATATAAACGGTATACACCATTTTACATTAAGATTCAAGCAGTCCAATTTTGCAGGCAATAGGCTAAATAGATGGCTGGCATAACATGCAATGTAGCCTAGTACTTAAAAAACTATACAAGCAGTAACTAATTCATGGACAAGCAAGCACAATAAATAATGATTAATCAAGACTAAGCAATTCATATCAAGACAATAAATGAATGTAACTTTGAAGTATTTATACACAAACAAAGAGTGAGTATAATTTACACTCATTTTGATGTATCAATGCTTTTAAAACTTACCTACATATTAAACAATTTCCAGGTTAGGATCAAGTATATTACATTAAAATGTGTTAGTCTAATGTCGTTTAAATAATGCATTGAAGCTTTAAAAATTAATAACTTTTGATAATTAATTATAATAAGTTACAAAACAGCAATCATAGGACAACATAACCTATACCACAGTCTATTTACATTATTGTTGTTGTACAAGGAGGTTATATTCTAATACTGGAGGTAACACTGATAGGTTAATTTTGGCGAAAAAGCGCGCCGGTGATTTTGTTTGGTTGGCAATCCTGAAGTACCGTTTTGTCGTTCTTTGAACGGTAGCTAAAAGATATTCGAATCAACGAAATGGTTCGAATCTTCTGGGAACGATGAACGATGAATTGGTACGTTACGGCTAACCAATAGGAATCTAGACTCTGGAATAATAATAACGTGTGTCTTTAATTCTAACTTACATATGAATTTATACAATTTTATTCGTTAGGTATTTTACAGAATAAGAGATATTGATTTAATTTGTAGATGTGAATATTTGTTGTTTTATAAATAGTTCAAGAAATATAATTAGAACTCATATCTTATACCTTATCTTATACATTAACTTGTAAAATTCCGTACTATTTCAGTACTTACAAAGGTATACCACGAAAAAAATTTATTCTCTTGTCTAGCATATTATACAAATTTTAATGCGGTACAAAATCATCAAGTAAATTAACTAATTAAAAAAAAATAAAAATAAACATGTTTCCATAACTTGAAACTGATTACCAAATTTCCAAAATAAATTTATATATATATAATTTATTTTCTGTTTTTGTTTGTTTTCCCCTTTTAATGCATATTTGCTTACCAATAATTGCCCATTAAAACCGATTCACCAGGCAATTGATTCACAATTCATTTGACTCCCTTAGCTGACTCGTTCATTTCGGCAAACAGTTCAAATTGGTACTTCAGGATTGCCAACCAAACAAAATCAGCGGCTCGCTTTTTTAGCATTGTGTGTTACCTCCAGTATTAGAATACAACCTCCTTGTTGTTGTACAGTAGAGTTAGAGTACAAGTTTTAATATGTTATCAGGTGTAACGTAAAAGATTCAGTATTACCAACTGTAATATTTACATTGTCAAAACAAATTTTCATCATTCATTCATGATCTATAGTCAATAATTATGATAGATTAAAAATTACTATTCAAAATCAACGAGTGAAGATTTTTCTATACATCTCAGACCTGTATGGTTAAATCACGTTAAATACAACAATTTTATGTACGGTTAATAATGATTGATGATTAACAATCTCCTTCAGCGGTTAGTAACTTACCCAATACTTGGATACTTGGAAGCTTGGTTCTCCACCTAGTTGACCAATCATAGGCGTTGGGCGTCTTCGTATATGTGACCAGTATCCAACATACCTTTGGTGATCATGAGGAATCAAGCAAACAAGAGGCATGAAAAGAGCTTGGGCTACAGAATTCAGCAAACTCACTCAAGCTATAAAAACTGTGTTCAATAAAAAAAAAGTTTTAATTCAGCTTTAAATTTATTTACTTAAGCTTTAACTCTGATATGAGTAGGCAAAAGCTGAAAGTTTTTCGTGGGGTCTCATAATAACTACGCGAGCTCATAGCAACTACAATTTGAATGTTGACATAGGTACTAAAATGGCAGTGTGAATTAGCGCCTACACTTGTAGGCGCTGGTAGAACATTTCAAATTTGTGTAGGCGTTAACAAGAATATGACCTATACTTTTTAGAACATTGATTTTGACTGTTAGATTTGTAAAATATATTTAAATTGTAGCAACTAAAAGTGAAAAAAGCTTTTAGGTCCGACAAATTTCTGTATATCTCGATTAGCAACTACTCTACATAGCCACTAAAATCGAATTTGTAACATAGCGCCTACAGAGTCGTTCTGAGTGAACAACTCTTTTACAGAGCAGCTCTTTTGAACGACTTCCCTGCCATGACATCTGCAACCAGCAGGGAAATCTGTAATTATACCCCACAATGCCCACAAACATTACCAAACATCACATTTTGTAAATTCATTCTTTTCCTTTGTTCTAAATGAGATAAATAGTGAAAAAATTAGAAAAAAAAAACAAAATTATCCCCTTTCTAATTAGTAAAATCTCCAACACCCAGAAACATTCCAGTATGCAAATAAAGTAGATCTTACGAATGAGTTTGGCCTGGTCTGCCACAGTCACAGGTGTTTGTATGAATGTGAGTGTACTAACATAGAGATAACAGAATGTGTTAAATATTTGGGTCTTCATGTGGATCAACATTTAAAGTGGAGTCAACACATAGATTATTTAGCTGTTAAGTTAAAAAAAATTAATTATGCATTGTATTTTATAAGGAATTTTTTGAAAAGAGAACATCTAAAGCAACTTTATACATCTTGGTTTGAAAGTACAATGCGGTATGGAATTATACACTATGGTGGAACTTTTCCTACTATTTTGCAACCCATTGTAATGATTCAGAGATTAGCTATAAGGACCATTCATTTTGTGCCAAAATATGATAGAGTTTCATATCTGTTCCAAGAAAATAATTATTTAACATCAAATCAAATTTACTTATCATCTGGATTTATGCATTCTTTTAAATTTTTTGAAAATTATAATTTAAAACAGTTTAAGGTGAGCACAAGAGCATCAAAAATTATAACAATTGAAGTTGATAATTTTGTTAAGGAGGCTAGTAGAAAGCAGTTTTGTTATATTGGCAAAGTTAATTTCAACAAATTAATTTCAATTCTTGGGAATGATATTTTAAATGAAAGGAAGCCACGATTTAAAATGAAAATGAAGAATCTTGTTCAGAGCACTGACCTTACTATTTTTTCATAACAAAACAATATTTTCCAATATAGCATGTTTTTGATAGCGAGAAGTTGTAGTTCGTTTTCCTAAATGATCAATGTTTATTGTATGTAATTAAATTCAAGGATTTGTATTACTGTTTTTCTTTCTTCTGTTAGACTTTAATATGTACTGCATTGTTATCTCATTGTTTTATTTAAATTATGTAAATTAGGTAATTTTGTTCATGTTGAGAATTCTTTAACCGTGTTTGAATTTATGTGTAAAAACTTCTTTTCACGCAGCAGACTGTTTTTGTAAATGCCCTGAGGTTTGTTTTTTGTAGACTATGTAAAACTTTTTTTCCACACGAGCTCTGTGAGCTCCTGGAATGTAATTATGTACCAAATATAAATTCCCTATTATTTGATAGAAATCCTCCACAACTGGCAACACTGAGTGAGCTGTTGCTCTCTAGAAGGAATGTAAAGATAATGAACGAACCATTAAAGATTCGTTCTTTTACCTACCGCTCATCATTGTAGGCGCTATCGAGAAACTGAGATGTTCGGTGCTATCGAGAATTTAAGAAATCTAACAACTACGTAAAAACGAAATAGTCTACTAGCAACTACACTTTAGCGGCTGCGATATCGTAGGCACTAACGAGAAATTTTAATAATTGTGTAGGCGCTAATCGAATATTTAAATTTTCGTTTTTCCCGCCTTTTCGTAGTTAGTTGCTATGAGAACATTCAGTTTTAGTTGCTACGTTTATTTCCACTTTGTAGTTGCTACGTGCGTAGCTACTACTCCGTCAAAGTTTTTTAAATCAGAATATTTTGGGGTTTTTACATGTCAGGTTGAATTGGAAATTTCATCTTAATTTGACTGTGATTTATTTATCTAATGTTTATTTATTCATTGATTCATGCGGACAAGACATTTACAATTATTGTATAACTTATATATTAAAGTATAGATATAAATATAAAGGTATAAATATTAAAAAAAAAAAAATAAATTGAATCTTAACTAAATGCATTATAAACATGTCCATGTCACTGGCCCGGCCATGTTGGATTTTTTTATAAAAAATTATACCAAAATTTAGTACCTATTTTGTACTATTTAGTACTAAGTTTTAAAAAATTAGTACCTCATTCATAACGGAGATATTAATTGTTTTAAATGTCCGGGCCAGCGACATGCTAGCCCGGCCATGTCGACATATAACCATAATTTATATATCATTATTTAGTACTTATTTAGTACTATTTAGTACCTTCAGTAAAATAATTAGTACCTCAATGGATTTGGAGCAATGCCCTCTAATTAGTAGAGGTCAATGACCTCTCAGCCCGGCCATGACGATAATTATAGTAAATACTTATATCATCATAACCGAATTATTTTGTACTATTTAGTACTAACATTAAAAATATTGTATCAGTCACTAAAAAAACATAAAAAATTATAATTATTACAACGCGGTATATTGTTAATAAATGGGCTTAATTACCATGTCGCTGGCCCGGCCATGTTTGATTTTCAAAGTAAAACTTATGTCAAACGATTGTGCATAATTTGTACTATTTAGTACAACGGCTTAAATAATTAGTACCTTCAAGGTTTAGGAAGGGAATGTATAAACATTCATAATTATTCAAGATATTTTGATTCATGATCTTGTTTTTACTGTTCATGGTAACCAATTATTTTTTATAAAATACCTGTAACCCTTACACCACCATTGAGTACTTATTTTGTACTATTAATTAGTACTATTAATATAATTAGTATATAAAACGTTTAAACATAAAAAGATGTAAAGATTCAATTTATTTTTATAATTTGTTTCGAGATGGTGATTTGACTCAATATTGTAGACCAGCTCTGATATAAAATACCCATGATACTTATACTCCCATGTAGTACTAATTGTGTTCTATTAAGTTGCACTATTTTCATAATTAGTACCAAATACATTTACCGATGAACAGTGAATAAACTTTTAAAATATTTTGATTTTTTGTTTTGAGAAACTCATTTGACTTTATATTGTAGCCCATCTCTGATATAAAATACACATGATACTTTTACTCCCATGTAGTACTAATTGTGTGCTATTAAGTAGCCCTATGTTCATAATTAGTACCTTATACATTTACGATGAAACAGTGCCTAAACTTTCAAAATATTTTGATTATTTGTTTTGAGATGCTGATTTGACTTTATATTTTAGCCCATCTCTGATATAAAATACACATGATACTTATACTCCCCTGTAGTTTCAACTGTGTACTATTAAGTAACACTACTTTTATAATTAGTACTTAATACGTTTACATATAAATAGTGCCTAAACATTCAAATTATTTTGATTATTTGTTTCAAGATCCTGATTTGACTTAATATTGTAGACCAGCTCTGATATAAAATACCCATGATACTTTTACTCCCATGTAGTACTAATTGTGTGCTATTAAGTAGCCCTATGTTCATAATTAGTACCTTATACGTTAAAAAATAAATAGTGCCTAAACATTCAAATTATTTGTATTTTTTATTTCGAGATGTTGATTTGACTCAATATTTTAGACCAGCTCTGATATAAAATACCCATGATACTTATACTCCCATGTAGTACTAATTGTGTACTATTGAGTAGAGCACTATTTTCATAATTAGTACCCAATACATTTACAGATGAACAGTGAATAAACTTTTTAAAAATTTCATTTTTTGTTTTGAGAAACTCATTTGGATTTATATTGTAGAACATCTCTGATATAAACTACACATGATACTTATACTCCCATGTAGTATCAACTTTGTACTATTCAGTAACACTACTTTTATAATTAGTACTTAATACGTTTACATATAAATACTGCCTAAAGATTCAAATTATTTTGATTATTTGTTTCAAGATCCTGATTTGACTTAATATTGTAGACCAGCTCTGATATGCAATACCCATGATACTTTAACTCCCATGTAGTACTAATTGTGTGCTATTAAGTAACCCTATTTTCATAATTAGTACCTTATACATTTACGATGAAACAGTGCCTAAACTTTCAAAATATTTTGATTATTTGTTTTGATATGCTGATTTGACTTTATATTGTAGCCCATCTCTGATATAAAATACACATGATACTTATACTCCCATGTAGTTTCAACTGTGTACTATTAAGTAACACTACTTTTATAATTAGTACCTTATACGTTTAAAAAATAAATCGTGCCTAAAACATTCAAATTATTTGTATATTTTGTTTCGAGATGCTGATTTAACTCAATAATTTAGACCAGCTCTGATATAAAATACCCATGATACTTATACTCCCATGTAGTACTAATTGTGTACTATTAAGTAGCACTATTTTCATAATTAGTACCCAATACATTTACAGATGAACAGTGAACAAACTTTTTAAAAACTTTCATTTTTTGTTTTGAGAAGCTCATTTGGATTTATATTGTAGAACATCTCTGATATAAACTACACATGATACTTATACTCCCATGTAGTACTAATTGTGTGCTATTAAGTAGCCCTATTTTCATAATTAGTACCTTATAATTTTACGATGAAACAGTGCCTAAACTTTCAAAATATTTTGATTATTTGTTTGAGATGCTGATTTGACTTTATATTTTAGCCCATCTCTGATATAAAATAGACATGATACTTATACTCTCATGTAGTTTCAACTGTGTACTATTAAGTAACACTACTTTTATAATTAGTTCCTTATTCGTTTAAAAAATAAATAGTGCCTAAACATTCAAATTATTTGTATTTTTTGTTTCGAGATGCTGATTTGACTCAATATTTTAGACCAGCTCTGATATAAATACCCATGTATACGAATACTCCCATGTAGTACTAATTGTGTACTATTAAGTAGCACTATTTTCATAATTAGTACCCAATACATTTACAGATGAACAGTGAATAAACTTTTAAATAAACGGTATCAGTTAACTGACACATACTTTCTCCCAACAATATAAAAAAGATGTTAAAAGCTTCAAACGTTAATGTCTTGATGACTCAGTCGGATAGCTACCGGCTGAGCAGTGCTCGTTTGACCCTACACGCGTCTGTGACTTTTAACAACGTACTGCGTTTACCGCTAAACCAAAAATTGAATTTTATCCGCAACCAATTGACGTAGAGCAATAATTTAAAATACTAGATTATTTAGTTCTTTGAGCTTGATTTAATGGTGATAAGTAAAATTTATTTCAAGACAACAGCTATTTTGAAAATCCAAAAAATTTGTTTTTTGAAACACTTTTTACTCTATAACTTTTGAACGCGAATTTTCTCGGAGATGCGAGTGGTGTCATTTTATTTGCCATTTTAAGTTTAATTATCCACAAAATTTTAATCAAAATCGTTAGAGCCGTTTTTGAGGAATTTTGATTTTTGACGATTTTTGAGGGTTTTTGGGGGTAAAATACCCTTAAAAATCAAAAATTCAAAAAAATGAAAAAACGCCTGGAATTATCGTGGATTTGGACCTATGTACCAAATTTCATTAAAATCGGACCATTAGGGCATTCTCTAGCTCTGTTTACATCCTGACACACACACACACACACACACACACAGACAGACATCACTCCGAAAACCACTTTTTTGGACTCAGGGGGAACCAAAATGGATAAATCCACCAACAACTCAAATTCGAAAATTTTGATGAAAACAATACTTTCTCCATATACTATGGTATAGAGGGAGAAAGTAAAAACTATCATTTTTTGTTTTGAGAAGCTCATTTGGATTTATATTGTAGAACATCTCTGATATAAACTACACAAGATACTTATACTCCCATGTAGTATCAACTGTGTACTATTCGGTAACACTACTTTTTTAATTAGTACTTAATACATTTACAGATAAATATTGCCAAAAAAATTTAAATTATTTTTATTGTTTCGAGAAACTCATTCAACTCTATTTTTGTTCACCAGCTCTTATGTAAAACACCCATCATACTTATACTCCCATGTAGTGCTAATTGTGTTATATTAAGTACCACTATTTTAATAACTATTACCTAATACATTTATAAATTAATATTGTCCAAACTTTTAAAATTATTTGATTTTTTTGTTTCGAGAGGCTGATTGGACTTTAATTGTAGTCCAGCTATGATATAAAACACCCATGATAATTATACTACAATGTAGTACTAGTTGCGTTCTATTAAGTCCTATTTTTATAATTAGTACCTAAATAGTTTTAAGATGAAAGGTGTGTAAACTTATACGTATTTTCCAGATTATTTGTGTCGTGAAGCTTATTGACTTTATACTATAGTCCAGATAATATGATATAAAATAAACATGTTACTCATAGTACTTTTTTGTACTCATTGTGTACTATGAAGCATCACTATTTAAATAATTAGTACTTAAAACGTTTACAAGTGAAAGGTGCTTAAACCTGCATGTTTTCTAGATAATAAAATGTTTCTAGATGCTGTTTTGACTTTAAAATCTTGACCGATTGTGATATAAAAATAACCATGATACTTATACAACCATGTATTATTCATTGTGTAATATTAAGTACCACTACTTACATAATAAGTCATTTAAACTTTTACGGATAAAAGGTGCGTAAACTTACATATTGTGTGGATATTTTCTTTAGGTATTTTTTATTGATTTTGTACAAATTGTAATAAATAGACTTTATGTAAACTTTATATTAATAAGTCAATACCTCTATAATTTGCATTTAAATCATTATTAACCCTTCCTAAAAGGTTGCAGGAAATAGGCCTACACAAAATGTAATAAAATTTAGTTATTTAGTCTTGAGATGATGTATTCACATAACACGGTGCATGATACATGCATCGTACCACTTACATATTGATATTTAGTAGGCCTACTATTTGTTTACTATTCATTACCACTACCATTGACTTTGTACACTTCGTGAGTAGACTTCTCATAGCATAGGCGTGTGTGAAGCATATTGACGGTGGTGCGACCTCGTGCGGCGTCCATCGAAGTACACGTAACATATGATAGATAAATCAGTATTACCAATCTTCTAAACCAAGGATGAAATATTTTATAACCGAAAGTTATGTTTATGTTTTGGTAAAATGTTTTGGCAGCACTTTAAATTCAGCTGAATAATAACAACATCGATGCCAGCGACTCTGGTGTGGCGTCCACCGAACTTCCAAATTTTTGCCTCAAACTAAATGCATTGGATGAGAGATCTATTCACGTTAGTGTACATAGTCAATGCCACTACTAAAACTATCAATAGTTTCTCAGTGTTATAGACGGTGGGTGCATAATCAATAATGACATTTTGATAATTAGTTTTAAGACACGGGTGAAGTAGTATCCTAACATGTATGGTCTCCCGGCCTTCATAAAATATTGATACTTTTTTATCCTGAATAATAATTTCGTGCATTACTCAAGGGTCTTCCAAACCAACAGCCCTCGCGGCGTGCCGCACAAATGCGAGTAGCCTAAAGAACCTTTTAGCAAACAGACGACACTCGTTTGGTGGCGATATGATTTATTGGGGGTAGGCGTCCAGCGCTGCCTACCTTTGTCTCTTAGAGTCCCCTAGGTTGTCATCTAGGTAGTCAGTCTGTGGCGGAGTTTTGATGTGTCAAGATCGACAAAAATGAAGCGTGGGAGGCCTCGAAAAATACCTTGTGAGCAGGTGACAGCTGCTGTGTCACTTTTTAAGTCGCGGGTGTTTGTCAATGGTAAAGTAAAGGCACCAACCGACACGGTGTTTAGTGATATTTCTGAGTATTTACATGGCCTCATGACGCCCAAGGCTGTTTATTTATTTATTAGAAATAATAAGATTGCCAGGCAGAACTATAATGCGTGGGGTTTGGTGGAAGAAATAAAGAGCGACAGTAAAGATGTTGTCAGCAGTGAATTATCTACAGAACTATCTTCAAATAAAGGTAAGACTAACTTTTATAGAATATTATATTGTACTGGTATTCGTAGTAATTAAGGTGATTAAACACAAACCACTAAAATCTACTTGGAATCCTATTTTTAGCCATTTTCAAATTAATTTGGGAATTCCACTGTGAGCGACATAAAGAATGTTTTTGGGTGAGGGGAAGTTGTCAATCAATGTAAATTTAGATTTCGGTAATACACTGTAGTACTTTTCATCACTAGGATGGAGAGTGCCTTTTTTCTGTGCGCAATCACGTGTGCGAATTATGATTATAAAGGTCATTTCGTCTCAGGGTTCGCCCCCCCCTTGCCCTAACCTTTGTTATACTTCCAGAAAGCGCTTTAAAATGTTTATGAACTTTCATTAAAATTTTCTTATATTGAAATCGTAACTTAAAAGCTGATAACCTTCTAAAAGATTTTTTAGTTTTATAAAAAAAATAGATTGTCTGTTACTACCACGCATTATTAAAATAATTATGATACAAATGATGAATAATTGAAACAATTATGATAATTATGAATAATTGAAACCAATAATCAAAATAATTTGAATGTTTAGGCACTATTTATATGTAAACGTATTAAGTACTAATTATAAAAGTAGTGATACTGAATAGTGCAAAGTTGATACTACATGGGAGTATAAGTATCATGTGTAGTTTATATCAGAGATGTTCTACAATATAAATCCAAATGAGTTTCTCAAAAAAAAAAAAAAAAAAATGAAATTTTTGAAAAAGTTTATTCACTGTTTATCTGTAAATGTATTGGGTACTAATTATGAAAATAGTGCTACTTAATAGTACACAATTAGTACTACATGGGAGTAAAAGTATCATGGGTATTTTATATCAGAGCTGGTCTAAAATATTGAGTCAAATCAGCATCTCGAAACAAAAAATACAAATAATTTGAATGTTTAGGCACTATTTATTTTTTAAACGTATAAGGTACTAATTATAAAAGTAGTGTTACTTAATAGTAAACAGTTGAAACTACATGGGAGTATAAGTATCATGTGTATTTTATATCAGAGATGGGCTAAAATATTAGGTCAAATCAGCATCTCAAAACAAATAATCAAAATATTTTGAAAGTTTAGGCACTGTTTCATCGTAAATGTATAAGGTACTAATTATGAACATAGGGCTACTTAATAGCACACAATTAGTACTACATGGGAGTAAAAGTATCATGGGTATTTTATATCAGAGCTGGTCTACAATATTAAGTCAAATCAGGATCTTGAAACAAATAATCAAAATAATTTGAATGTTTAGGCACTATTTATATGTAAACGTATTAAGTACTAATTATAAAAGTAGTGTTACTTAATAGTACACAGTTGAAACTACATGGGAGTATAAGTATCATGTGTATTTTATATCAGAGATGGGCTAAAATATAAAGTCAAATCAGCATCTCAAAACAAATAATCAAAATATTTTGAAAGTTTAGGCACTGTTTCATCGTAAATGTATAAGGTACTAATTATGAACATAGGGCTACTTAATAGCACACAATTAGTACTACATGGGAGTAAAAGTATCATGGGTATTTTATATCAGAGCTGGTCTACAATATTAAGTCAAATCAGGATCTTGAAACAAATAATCAAAATATTTTGAAAGTTTAGGCACTGTTTCATCGTAAATGTATAAGGTACTAATTATGAACATAGGGCTACTTAATAGCACACAATTAGTACTACATGGAAGTAAAAGTATCATGGGTATTTTATATCAGAGCTGGTCTATAATATTAAGTCAAATCAGCATCTCAAAACAAATAATCAAAATATTTTGAAAGTTTAGGCACTGTTTCATCGTAAATGTATAAGGTACTAATTATGAACATAGGGCTACTTAATAGCACACAATTAGTACTACATGGGAGTAAAAGTATCATGGGTATTTTATATCAGAGCTAGTCTACAATATTAAGTCAAATCAGGATCTTGAAACAAATAATCAAAATATTTTGAAAGTTTAGGCACTGTTTCATCGTAAATGTATAAGGTACTAATTATGAACATAGGGCTACTTAATAGCACACAATTAGTACTACATGGGAGTAAAAGTATCATGTGTATTTTATATCAGAGATGGGCTACAATATAAAGTCAAATGAGTTTCTCAAAACAAAAAATCAAAATATATTAAAAGTTTATTCACTGTTCATCGGTAAATGTATTTGGTACTAATTATGAAAATAGTGCTACTTAATAGAACACAATTAGTACTACATGGGAGTATAAGTATCATGGGTATTTTATATCAGAGCTGGTCTACAATATTGAGTCAAATCACCATCTCGAAACAAATTATAAAAATAAATTGAATCTTTACATCTTTTTTATGTTTAAACGTTTTATATACTAATTATATTAATAGTACTAATTAATAGTACAAAATAAGTACTCAATGGTGGTGTAAGGGTTACAGGTATTTTATAAAAAATAATTGGTTACCATGAACAGTAAAAACAAGATCATGAATCAAAATATCTTGAATAATTATGAATGTTTATACATTCCCTTCCTAAACCTTGAAGGTACTAATTATTTAAACCGTGGTACTAAATAGTACAAATTATGCACAATCGTTTGACATAAGTTTTACTTTGAAAATCAAACATGGCCGGGCCAGCGACATGGTAATTAAGCCCATTTATTAACAATATACCGCGTTGTAATAATTATATTTTTTTATGTTTTTTTAGTGACTGATACAATATTTTTAATGTTAGTACTAAATAGTACAAAATAATTCGGTTATGATGATATAAGTATTTACTATAATTATCGTCATGGCCGGGCTGAGAGGTCATTGACCTCTACTAATTAGAGGGCATTGCTCCAAATCCATTGAGGTACTAATTATTTTACTGAAGGTACTAAATAGTACTAAATAAGTACTAATAATGATATATAAATTATGGTTATATGTCGACATGGCCGGGCTAGCATGTCGCTGGCCCGGACATTTAAAACAATTAATATCTCCGTTATGAATGAGGTACTAATTTTTTAAAACTTAGTACTAAATAGTACAAAAAAGGTACTAAATTTTGGTATAATTTTTTATAAAAAAATCCAACATGGCCGGGCCAGTGACATGGACATATTATAAACTATTGTGATACATTAGGGTGGCTTAGATTATAAAATCAGATATACCAGTTTTCATTCTGTGACCGTTCTATCCCTTTTCTCCTATAGGATATTTACTTTTATCATGTGTGGGTGGGACAGGTGGGACAAATCAAAATAAAATTAAAAATCAGTCACAAATTTTCAGTTGTTTGTTTGGTTGTCTTGTTTGGTTGAATTGCAGGTTAGGTTTCAGTTGAATTGTAATCAAGTGGTGTTTATTATTTATGATTACACAATAGTTCATGGTCATGATATGGCAACTATAACTCGATTTTGCCATTAATTATAACTAATAAACTAACTATCCTGTGATAGTTTCTTTATTTCTTCTTTTAAAATATGTAAAATTATTAAAAGTACTAAATTAGTGTCGTCTGCTCTGGAAATGTAGCATCATTCTACTGTAGGGCGGTTTATTAATACAATGTGGTCGATGAGAAAAGTAAAAAGGAACCTATCCTTATATTTTCACAATTTAGTATGGGATATAATATTTGGTAAGTAGATTTTATAAATAAAATATATTATTAAATAGGCCTAGGCCTAGCCTAAGTTTTGGATAAGCTATGATTACGAATGATAGGTCTTTTTAAAGCTAGACATGGCATTTATGGTTACCAGTGAATACTCTGGTTTTTGAGGGTCTGTCTTGCTAGTTTTTTTTTAATTCTTTCGATTTCACAAAATAATAAATTTGCATCCACGTAGCTGCAATAATATCAAACACTAGCCTAGTGTTTGATATTAAATGACTATTAATTCTCTAAACTTTTGCATTCAGATAAACTCCTATGCTGGTGTAGGACTTATTACAGACTTCTTTATTGTTGATTTAACTTAATTAAATTAAAGTTGTCATTGTGATCTGCTGCAAATAAGGTAAAAAACATACGGGATTGAATTCCAATGGAGTTCACTCATTCAAGAAGCGGTTCACTTCAGTTGTTCGCCGGGAACGGCTTTAAAATGATGTGCAATTTTGAATGATTGACCTGAAAATAATGTTTCCTACAAAACAAGATCAGGCCATGCTGTGTGACGGTTTCGAATGGAATTTGTTTTTTGATGTGGTGCTTGGAGCATTTTTGTTAGACTCATTAAAAAGTAGCCTATTATGAGGGATACTCTGTCCAACCTACTAATTCCATCCTTTTGTATGACTATGTCAGTCGCAGTTTTGGCTAGAGAGAGCTGTAGTGTACATGTACAAAATATTTTCCAATTGGAAAGTGATAAAAATATCTTTTCTACAGAATAATAATAGAAGCATTCGGTCGATTCTCAGGATTTAGTTACGTGTTTATTGGTTGACTTCCAAAGTGTCTCACAAAAGAATAAAAAAACCTCATGGCCAAGACTAATTGTAGATACCTAGTTTTAAAGTTAAGGTTTAGACCAAGGTTTTGATGACACTTTTTTTAAGTACGGTAGTAAAAATATAGGTTACATTTAAATATTATTTTTACTATCACAGCTGATGTAGACTATTTTTCAGTATGGCATCAGACTTTTTCTACCCCAACATGGGTGGAGTGGAGGAGCATGTGTTCAATTTATCCCAATGTCTTCTGCAGAGAGGCCACAAAGTTATCGTACTCACCCATGCCTACGGTAACCGGGTTGGCATACGCTACATGACTAATGGCTTGAAGGTTAGTGATAATCTTGAATTTTATCGTAGGAAAGTTTGGGTAAGTAAGCTATACCTCCCTCAAACATGATAGGGTAGCCTATAGGCTTTTTCCTTAATAAGGTTTTTACAAGATGAGGTCTACTTATTATATTAGGTACACACACACACACACACACACACACACACACACACACACACACACACACACACCATCCATAATGGTTAAAACAAAAAGAGAGTAGGCAAAGTTCAGCTCTACAATTTTCTATTGAAAAAATATTATTCTTTTTAACGGTTCCCCGTAAAAATGTCTCTGGCGTAGATATACGGTACACCAAAAAAAGCCATGGACTTGGTTCTTTCCATGAATGAACGAAATTTACTTCATCCTGAAGAAACATAAAATTTGGTGTCCCCTAGGATCAATACTTGGCCCTTAGCTATTCCTATGCTACCTGAAGGGGCTTGCTGGGAAACTCACCGATGAGTCCGCGAGACTTTGTCTCTTCGCTGATGATGTAAATGTAATTACAGTTGAACTGCAGACTCAAAAAATTCATTGGAAATTTCTTCTTAATATAACAAATATACAGTATCATAATTCTTTGTTGAAAAAAATACTTGTAAATCTTGATAAAACTAAGTGCATTCAATTTTCAACCAAACAAGAAGCCCATTTTTTTGCAATCAATAATTCCATAACTAATATGTATTCAGGAAAAAATACTATTTTTAATGTTCCAAGTTCGCAAAATTTAGACAATTGTCTCAATGCAAAGATCCCTGAAGATACTCCTTTACAAACATAGTTTACATGTTCTGTCCAATCTTAATTTTGGTCAATGATCAATCTCAACAATTTTGTGCTTTGAACATTGTTTAATTCTGTATTGATTAAACAATGTTATTGAATTATATCAATGGTGGACAATAACAATGTTATTGTCTGTATTGATTAAACAACAGAATTAAACAATGTTCAAAGCACAAAATTGTTGAGATTGATTATTGACCAAAATTAAGATTGGACAGAACATGTAAACTATGTTTGTAAAGGAGTATCTTCAGGGATCTTTGCATTGAGACAATTAGGCCTATCTAAATTTTGCGAACTTGGAACATTAAAAATAGTATTTTTTCCTGAATACATATTAGTTATGGAATTCCCATCTATGAAGCAACAAAAAACATAAACCCAAAAAATATTTTTAAACTGCAAAAGAAGTCATCAAAATAATGCTTGGTCTGAGGAAAAGGGATTCAGTGAAAGAGGCCTTTTCAGATTTAGGGATCTTCACAGTTTATGGACAATATGTTTTTGAAACCATATAATGATTGCCTAAGAAAATCTTATGATCCAAAATATGCCCCAGCTTCAATATATGACCAGACACAGACAATACAAGCAGACACATTGTCATAGGCTCGAATTTTCCAAAAATAATCCATCATTTACTGGTAACACATTTTTAAGAAAACTTTCAAACAATCTTAAAGAAGAACAAAACAAAAATACTTTTAAAAAGTAGTTTAAAAAATTTCTCATCGAAAAGGCCCTCTATTTATTTGGAGATTTAGATATAAATTTATAAGTAGGCTAGACTAGGATGATGTATTATGACACGACACTATTCCATGTATAAGTTATCATGTACATATTGTGAATGAAGAATTTGATTGATTGAATAGGCCTACTACTGAAAAAGCTTCTTCCCTATTTTGGGGGAATTCACTAAAACGTTTCAATAATAAAATGTCTAAATAATAATTAAAGTTACAGAAAATTTTGTAAATTAATGGTAATTAAGTTTAGGTAAAATTATCCTTATCAACTATTTATTAAGGTTGAAAGATTAATCAAATCAAATAAAATCAAATCTTTATTGTCACATAACGTTTACAATTCAGCATATGCTAAAAAACAGGTGACATTGTCAGAATATACATCATATTACATCAAACTACTTAGTGTAAAGAAATACATTTTTACTACAGACCGCTATCTCACAACTCTACATCATTCAAGTAATCATTAACATTGTAATAATTTTTTTCCAACAAATAATCTGTAATGTGGTTTTTGAATGCGTATTTACTTGTTAATGATTTATATTTTTCAGGTAGTTTATTATATATTTTTTTCCCATATACATTGGAGTTTTCTCCACTATTTTAAGACGGTGTATTGGGTATTGAAAATGTTTCTTAAATCTTAAGTTGTATTTATGTTCAAAGTTTCCCTCGGTGAAAGCATTCAAATTACTTTTCACCATTAATAACATTTTTAATGTGTATAAATTTGGAATTGTTAAAATTTTTAGGTCTTGAAATTTTTGTTTACATGATGATCAAAAACTATCAGACCTTTCTGGGCCAAGATGCAAAAGTCATAAGTCTTAAAAAAATTTTTGAACTTTAAAAATTTTATCTGCATTTGAAGATGAACCCCAAAACTCAATTCCATACTGTGCTATTGAGCAAAAATAAGCATAATAAATATGAGATGGAAAGCGAAAAGGGACCTCTTGTCGGCAATTTCCGATTTTGAGTTATTGATATTTTTATTATCACCTAAATATTCCTAACAGTTTGGTGCAAATTTCATGTCTCTACGATTTTTTTTGTTTGAGTTATGGACGTTTGAACTTCCTCGAAGCGTGAAGGGCATTTTCAGGAAAACGCCCTTAAAAAGTTTAAATAAACTCAGAATCTATATTTTTCGTATTTAAGCGATGATGTTGGTATCAATGCAAAGCTTATAATGTCCTCTTTAGGAAGAACACTAGTAGTTTCCTTAACTAACGCTAGAATTTAGGCTAATACTGTGTTTATTGCAACATGTAGTACACAAGGGTATTTTCTGAAAAGGGACCTCTTGTCGGTCCAGTGTTATATCTCCATAACGACAAGAGATACCTTTTCAAGGCTGAACATTTACTGCTGCCACATTGTTGTTTAAATGTTTTATCCAATAATTAGTTTAATATAGTCAAAATAAACATCCTAATTAGAAAATAATATCGATAGTTTGAACGTAAACCATTGAAAAGCGAAGTGGGACCTATTGCTGAAAGATTTTGCTTTTGATCTGCTATTAAATTGAATACTCGTCATTAAATCAACTAATACCAATGACCAAATTGATAAGTTAACATTCGGGTTTTAAGTATAAAAAAGGGTTTAAATGAAAAACACACATTACAGTAAAAAAATTTGTTATTTAATTTAACACCATAAAACTTTTACATTAAAAATTACTACTGATAACACACAATAATAACGATAACCAGCTTTGAAATGAGAAATGAGATAAACGAACTGATAAACAAATAAATTCAAGCCGAACTGATAACACTTGAACAAAGACAGTGTCACAATACTCCAATCAGAGGCAGTAGCTGGGGCAACAGCTGATGGTTGCAACCACGATACCCATTGCTACCAACCTTGTACTTTACAATAAAAATGCCCTGTTCATTATTGAACTATCCCGCTTATCATTGATAGAATATTGTTAGTTGATAATTACTGATTAATTAATTACAATAACGTAATAACTGTCCCCACTGTTTAAAGGACTGTATAGGAAAGTCAAAGTTTTGTAACCAAAACCTCGGTTATAGAAAAGGTACCTCTTGTCGGGTCCGTATTAAAATAATCAGACGATGTTCTGCTTTCACTAGAACTTCGTCCTAGTTCTCTAAGTGTCCGCTAGAATTCAGGAGAGACTCATTTTTGAACCAATGTTTCTTTACGAAGTGTGTTTTTGAAAAGGGCCCTCTTGTCGGCCATGTTATTTTCCCATAAGCGACAAGAGGTACCTTTTCTCAGGGCATGCAGTGACTAACAAAATGATTTATATCGACTTGTTTAAGCTTTGATTCGACTTTTTAACCGAAATACGCCTTTTCTACACAAAATATAGATTAATAATCGATAAAAAACCGAAAATCGATGATTTGGACTGAAATCGCTGTATTTAGCTGTACCGTACTGAAAATTTTACTTTGCCGACAAGAGGTCCCTTTTCGCTTTCCACCTCACAAATCATGATTCTAGTTTTTATGTCTACAGTATTTCGTATGATTAGCATCTGATAGCAGGCTGAATTTATTTTTTTATGATATATTCAATGTAAGGACCCCAATTAAGATTTGTATCCACCTCAACACCCAGAAATTTTGTAATTTTACGTACAGGCAATGTTTTACCCTGAAAAATAACTTCCCTAATGTGGTCTTCCCTAGATTGTGGTGTACAATAATTTATGAGTTGAGTTTTATCCTGATTAAGTTTTACACCGTTAGTTCAAACCACGCAGTTAACTCAACGAAAGCTTGGCTTAATTTAATTTCCAATGCATTAGGGGAGTTTGCTCTTACAATTGCGGTTGTGTCATCCGCGAATAAAATTATTTTAGAAGATATATTTCTTGGTAAATTATTAATGTACAGTAAAAAGATTAATGATTATGATAAAAGATTATCATCCATTAATAATTAATGAAGTATAACCATAAGTTTTACATAGTCTTGTTATATAGTCTTTTTTGTGAATAAAGACAGGCCTATGTACTTAGATTTCAATAGTAAAAAATGGATAAATGAAACGTAAGAATTCAGTGAGTAGAAATTATCACCAATTACTGAAACTGATATGCCTATCACTTGGCAAATAAACTGTAACTGTGAATTGTTCTCTTTTGTTGGTCAGATTAATTTACTGTTACATGATACTAAATTACAAATACATCAACAATAATTTCAACATTGTATTTAATACTGTTTAAAACTATTATTTCAATAGTTAACACTGAATCAACAGATGCTTTCAATTAATTATCCTTTAGATATTGAGAGGTAAGCAAACACCAAAACCAGATAAAACCGTCACAGCAGACCAGCTTATACAGTGGATTTCCAATGGTTGATATTGTTTGGTAAAAAATATTTATATACATACATACATAATATTTTTTTTACCAAACAATTTCAGACATTGGGAATTTGCTGAATAGGCTGGTCTGCTGTGATGGTGTTATTTGTTTTTAGCGAATTTCCCTATAGGGAATACACTATTACGGTAGTAGCCATGGTAAGACCTAAGCCCGGGAGCCGGGACCATGTTACTTTTTCATTTTGAGGTCCCCAGAGGCTGAAAATACCGTTCGTTCATTTTCATATATATGTATATATATATATATATATATATATATATATATATATATATATATTCACCTAGATCCCTTGATTGTGGCCCAGGTGACAAATAACCATCATTTGTGGCCCACTATAAAAACCCATGTATTTTCGTAAATAAACAACTGATGCTTTTGACATTTTGTGTACAATATCCAAATTGGTTTTCGTACCAATATTTTCTTTTGAAATCTATATACCTACAGTGGTTTAGCTACTATAACGCGCGCTATTTCACATTCAATTGTGGCCCACATATACGTGAGTTATCTGAATCCCCTTATTTTGGCCCAGGCGCGTATCTTTTACATTCGATTGTGGCCCAGGCACCAATTGTAGCCCAATTGCGGTGTTGCCAGATTTACTTTTCTTTGTACAGTAGAACCTCGCTGCTGGTCCGTCCTCCGGTCGTCCGCCTCTCCGGGTAATCCACCCGTCTCGACCGTGCCGTATCTCATCTTTGTTTGTTTAAATTTCCGGTGCATCGCTCCGTTCGGTTGTCTCCTGTCGATGACGCATTATTTATTTGCAGTCCGTGTGCGTGTCAGTAGGCCAGCGACAGTTGTAGGGAGTGACTGTTTAATAAGTTTGAAAGTAATACTTTTGTTTTAAACTAATGTTTTATTACATGAATAAATATGGTCCTTTGATAATCCGGCCTTTTTACTATTTCGCCAGAATTTATTTGTTTCTTTTAGGATAGGGATTAAAATAAAGTAGTTTTCATGTGCAATCGTGTTTGTTTTTTTCCAAATAGCGATTAAGCAAAGAAACTTTGCTCCGTTGATGATAATGTTTTTTATCATAGGCCTACTTCAAAATTTTCACAAATACGTGATTTTTATTGTTATACGTATTTTGATTGTTACTTCAGAGGTCGAATAACCAATATTAAAATTTATTTTATTTACAAACGAAATACAGGATTTATTTTAATTGATACTGCGTTTTTTTTTTTTTTTTAAGGTTAGTGCCCTGAAAAATCCACAGCTAAGGTATCGGAAAATCCTTAAGGTATCAGATCCGTGTGGGATCTTACGGAATAATTATTACAGATCTAAATAAAAGGTATAAGTAGACTGGCACATACATTCTCCCAATTCTAATTCCTGCTAAATCCTCTATAAGTTAAAATGTCTGTTTAACCAAATTATTGAACTTGATCTACAAACCAACTTTAAACACTTATATGGTTGGTTGTCCATTACTATGAGGAGGGCGAATTCGCTTCACTTATTGTACTTAATGTCAATGGTTAAATGGCGAATTCGCTAAGCTAATTGTTGTTATTTATCAGTAATTGGAGTCTTATGTCAATTTGGGTGAATTCGTTTCCCTCATTCGCTTTTGTATCTGGAAAAGGCGAATTCGCTTCACTTATTTGCCTTTCTGTGAATAATTTGGGATATAGAGAGAGCCATTTTACTGTCATTTTATAAGGCATGACACAACAAGAGTTTATGTATATCCACTCAGGTGTTTAGGAGTCGATTGATGTACAGTACCAGGTTTTTTTTGGGGGGGGGGGGAGGGGGGGAGGTTACCACCCCACTCAATGGCAAGAAGTTTTTGAGAATTCTCAATAAATCAATTCTACTTTACCATATTTATCAAATTTTGTGGGAAATAACCTAGAAAAGTAAGAGAAAAGATAAATCATCAATTCTCGAAAGCATTGGACAACGTACTGTGTTTACCAACAACTCAAATTTAAATTTTCTTCAGTTCCACTCATCGTAGAATAATAATTTAAAATACTAATTTATTTAATTTTTTATCCTATTTTTAAATGTGATAGTCATATTTAATAAAAAATTAATCTTTTTACGTATAAGTCCAAAACACTAATTTTTTTATCAGTTTTTGGCTTATAACTTTTGAACCTCTAATGTACCCACTGTTTAATTGTAGTATAGTTTTCGGGTGATTTCTATGAAAATAATATTTTATTCGTCACTAGGAAATGTCTCAAATTACTTTGTATCATATTTACAACTGCAGCATTATAACCGAGACGACTAAGAATTTATAATACGAGGTTTAAAATCGTACCCACCGTTTTTACAATTGTATTACTTAATTTCAACAATGCCTGCTCTCGAAATTCATTATAGTCTATTTAAAATACCCTTAGGATTGACCACCGCGAACTCTAGTGCCGGTCATTGAAAAGTTTTGAGGTGCAATAATGTCAGAGTACATTGCCAAAGTACACAGCTGAAGGCCATTTCACACCGCCTACCGCTACCGGCTACCGCTACCGCTGGGCGAACTTTGGAAAGATCGCTCACCATGTTATCATATGGGACAGTTCATACCGGAATTTTTTTATTTTAGTGTTTAGATTTTTACTTATACTGCCTCAGGTGCTCTGCACCGCAGAATTTATTTTATTATTCTTAAACCATGGTGGCTGGCTGAATGAGCCATACGATATATATATATACCGGAATACCGCACGCCCGCGGTAGTGGCGGTAGTATCGCCACTACCGCTCCTCGAGCGATTTTCTACCGCTACTGGCGCGGTAGTTTTGGCTCGCGCATGTGCAGAACGTCAAACCAGGGTCGTCTGCAACCCTGTAGTCGATGAAACTCCCGCCTCCCAAGCGGACGCGGTAGTTTTGGTGTGGAATGGCTCCCGGAAACGTCCGCGACCGAGGCGGTAGCGGTAGCGGTAGCCGGTAGCGGTAGCCGGTGTGAAACGGCCTTGAAGGTCGGGTTCGTAACATCGAGGGGGATACGCTTGTGATCGTGTTTCTTAGGCAATAGGTTTCTTAGGCTTAGTTAGGTACCTCTAGTTGGAAAAAATATGATAACCTAACTAAGCCTAACCGCCACCGCAGTGCGATGTATAAGCTGATCACGATCACAATCGGATCCTTCCGTATCCCCCCTCGCTAGCTGTTACGAACCCGACCGTGTGAATGATGTAGACAAACTTTACATAGAGCACGTGGTTGGTTGCTATGGCAACGGTTGTTTATCATATGATTTGTCATTCAAGTGTTTTGGTTTATGCTGCTCCGTCATTTAGTGTAGTAAAATTAAGCCAAAATATGGCTGGAAAATGAAAAAAATTTTGGACAGCCAATTTTTGCTGAAATGTGTTCTATGTCATCCCCCGACCTCCCTCAGAAAAGTCCCCTGAAATCCCCAGTGGGCAACATGCCTAAAAGTGATGGGATGGCCCTCGTGGAGTCAGAAATAAGTTTTTCGTCGACTAATAGGTTTATGTATATCAAATTAAAGCTCTTAAGTAGTAGAATTTAATGCAGCAAACCCCACCTCAAAAGGTTGCTTGAGTCGAAAATGGCAGGATGTCAAACTTTGAATAAAACCCAAATTTTAATCTACACTCTTAAAAATGTAATAATATTAGAAATACTTGACCTTTTGAGGTCCGGTTTGCGGCAAACGTTTGCTTGTACAATTACCTTGGCAAATACGGATAGTTTGACATATGCCCATCATATTACCCTTGAACCACCCTCTACATGAACGTCCCAAAGAGGGAGTTTTGAAAAATTTTTCTTAGTCCTTAGCCATGCTATACATAATTTTAAAGGCCTTAATAAGGAGAGTACATAGCCAAAAACCAGACCTCAAAAGGTCAAATATGTCGGAAGTTATTGCATTTCAAAGTTTTGATAGTATTATTTTATTCTAAATTTTGAACGTCTGCCATTTTTCTCTCGACCGGTATATTTACGTCGGGTTTACGGCATTGTGCTCTACATTTTAAGACCTTTAATTTGATATATATAAACCTTCTGGAACTTATTCAAATTTAGCATGCTTAATATCAAAATATATTTTAACTCCTTATATGCCAACACCTCATTTTTGGGCATGATCCCCACATGGGATTGCAGGGGACTTTTCGGAGGAAGGTCAGGGGATGCTATAGAACACATTTCAAAAGAAATTAGCTTTCCAAAAATTATTTCATTTTTCCCGACTAATTTTACTACACTAATTGGCCAGGGGTGAGGCGAGCGCTGAAGTTGTTTCATTCGCAGTCACTAGGGTGTGGGTGCGCGGCAGTCAATCCTAAGGCAATGCATACAGAGTCTTATAAGAAGAACAGACCTTATGGCTTTAATTCTGCCGGTTTTTTTTAATTGGGCAACTCAACACCAGGCTGCGCGCGCTGTACTCCTGTGCCGTTCCTTTATGTGAAATCCCCCCCCCTTCAACCTAGCATCTACGGCGAAATCAGCTTTAATTTAAGGATAGCGCGCCGCCGTTTACACGCCCCTGGACCTAACCAAACTGGTTGATATGCTATAAAACGTATATATTCGGCTTCTGTATGAAATGCAGAATCTAACAATATGAATATTTTTTAATTTGTGAAATATATGTAATTTACAAGTTGGAAACTTTAAATTTTTTATTTAGTCTGACATTAAAAAGTTACTAAGCGAGGAATTTTTTTATTTTTGGGTCAGAAACAAACTTTCAGCGGGAAAGTTGTTGACATTTAGATGAATTTCATCATGTAATTGAGAAATTTACGATTAAAGGTTTTGATCGTTGGCAATTGAATTAATAGTGCCTTGAAGAAATTCACTTTGAGTCTCGCGCTCTCTTACTTCATCGTTCGGTCTATGATTTCATAAGAATGACAAGGTGTATTGACTATCTATTTTTTACTTAATATTTGTTAAGCACATAGTTGTGATATCTTATAATTTTTTTACACTCTATAGCATTAAACATAACCATTATTTCGTCCAGCAATGCTGAAGTATTTTATGATGCTTGTTTTTCTAAACAAGATATGTTATTTTAAATCACAATTAAATAAATAATGTAATGCTAAATATTTTAAAATTTAAAATTACTTTTTTAACCTATACTGCACTCATAAAATATGTAGGCTATTCAACAGTAATAAACACATCTTGCGAAACTTTCGATTCTAAACTATATTGAAAGCGCTAGATCGCAGAGCGAGGAGTCTACTTATTTTGAGCCCCAGACTTCTTTGGGGTCATTAACAAAAATTAATATCGAGCTTTTTTATTATTATATTATTAGTATAATCCAGTTTGTAATTTACTTTGTCTTCAATAAATTTCATGGCCGCATAAATATTAAATCGAATTGAATAAAAATTATGAAACCATTTGTTATCCTGTACATTTAGGCCTATTTGTAACAGTGCTATGAAATCGCTATTTCAAAAAATTAAAAAATGTTTATTTATAATAAAAATAAATTAAGAATGAATTTATAAAGGTAGATTAAATGTAAATTATATAATTATTTAAAAGTAACCCTCTAAGTTTTCGCCGTTAACATTATACAATGTCGTTAAAGTGTGGCCAACGTGAACGTTAGAACCAGAATGTACTCTAGAATTTGAATAAAAAGGTCATGCAACAATAATTTTTAATGGTTTAAAATGTAATTTTAGTCAGATTTTTCGCTATCCTACCCATATTATCAGCCTTTTCTGTACATAAAAATTAAATAATGTTTCTTGGAAAGGCAGAATTGGCAGAATTGTATGATGGTATACAATTGATTTTGCACATCGTTTAATGTATAAATTTTACACCTATGTAACGCTCATTGGAACATTAGTTAATAAATTAATCGGTAGTAGCTCCTAGACAAGACAAAACTTTCTTATATGTAAGATACGAGAGTTTAATATTTATGGATTATTGACCGACCTGGAAAGAATATCTACCTTTTATTAAAACAGAATTTTTAACGTGAACGAGCTTTCGTCCACAGCCAAAATACCTTTTTTATGAATGATTTAATAGGCCTTAATCAAATCAAATCAAATCAAATCAAATCAAATCAAAATCATTTATTGTCATAGGACTATTTACATAGCATTGACAATAGGTCATATTCAACTACAAGTGTAATAATGAATACATACTACAAAATAAAATTGCTCAAAAACATAGATCTCAAATAACTTAAAATAAAATGTAGGCTGTCTAGCACAGGTTGTCTTTAAAATAGTCTTGCACACTGTAGTACTCTTTTGTCAGGAGTAGCACTTTCAACTTAGCACGAAATGTGCAAACCTCCCGTTCATGCTTTAGGTACAGAGGAAGGGAGTTGAACAGTTTTATGGATGAAAAATGTGTTTGTTTTTCAAAAGTTGAAGTTCTATGGGGCGGAATGGAGATTAAGGAATTTTTCCGGAGGCTATAATGGGATGTATTTCGAAATTCATGTAGTTGTTTATTTTTCACAAAAAACGTTAGACAGTCCAAAATATATAAACATGGGAAAGTAAGAAGATTATGAGATTTAAAAACACCTTTACATGAATCAGTTTTTTTCATCCCAAAAATGATCCTCAGGGCCTTTTTTTGCAAACAAAAAACCTTATGGTGTTTTGCCGTTTCAAATCCCCAAATGGCAATACCGTATGTAAGATAAGGTAAGAAGCACCCATAATAAACTGATAGGAGAATCTCTCTATTCGCAAAGAATTTAAGTCTGCGGAGAATGAACATACAGCAGCTAAGTTTTTTGCATACCTTTTCTATGTGAGAAGAAAAATTTAGATGGTAGTCAATAACCAAACCCAAAAAATCTGTTTGATGAGTGGACTCAATTTCAGTGTCACCAAAGATCAAACTAACTCCTGAAAGGTCTTCATTGGGATGTTTCAGTTTGAAATCTATGAACTTTGTCTTATCTGTGTTCACTCTAAGATGATTTTCACTGAACCACTGCAACAGTTGACAGCATTTAATGAAGACATCTACTTCTAAAGTGTTTCTGCACTTATTGGATACACTAAGAGAAGTGTCGTCTGCGAAAAGACACAGGTCAACTCCAGGGACACTGCAGGAGATATCATTAATAAATAACAAAAAAAGAATTGGCCCAAGGACCGATCCTTGAGGCACTCCAGAACTAACACATATGTCATGGGAATGATGCTTGGATAAACTTCCGCGCTCATCCATGTAGGAGATCTCAACAGATTGCTTCCTCCCAATGAGAAAAGAAGATATCCATTCCAGTGCCTTTCCTCTAATCCCAAAAGTGTGGAGTTTTTGTATAAGAAGCTTGTGGTTCACCATATCGAACGCCTTACTGAGGTCAATGAAAATTCCAAAAACACTTTCTTTGTCATCCAAAGCTTTGGAGACATTATCAATGAAACTAAACATGGCATCTACGGTTGAATAATCTTTCCTAAAGCCAAATTGCTTGTCAAAGAGAGTATTGTTTGACGATAAAAAAGGTAAGAGACGATTCAAAAAAAGTTTTTCAGGGATCTTTGAAAAAGAAGATGTTAAAGATATTGGCCTATAGTTGTCTAGAAGAACAGGACTTCCTTTTTTGAGCAAGGGCCTTATCACTGCCGATTTGAGGGCTGAAGGGAAAATACCCTCCTCAAACGAGACATTTGATAAATAAGATGTTAAATGTTTTGGCCATGTTCGTTCAATACATTTAAGTCATTTAGAATCCAAACAACTTATAGAATGAGTCATTACATTCCAATAAACATTCAAATACTTTTTTTGGAAACATTAATGAGGAAAATTGATAATTAAGTAAACTTAATATACTGTAATTACAAAACTACAAGCTAATTAATCACGGCCCGTCGGCATGGCCCACGGCTACCTGCCAATCAACAATTAAACTTTTACCTTTGAATAAGCATAGAAAGAGTCCTCGGGGTTTTAAAAATTAGGCTAACTTTAAATTAACTGTGCAAATGTAAGTATTTCTCAACTACTTTCTCAAAGACAAAATTTACCAAACCAATAAAAAAAAAAACTTCCTCGAAGACCAACCTTTTCATGTGATTAATTTGAAATAAATTGCTTCGCAATGTTTTTACATATTTTTCATAACGATCATAGATCTAAAATTAAATTAACACCGTAGTTATTTTTATTTAGGCCTAGTGGTAGCCCAATTTTTACTATGAAAGATTACAATTTTCAATGTAAACGATTATTTTTTTGCAATGAAACGCTGTAATTTAGAATTGGTGCTTTAGCGGCGGTGGCTGGAGGGGGGATGTAGTGTAACTGGAACAGCCAGCTGTGTGTAGTCCGTACTTTGGAACAGCCAACTCTCGACGCAACCTGGTGGTGAGATGCCCAATTAATTACAACAATGAGAGGCGTGGGGGCGTGTAGAGCAGTCGGAATAGCCAACGCTCAGCGCAGCCAGGTGTTGAGTTGCCCAATTAAAAAAACGACAGAATATTTAACATGGGGTCTGTTCTTCTTATGAGACTCTGTATTCATTGCCTAAGGTTACGTTAAATAGACTATAATATAAAGTTACTTTTGTAAACAACCGCCGAACGTCCCCAAAATAATTGAAAATTTTGACAAATTTGAAACCTTTTACTACATGCTGTTTTGCCATATCAAGTCGGCATACATAAAATTTCTTTAGTTATTATATTTACAAATAACCTGGTAGAACTTCGTCATGGAATGGTAATAAATTTAATATTTTACTTGTGCATGCAAAACATTCTTAATGAATGATTTATGTTCATGTACAGTAACTACAATAGGGAAGAGGATTTAAGAACCCGCTTGTTACTTTTTTAATTGATATAGGCCTAGCGAAAAATATATCATTTTAAGTAATTTACATGACACACCATGGGCCAAAAACCTAAATAATAAATTTGAGAGAATGCAAAGATAATAACCCAGAATCGTTTAAAAGATGTGATACGCAATTTAATAGGCCTATTACCTAATTTTGATCGGAAATACAATGTAAAAATATTCACAGGAATTCAATTCCAGCCAAATATAGATCAGATGCGCGGCGCGGCGCCTGTCTCCGTCTCCAGCCATCCGGTGGCGTGGGAGTGGACTTCTGTTGTAGTAGTGAGTGAAGTCAAGTAATGAGGGTTTTGCAGGAAAAAACTGTTTGTAACATACCAGAAGAGGCAATCGATAGGTTAATCATAGTACAAACGTATAAACAGATCCGGTACATAAACAACAACCCTGATACTTTAGAGTAATATAATAAACAAAAATTCAAAAATTGACAACTTAATATTAAGCGGACTAGTTTTTAAAATTCAAAATTATATGTGAAGTATGCTAATGTGTTGAAAATTTGGGAAATTTTGCTTAAAACTACTCATTACTACCTAATTTCTGCAAACTTCAGCAACAAAACTGCTCTTGTGTTAAATGAGACATTCCAAAGTGTATGAAAACATCCATGGATTCATTTCAGTAAGTCACCATGTATATATTCTTAGTTATTTTAATTATTTTTTAACTTTGTTCCAAAGCTCTCAATTATCTATACAATTAAAACCAATTTTTGTTATTAATTAATTAAAGGCCATTTACCAGGTATTCATATTTATTTTTGTCCTATATCATTATTGTTTCTAATATTTCGTATAAAAAGGTATTATCTTAATTGAAACTACTTATAGCTTATGTACCGTTAGTAATATCAATTTAACAATCACTTATAACTCTTAAATTATTAACGTAGATTAATGCGGGATTAAACATTAGGCCTATTTGTTTGCATGATTTGTTTGCCGTAAAACCGCATTTTTATGTTTTAAACCTCTTTTCAATATAATTATACACAGTATACTGCAATAGAATCTGCTTTTTGATCGTTAACTTGGTTTTCAATCGTTTTTAACTAATTAAAACCGAAAGAACGCGTGCTATTTGTATAGGGCTGCCGCGCGCCGTGTCCCGATGGTGACGTAGGTGCGCGGCGGCGGTCCAAAACAGGTCGCGTCTCTGGCACACCTATGTATACTCCTTCCACCACGTGCGACAAGGTTTTGTGGCTCAGTCGGCAAGACATCGGCTTATAATACAGCGAGTTCCGGGATCGAACCCGACTCTTTCTTTCAACTTTTTATCTTCTGCAACACCCTGTCGTAACCATTTTTACTGTACTTAACGGTAACTTCGCAAAATTTTGTCTTATTATTGGTTAAATCATTCCATTGAAAGCCATGTTCAAAGTTTTCAGTTAATTTATTTGGCTTATTATTTAAGCTGCAAAAGTATAATTAGGCATAGGCCAACTTGCCAGCAAACAACAATCAGCAATCTTCACATGGCACGCTAAATATATTTCTCTTATACGCCTTATTACAAATCATTAAATTGAAAATGCTGTGTCCTCTGTATAAAACCTACATTAAATTAAGATTTAAGTTATTAAGCTGTAGGTAACAAACAATCAATAGCAATCAAGCCACTGAATAGGCCTATTTAACGACGTTAAGACGTAAAATTTTATTTTCAAAACGAATGTGCGATTCCTTGTAACTTATTCTTTACTTAAATTAATTGTGTTTAAGTAGAATTTTTGTATTTTAAAACCTTATAGGCCTACCTGATGATATACCAGTTTCGTCCACAAAAGCAAAAAGGCTAGGCTACCTGCTGTGACTTAAAATAATTGTGTTTTCGCCTATTTACGAGAATTTTTAGCATTTTAGTCAATTTATCGCATATATTATGTAAAAATAAACTTTTTTGGATGTCAAAAAAATTGTTTTTTAAGGCTTATGTACAATTTTACGAACAAAGTGATCGGGCTTAACACCCTACCAACTGTAGAGCGTATTTACTGTATCTTGTGATATTACGTGGTATAAATGAAAAACGGTAATGATACTTGAGTTAAAAAGTAATTATTGCTATTCTTTAGCAGGCGAATGAGTTTGAAACCCCGCCTGACACTTAGAATTTGTTATATAGAAAATTTCAGAAGTCACAACAGGTTGCTAACATGGTGTGACTCTGACTTAGAAATTTTTGCTCAAGTCACAGCAGATTTCAGAAACCTGCTGTGACTTCGAAGTCATATCGGGTTTGAAACCTGATGCGACATCGAAGTCACACTCGATTGGTAAAATGTCACAGTAGGTTTTTTTCGGGAATGCCCTGTATTATCGTGATAGTTAAAATATCATGGATTTTTAACAGCTAGTATTTAAACAAAATCGGAACACAAATGCTAGTTAAAGAGTAGCGACAAATAATATAAACATTTCCTATAAATGTCACCGTGATGCGTTTATCCGTTAATAATAAAATGGCTAACATTGGTTTCGTTTTGAGACATCATGGTATGAGGTAAACTATGAACGTGTTACATTTGTTCATCCAATTATTTTGTTTACAATAGAGCATACTTATAGTGTAGCTATTTTAGGCCTAATTGATAAAAATGAGAATCAAATCTCTTATTTATAGTTCATGTCTGCATGGCAGCACAATTTTCATACATATTATTTTGAAATGTCTATTTAGTCTTAACTCTGAAGTGCGTTCTCGCTAAAAGGTTCTACTTACAACTAACCCTTTTTTAGTTATAAGGAATTAGGCGAACTATAAATTAATTTTCCTGTATACATTATAATTAAAACGTTTTGTTCATAGCAGATATTGCTAATACAATATAATTCCCACGTTTGCTTCATTATGGGATTGTTGTTAGTTGACCCATAAATTAATTGACTCCCCTCTACGATTGGCAGTTTAAGTTGGGTGCGTGTGCCTTTTGTCTTAGAAATCTTCAGGACTGTCAACCCCTACCTCCCATTTCAATATGGTAACATCCAGGACTACTACAGAGAAAAGGGCGCCAGCGCGCCTTTGATCTCTTCGGCCGCAGGCCGACCCCCACTTGCCCCTCTCCATCACTGTACCTACAACTATTCCCCTCCCATTGCCTTGAATCCACATCAACGTAGTTCTATGGTTCTTTCGTGCTCGCTGGGTTCTGTTGGGTTCTGTCAGTAGTGGATGTGCACCTGGTGAACATTTAGGAAACAACTAGATAAAAAACTAATTATGTTGCATTATTAGTTTCTAGAATCACGCTTGTTAAAGTTGCCTATTATTAAGAGACAAATTAGGGGTATTTCATGTACTAATTATTATACCTTAAAGTAAGACCTAACTGACGGTACAATAATTAGATATTGGGCTTTCACTTAGCGTTTAGGCATGGTTTCATTCATCGATAAAATATATAGGATTATACTTGATTATTATTATGTCTTCACAAACATTAACAAAAAGTATTTCATTTAACATATCAAAGTTTTGAAACAAAACTGAACTTAAAGCACTGGTATTTTTTAAATAGACTTGTAAGCTGAATTGTTTTTACTATAGTTAATTAAAAGCGTATAAAGAAGCATAAAGTAATTTTCGCTCGCCGCACCGTGACGTCGGTCGTCGTACCGCGATTGCTGATACACAACTCCGGTACAAAACGTTCTTTTTCTTACATAATTGTGATTTATTTCATAATTAATACTGATTTAGCCTGTCAAGGTTGAACGGACATTCAAGCCATGGTCGATTATACAATCGTGATTTAATTTACAACTGTACAGACGGAGTCGTATAATCTAAGATGAACTTAAATTATACTATTTATATTTAAGTTAGTTGTCTAGGCAACGAAACATATTTAGTTCTTTAGCTCTACGCCTGTACCATATCCCCCAAATATTTTACCCTCACAAAATAACGTGGTTTACTCCCTATTTTCTTTAATATATTTAACTATTAGTATACGAACAAATTTTGTTCGTAGGTATGACAAAAATAGAATAAACACGTAAATTAATCAAAGTGAAACACTTTTACTTTTCATAATTAATTATATTATAGTGAATGTGGTAGCTATTTACAAGTGAAATTTAACAACAATATCTAGGGCGAAAATGCTGGGGTAAATAAGTATAGGTAATGGACTTGCAACGCCGTGTGTCATAAAGTCCTGGACTGGTTTTCCCCCAAATACTTTTATGGGGGCTACGTTTAGGAGGTTGTATATGATCCTGCTCATATGGACGAGCTGAAGACCAGAATCAGAGGGGTAATATCAACAATAACCTAAGAGTTGTTGGTTAATACTTGGGCGACAATTGAATTTTGGCTTGATATTCTGGATGCCAAAACTGGGCAACACGTGGGAATTATACTGCTTCTGTGTTCTTTTTGTTCAACTGAAACTCAAATTTTATCATACTGAACGAAAAGCGGTTGTTATTGGTTCTGTAGTAGGCCACACAATCATATATTTCCAATGACTTAACCTCGAAACTAACAAACAACATCCCCAAATCTCTTGTCAAATTTTGCAGAATGATAAAAAAATGTTCATAACACGGATCAAAAGGGTTTTTGGTTTCGTTTTGTCACTGTTACTAAAGCGATTACCCACCTAAAAATAACTACTTAAGCTTCGTGTTATGAATATTTTTTTATTTCCTTGAAAATATAAAGTTAGGTATACATGTTACTCTATAGGGGTTTTTATTTTACTACACTTTATAATCAAACGATAACTTTATGGATGCCTGGCATTATTTTTTCGGTGATTTATACCACTTTTTCATTTACATGAACAATTTTCCAGTTACATTGTTGAGTCTTTTAAGATGTCTAGTTATATCAATTTATTGCAGATTTGCATGTAGCCTCATAGATTAAGGACAAATAGTTTTTGAAAACCTTTCCTATAAAATCTTTTTAAATCTAGACACCAAATTGATGTTCTTTTTCGTCATGCGACTCCCCGTTAGGCTAAGTTTTATTAAATTCTCCTTAAAATTCCAGTACTAAACAATTTCTGTGAAATGCTGGAATACACTGATAATGATTTTTGTGCAATGTATTTTCAAATAAAATGTCACTCTACTACGTACCTAAAAGTTTTGTGAAAAATTATTATTCAATTTAAAATAAATTCAATTAAAAAAAAAATTAAAACGTGTTTTTTCTTGTAGCATTTTTCCAACATTTTATAAATTTACCATGTATTACCGAAATTGTTTGAGCTAAATATGTCAAAAATTAATAAATTGTTGTTCTTCGTAGATTGGTTACCTCAAGAGGATATCATTGAACCATAAAACTGATTAATTCACGGTGAATGACTTTAAAAGGCGCAAAGTACCGGCGAGCGGCGGCGCGGTGAGTAGGCCTACAGCACACGACGCAAGGCCACCCTGGCAAAGCGCGGGAAACGCGGCCACGGGCGGTGGCGTGGTGGCATTAGGCGGGGCCGACTGTTGTGGCCCGAAATTGTGGCCCACGTGGGCCACAATCACAGGTAACTAAGCGAAAACAAGACAACTTGGCAACAGCGCTTGCTTGGGCCACATTTAATGGTATTTTGCTACCCCGAATGTGGCCCGCAATTGTGGCCCACGCGGGCCACAATCACAGGTAAAAAGTATCCGCCTGGGCCACAATCGCGGGGACTAGAAAACTATATATATATATATATATATATATATATATATATATATATATATATATATATATATATATATGTGCGTGGTACTGTTAACTTTTGAAGGAGACCTCCGGTATTGATGAAATTTGGTATGAAGGTGTAAGACCAGATCTATTTTCATGAGTTCGCGAACCAACATGATCGGGTTATGGGAACGGGGTTTTATGAGGTTTCAAAGGGGTCAAAAATGAGTTTTTGGCATTTTTGGACCTTAATTTTTAAAATTCAACATTTTAAACTAAACCCATTTAAAAGATCTTAAAAAAACAAACAATTTAGTATTTTGAATTTTTAACTTGGCTTAACAGGTTACGGAGAAAAGCTAAAAATAGGATTCCAATGTTAATCTTATGGGAAATCAACAAAACCCTGTATCTCGCTTATTTATCAGAATAACTTGATAAAATTTGGTACGTACATTCACTAGATAGGGTTTAACTGATATTTGCTAACAAAATCCATATGGCGGCAAACCTACTTACTCACCCCCATGGGGTTTATGGGGAAAATTTAAAAGTGTCGAATATTGATACAATGATATTTACCTTACCTAACTATTACATTTTCTAACAAAACTAACATTTTCTAACAATATCCAATGGCAGCAAACCTACATACTCATTCCTATGGTGTTTATGGGGAAAATACAAAATCTCAAGATCCTTTGGAAGTTCGCTGAGTAGGCAGGTCTGATGCGACGGGGGTATTTATGTTTGCTTATCTCTCAATATCTAAAGGATAATTAATTGTTTTAAAAATGAGGAGATAATGACCCTCGAAAAATGCCTCGAATTGGGGTTTTATTACTGCCTCGAGGACCTTACCAAAAGTGGGCACTTTGGAAATTGGTCTGTAACTGCTTAACCTACCATGCTCACCTTTCTTGTATACAGGGACGTTTCTGGATGTTTTCACAAAGTCAGGAAAGATATCTGATGCCAGACTTTCATTTATAGCGTCAGAAAGAGGAACAGCAATTAAATCAATGATTTCCCGCAGTAAAGCAGTTGATATGCCAAACACATCAGGCCTCTTACAGGGTTTAAATGCTCTTACAATCTTAATGAGGCTAGTCGGTGTGGTGTAATGGAAAAACATAAGAGTGGTCGGGGCAGGATGAGCCCTATTCCCCAACAGTTCAATAGGATCAAGGTCAGTCTCGGGCAAGCTTCCAACTATGTCCATGACCGAGTTGACCAAGAATTGATTGAAGGCATCCAGGCTAGCAAAGTCAATACGCCTTCTGGCAACAGGCCTGTGGGTGTCAGGCAGCCTTGCAGCGGTTTGGGGCATTCTCTGTGTTTTTATCACTATACCGCTTCTTAGATAACTGAATTTCTCTCTTGTACTGGGCTTTGGTTAGCCAATATCGGACCCGATAACGCTGGTAAAAAAAAAACATATTTTTGACCCTACACTGAACCCTTTAAATCCCCTTAGATCTGATCATGCTGGTTTTCAAACACTCAGAACTGTTTTATACCACTAAAATTTAAATTTCATAGCTATATTTATTTATGTTATCTACTTTTATGGTCATTCAATATTAACAGCTTTATCCTCAGTTAAAATCGGGGTGTTGAAATCTCATACAACAGAAAGATTTTTGCTTATTTTCTCTTATGAATGTGAAGAATTTAATTTCCCATATTTTCCAGGTTTATTACTTGCCTATAAAGACATTTTACAACCAGTGTGTGCTACCCACAATGATTTGTTCTCTTCCTCTGATAAGATATGTTTTCATCCGAGAAGAAATTACTCATGTACATGGCCATTCAGCTTTTTCTGCTCTTGCACATGAAGCGATGGTCATAGGAAGGCTTTTAGGCCTTAAGGTTAGTAATAGTCTGACAGTTTAATAAGAAACCCGATTACCATAAAGTTGGGGTTAGGCTATGTATAAGAATAAGCCACATTCTGGATATCCATCATAAATAAAACATAATGCTTTAAAATTCATAAAAAAACTAAATGAAAGTTTTTTTTCAAGAAATGTTTTAACATAGTATTGTAAAGTAGGCCTATTTATATGTTGCAATAATGAATGTTCATTAGCAGTACGTTAGCATATTAGGGCTTAATATTAATACGTTGGAATTGTTGAGCAACACCTTTCGAGTTCCAGTGTATCTGTTGCAGCTTATCGGATTACTCCCCCTCTCTCTCTCTCTGCCGAACGCTTGTCGGTTTATAGGACTTTTCAGACCATGGAGACTTGGAGAGTCTACTCTACAATACACATTCTGTACCCCTCCGCCAATTTAACCACACCATCAGTTTTAGCAATAAAGGCTCTCCAGTTTGTCATGTTTATCACAACATATTTAAAATATTTATAACTCTAAGTTTTGTTGGATTTCTGATATATTTTAAAGTAAGCCATAAGTAATAAACTTAACAAGAGTGATGATAATCAAAAGTCTCATGTTCTTGACAATTTATGGCCTGTTGGCAACAAATTTGAAGTAACTTAGTAGTACTCCAGATGGTCTTTAGTATAAGAAATTATATTTAAAAATTCAGGAAACAACAATAATCTGCTTATTTAATACGCTAAGATTTTTTTTTGGAATTCTTACAATTCTCAACTGATTTTCAAGTTTTTGGTGTCGTTGGATAGGGCTAGGTCTGTAGTTGTTTCCACCAAACATTGATGAGAATCGAACTTAAAATAAGGGCGCCATCTAAAAATTAAATTTCAAACTTTCCTATCAGCATAACATTCGATTAGGTTAAGCATTTCAAACATCTGCTCATGTACAGCTGTAAATAAGTGTAGTTTTTCCACGTCACTAGTAATATTCACAATATTGGATTGGTCGTAAGTCATTGATTCAGAACGGAACTAAATGTAACTTTTGTATTGTATAAAAAAAAATTAATTGCTCAATTTCGAGTAAAAAGTACACTAGTACTTTTTAAATCAGAAAATAAATTAATTTCTGCAGTAAAAATTGGATGCAATACGTTGTTGCCAGTACCAGTATCAAAAATTCTCCATTTTTATGAAACATTGCATATTGCATAAAATGACAACACTTCTTTTGATTTCATATACATGATACTTTAATGTAAGTGCTACTGGTGAGTTGTACCTTGTTAAATATCATGGTCTTGCTGGTATATAATTTTTCCCCAATTCTGATCCAACTATCGAAAAATTACTTCAGATACTGGAAGCCTATAAGTATCCAACTTTATTGCTATTCACTTCTCTGTGTCATTTTTAAATTGTATAAAACTAAATCAATCAATACTTTATTGACAATTTATTACATTATTGTTAAAACCCCTTGACTCCCGGGAATTTCATTAGCTGTGTAATTCCCCCAGCCCGGGTTTTTAATGCAGTTTTGCTGGCTTTCATAAATAATTTTGTACAAAATCTAAACATTGAGTAAACATACATGTATTAATATTTTTCTGGATTGGAAAAAATGGGAATATATAAAATACCGATAATTTGATCCCAAATCAATGACAAAATTTTATTATGATCATAAAAAAAAAAATTGTTCATAAAATTTTAAAGTAAAGTTAAACAAGATAGTAAAAAAATTACTATTTATTATTACACAATTGTAGAGAATTTACTTTCCTATCACATAAAATGAAAAATCAATTTGATGTAAAAAGTATTTGAAAAACAAAACCCTTTTAGACATAGGCCTACAGAAAGATTGCAGGCTAGAACTATCAAAGAGAATGAAAGTCCTACATACACAGATAATACACACTGTTTCCAGCACTAACACCTTCAAAATGTATATCAGACTCATCAATAAACCTATCTTCAACTAAATACTCCGAAATTTCATCATCACAGAGTGAACGAGAGATATCCGCAACAATTCGACATTGTTTAAAAACAAACCATTGAAGTTACGCAGTTCACAACAGGTGATTTTGTCACGAAATAAACATGTGTGTTTCATCGATCGCTGCAGTGATGCAGGTCACAAGAGCGCAAAACAAAAAATACCATAAGAAACGGCATTCTTTCCCGAACAGATCAATACCAAACAAGGCAATATTCTTTTTCTTCAAGCGATCGTAATCAGCGCGTGAAATTTTACCTACACTCGGCCGCGTATACGCGGCCGTGGGCTACCGGCGGGGCTACTGCGCGGACGCGTATACGCGCCCGTGGGATTCAAAGGGTTAAAATGGCTAGCATCTTAGTGGTTTTTTATATATATATTTTTTTTATATATATTTTGTGTAGTATTGCACAATTTTTACACATGTATTGGTGTTCTGACTATGCAGTAGATACGATTTTGCATGCATTTTATTTCTCCATATTTTAGTCTCCATAAATAAAACAAAAAAATGTTTATGTACTTATATTGTTTCATCTTGGTCTCAGACTGTTTTCACCGACCATTCCTTATTTGGTTTTGCCGATACCTCAGCCATCATCACCAATAAGTTCCTAGAGCTGTCCCTAGCTGACTGTGACCACTGCATTTGCGTCTCTCACACTGGGTAATTTATTGTTTTTCTTACATAATACTAATGTAAGGAAAAGATCAGTTAAAATAAGTGTTATTTCTATGTTTCTGTAGCTCGGGAAGAAACTTTATTAATCTTATAAATTCAACAGAATCTTCCAAGAAATATCGGAGAATGGTTGTGCTATCTTCCAATTTTTGATTAATTAAACAGCGAAATATTTTATTTATGATGATTCCAATAAATACCAATAACGATATTAAAAATAATGTCATAAAGAGGTACAACAATAAATCGAATACAAACCCATTGCATTATGAGTTCACAACAATTCAGGATTGTGAATAAAATTATAATACAGGTCTAGTAATGAAAGCTCGATATTTGATAAAAGTAGTGCTGTGTTAAACATTTCACATTTTGTTCACATCAGCTGATGTTCTATTACGATTCTGGTTTTGGTTAGTTAAAGTGCCTAACCTTAAGAGAGGAATCTAATATGATTGAGAACGACAATTAGGTCAAGCAACATCGAGTGTGGCTGTGTTTTCTCCATTTGCTAATAAAAAAATGGTCAACATGTTTAATACTTCATATTCATAACGTTTGACCAAATTTATGTTGGCCATAGATTAAGATGATTACAGACTCGTGTTCTAACTTGCTGGGTTGACGCTGTACATTTCTCTATGAAATTGTAATAAAGAGTTTCTGATTTCTGATTTCTTGCTTCTCGTTCATGGTGTAAGGGCCTTGATAATACAACCGGTGCATAAACTACCATCACGATGGTGCATCAACCAATTAAAATTAATTTAAGGTAAAGTTATGTTTTGCAGAGTTTTGTAGGGTGTTTAATATATATAACAAAACACAATAGAACAGGCCAGTAAAAATATGCCTTAATATATCCAAAGCAACCATTACTCTATCATAAGGTCCGTGGTTTGTACGTAATGTGCTTTGGGCCCGAGAGATATTTGCGCCCCCCTCCCACAATATGAATCAACAAATAAAAATACCTTATGCCACAGGTATTTATTGTTGGTTGCAAGAGACGTGAGATAGCCCACCAGAATTTGAGCTACATATAGGCATGTTGGCTCTATCTCGTGTAACATGGCGTGGATTGATCATTATAATGATATACAGTAAAATAATTACTAGTGATGTGTCGGTACCAAAATTTCAAAGTCGGTACCGGTACCGGTTCTTTTAAAGGATCGGTTCTCGGTTTTCGGTACCGGTACCAAGTACTCATTTTTTATGAGATTAATATGATAGGAAATATGAAAAAATATTTGTACATTGAAGTGATATTTCAAAAGAAGTGAGAATTTAGGGATTAAATTAAACAACACATGTAAGTAAAAGAATAAGGATTGAGTGACAATTAAGGAAGGGACAGTGTTAGGGTGTATGGGAAAACGTTTATCAAAAGTATATTTGACTAAAATTATTTAAAATAAATAAAATGTTTGTGTTAGAATAATTTTTTAATGTACAGTAACATATCTAGGGGTCAGCAGGCCAACTTTTAACACTCACACTTCGGGTCGTTCCTGGTAATAAATCATTACCCTTAGGTCTCACACGAAAAGAGAGTTGGGCTGAAAAGTATTTTTATTCTTAATTGTTAATCCTCCAACTGCTATCTGTTTTAATAAATAAATTAGTTGACTAATAAATGTATTTGTTATGTTTCATTTTTAATATACATTTAATGGGGTTTGAAGTTTTTTAGTAAAAAAATTATATTAAATTATAACAAGGTGACATTATAAAACAGTAATTATTGTATTTTAGAATAATTTACTTAACAATGCTTTTCTAATTTAAACTTGAATGAAAAGTAACACAACTTTAATTGACCTTTTATTTAATTTGTGAAAATTAGACGAATCAAACGGGCCATCTGTTAGCTTTCTAGGTCAATTGGTTCAAAAAGTAGCAATTGGTACAAGGAGTAAAAAACACCCCTCTTGAATAAATAACTGCCGGACGTCGAACAATAGGGAAGCTGAGCAATAGATTGTCTCAGGCTTGGCCGGTGTTCACGGAATGTGCCGTGTTTTTGTGTCGCGTTTTCCTCGTTAGTGAGATTGCCAGCCGCATAAACAACTATTGTTCGGCAGAAATGCATTTTGTTTGGATAATTATTATTAGTTTTAGTTCAGTAAAATAATATTAAAACAAAATAATGAACTTTTTTTCAACCAAAAATCATTCAACCTCGATTATATTTCTACCTATTTGTAAACATTTGACAAAAAAAATTATCCATAACATGTTTTTGTTGGACAAATAATTCTGGATATAGGAGATAGGGTAACTGTACTCTTATATTATCAGTCAATTGTTGTGGCAGACTGTCGCACGTTGGCCCGGCTGGCGCCCCCCCACTCCCCCCTCATCCATGCACTGGGCAGAAAGAACAATAACTTACTGATAAGACAGCGGAATTTTTATCAGTCTACCTTGTGTCGTTTCAAATTACAATCGTATTGTTATTTTTGAGAAAACTGTGGATGGGCGTGTTTGGTTTTAGTTTATTTTATTGTAAACAGACCGAGGTACCGGTACCGGTTCTCATCGGTTCTTGGTACCGGTACTTTTGCCAACAACCGGTGGTACCGAGAACCGACTTTAGGTACCGACACATCCCTAATCATTACTTAGGTCTTCATTTCAAATTCAGGCTGTTTAACTGCCCATGTGTAGTACAAAACCTGGCGTGCTGTCTCACGTCTTGTGCAGCCAACTGTAACCACTAGACAGGTGCATACCTAACATAACAATGACAGAACTAGGTTTATTTACTTTTATTGTGTTCACGTTCGATCGTTAATAAGAGTACCCGCATTATGATTCATACAATTTATGATAAACCATCAAACCAAACATAAATAAAATCATATTAAAATAGTTATTAACAAAATCACATCAATAAACTTTAACATGCCATGCAGTGAGACATGTGTTCCGCAATTGAAGAGAACAAACTGAACAGACGGACAATGCTGCCAAAGATCATGTAGCAGTACGCAGGCAGTGGCATTGATGAGTCATGAGTGGGAACCAAAAGCGGGGAGTATTCCATTGATGTGCTATTTAAAACCTTTTCTTTTGCTTGCGCCCCCAACAAACCTAAAACCTCTTGCACCCCTGGGCCCATTTACAAAATCGGGCCTGAAGCCACCTTTGTAACAGATAATACTTCTTGTTTAGTTTTAAAGTAATTAAAAATATTAAAGATACAACATCCTAAAGTGTGTATTTTTTAGCTAATTCCAGTAGTGAAAATCAAATTTTAAATAAAAAAAATTAAATATGGAAAAGTAAAGACCATTTTCGGGGTACAAAACCGCCCAAAACTACCCCTCCTGGTAGGTTGATATATCTAGTTTACGAACTCAGCAGAATAAAGGTAGAATTGCACATCTCTACCAAATTTGGTCTTGATCGGACCGTTTTTATGAGAGTTATCGTGTCTAGGAGTCTAGGGACACATACACCAAATAATCTAGAGTTTTATATTATTGCTCTAAGTCATTTGGTTGCGGGGAAAATTCAATTTTTCCATTTAGGGGTAAACTCAGTATGTTGTTAAAAGTCACAGATGCACGTAGAGTCAAACGCGTGCTGCCCAGCTGGTAGCTATCCGACTGAGCCATCAAGACAATGTTCTTTGGAGGCTTTTAACACCCTTTTCGTGCAAAAATGTATGGTTGGGAGAAAGTATGTGTCAGTTATCTGATACCGTTTATTTTTTTAAGGTGAAATATTGCCAGTGAAATATACAAATTTAAGTTAGAATTAATTCTAGGTCATATGGAAAACAGGGTCTCATATCGTTGAAGGATTTTGACTCTTTTTTTTTCAGTAAAGAAAATACCGTTCTTAGAGCCCGAGTGAATCATGAGAAGGTTTCTGTCATTCCAAATGCTGTAGATACTGCAGCTTTCACTCCTGATCCTACCAGAAGAAAAAAGGACAGAGGTTTGATATGATTTCATTATCATGTTTTAGTAAACCTTTAAGTTTTAATATACATGTGTAAAGCTTGTTTAATGCAGAAAGTCATTAACTTACACTGTGTTAGATTTTTATACATTTAAACTTAATTAGCTTATTTTATAATACGAGTCGTTGCCAGTCGATACTCGACGAATACAGCTGCAGTCTGAGCGCTAGGCAGATGGTGTGAATCTTGTATCTTGTATCTTGTGAATCTTGTAACGTGAAAATAAAATACAATGACATGGATAAATAAACTAATTGTCGCTCCCTAATACTGTGAATAAAAACTGAATGTTAATAAACTACCCTATTTCGTCAGTCATAGTTGTATTTGAATTTGAAAATACACTGATATGTAAACAGAAAAACTGAATAAATGTAAATGACAGAAGGGAAACAGGTTATTTTTATGAAGACAGCTGTTTGTTTTCATGAAATGATATATCATTTATCACAGAATTCTTACAAAAAGAATAAAATAATAATTTTTTCTGTAGGGAATATGTTAGTTACGTCAGTACTCAGGGCAAAAATTATATAGTTTCGGTACCATGAAACTTTTTCATTTTTAACTCCCTAAATGCTATACACTAAATGTAAAAAATTGTTTGAAGAAAAAACCAATTTGGATTAAATTGGATTTACCAAGTTTACTTTCTTATCCAAACTGGAATAAATTAAGGGGCAGTCAAAAATCTGTTTTAACTTTTTTTTTGTATTAATTGATTTTGTATTTTTGATAACAAAGAAACACATAGAAGAATTAAAAAATAAATAGGCCTACTAATCTTATATAGTAAAATAATTTTTTTTAATCGTTTCTGAGGGTGTCCGGCGGTTCTATTAGATTGATTTTCATGGTATATGTTGTAAATTAAAAGTATTCACATGCAGATGATGCAACAAACATCGAAATACTTTAACCCTAACTCAACTTATACGCAAAAGAAATTCCTCCCCATGTATTTCTCTTGGGAGTTTTTTTTTTTTTTAGACATGATTATAAGATTGTTTTTCATATATTTGCCCATAAAGTACATGGTTTGTTATAGTCTAAGAACATTCAGTGAAATACGCTTTATCATTTGAGATATGTATTTAATTTGGTCAAGTTTGAGACGAGTTATGATCACACCAGCAACGTGAGTTTTATCAGATTTTGAGAGGGTAGAAGGTTGATGTAAACTATAGAAATATTTGTTTCTATTTAACATTTTGTTTTTATTTGTTTCTATTTAACTGGCTGGGTTGCTGAGTGGTTATAGTGCTCGCTTTGAATCCAAAGGTTGCCAGTTCAATCCCGAGAAAAGTTAGTAACATTTTAAAGGTTCATTTCCGGACCCACTTGCCATTTGTCATTGGGCTATTACTTAATGATGCTTTCTAACAACCGGTCGATGTTAGATAGTAACAAGACTGGGGTTTGGACTGTTCCCCGTTAAAATCTAAGAAAAACCCTTGTAAATTAACAACAAAAACTCAATTATAGATGAATATTATTTTGTTTTTTAGTGTGATTCTTTAAATGTAAACAATTTTGAAATTATTCCAATCATGGTAACTATTTTAAAAGCAACTGATTTTTCACTCTTCATGGAAGTGAAGATAGACCTTATGAAGTTTGATCAATTATTGTTGATAATGTGAATGAATAAATGAAAACTGTATATCTAAAAAGATAAATACAGAGAACAAAACAAATATTCTTAAAAAATACATTTTAAATAATTCTCCAAATGGGCAGATTCCTATGGCTGGGGAAACGAGTTGTTATTAATTTGTTGTTTGACGTAGAGACTATAAAAAGGTCAAGATAATGTCGCATTTATTTAATTATAAAATCAAATTATGTTACAGGAGAAAGAAAAAAAAAATAGCCGTAAAAAGATGAATGCACAACAGATAGATTGTAGTTTTAAAATAACTCTCCATGTAAAACAATGGAGAGATAACTGTCATGTAAAACATTGAGTTTAATTTGTACTAAATTTAATATCGTTCCTGTGGTTTGCAGTTACCATTGTGATCGTGAGTCGTCTAGTCTACAGGAAAGGAATCGACCTGCTTGCCCAAGTAATGGCGGATATATGTGTTAAATACGACATGGTGAGTTTGATTTTATGTGTTTAGTTTGGAGTATCCACCTGAAATGTGACTTTTGGAAGATGAAAGCGTGTATTTTCACAAGGTCCACTTTGTGATTGGAGGTGACGGGCCGAAGCGTGGTCTGCTGGAGGAGGTCCGTAGTAGCCTGGGGCTGGAGGACCGTGTGACGCTGCTCGGCAGCCTGGAGCACTCGCAGGTGCGCGACGTGCTCACGTGCGGACACATCTTCCTCAACACTTCGCTCACCGAGGCCTACTGCATGGCCATCGTCGAGGCCGCCTCCTGCGGGTAAGCCAACGGGCGGTATGGTTGAGTCCCGCAACCTCGACATTTAATAGCCTGGCACTTTAGATAACACCGTTATCCACAACAGGACAAAAAATCTCAGATAGTTTTGACATTTTAACATTGCCAATGAATTTTAAATATAATATGTTACGGCAATATTTGTTAAATTTAGTGTCGTAAGGGATAAATTAAAATATTTTAATATGAAAAATTGATACTTTATTGATTTTTCACACCTTTTCTGATAATCTGTATATATCATAAATTTTGCACCCTTTGGGTTTGCATTAGGATGGGTTTTTGGAACTCTGCTGTAATGAGTTGATAAATAATACTAATATGGATGTGTCAGTACCTAAAGTCGGTTCTCGGTACGACCGGTTCTTGGCAAAAGTACCGGTACCGAGAACCTATGTCAAATTCTCAGTACCGGTACCTCGGACCTTTTAAAACGAAATAAACTAAAACCAAGCGCGCCCGTCCACAGTTTGTTTTCTCGGAAAATAACAATGCGATTGTAATTTTAGACTACCTGGTAGACTGATAATACCGCGATAAAAACTCCATGTTTTATCTAATCCGCCACAACAATTGACTGATAAGATAAAAGTACAGACCCTTGTCTCCTATATCCTGAATTAATTGTCCTACAAAAACAAATTATGGCTCATTTTTCATCTATTTTTTACAAAATGATAGAAATATAATAAGTTGAATGATTTTTTGTTGACAAAAATTTCATTATTTTGTTTCTATATTGAAACTTTAAAATAAAACCTTATTTTTTAAGCACATCTTTGACATATACTAATTCTGCTAAAATACTATTGTTTTACTGTATTATGTATCATTAATTGTTTTTAATTATTGTTTTTTGTTTATTATATTTGTAACCGGTATCAAAGGTAAAAAATATTTTTTCTTTATATTATTCATTTTAAATTTCCTTTTTTCAATTTTGTTTTGTTATTTTTTTTATCAGTTGAAAACTAAAAGGGAGGCTGGGGGAAAAGCAGAGAAATATATAATAGTCATAAAAAAAATTGTATTTAACACAAATGAAAGTTGAAATTAACTTTAATCGTAGACTATTGATGTTACTTGTAAACTTAGGTTGATAGCTATGTATGAAGTTATTGTTTGATTTCAATTTGTGTAGTGAAAATCAACATAGTTTATTAACCCTCCAACTGGTAAACGTCGCGATCGCGACCCATTTAGGCCGTTCTAAACTGGTAGGATCGCGATCGCGATCCATTTGCAAGGTCTATGTAAAATGCATTTTACTTCGTTATTTTATAGTCAATGTCGATGTTTTTTATATAGTATGAAAGAGGAAAAGATGAACAATCTAGTCATCATATGTTCAGCTGTATTTGTTGAAATATCAGTATGTTGGTAAGACTGAATATCTGGTGTTTGTTTTTGTTTACGCGTATCGTAGGGGCGGCGCTGTTTTGTGGTTATGTTATTACTTGAAATGCAAATTTTAGTGAATTATAGTTAGTTTGCAATGTAATAATGAGTGAATTGAGTAATTATAGTGCTATTTGGGCCTTCTAAATGAAGATTCAGAGTACAAAGTGAAGTTGTCAGTGAACATGAAAGTTGTGAGTTAGGCCTAGGCCTAGGTGAGTGAATAGGCCTAGGCCTAACTTTATTAATTTATTATAAATAAATATAATTATTTATATACATAACAAATAGTTATATTTAATATTTATAAATAGTTCTAGAAAAAATTTTATCATAAAAAATTAATAAAATAAAAAATAAAAAATTTTTAAAAATATGGCGGCGAAAATGTGGTTTGTGCTTACCTCACATATTTGCTTTGTAATATTTTATTTATAATATAAACAATCAAGTGTTATACATCAGTAAAAAGCCAATAAAATTGTGGTTATTTTGGCTATCTTAGTTTTGTTGTATGGACAACATACCTTACCATGATAATACTCTAAAAGGAAAATAATAAGAAAAAAAAAATCTTTATTGTTACAAAATAGGAGGATTAACAAAATAAATTTTTGTAAGTACACTAAAAACAATATTGTTTTGAATAGCCTATTTCATTCTGAAAAAATTGATATATAATTTGTATGTTTTATATACCAATTTATATGTTTTATGTTGTTTGTACTAAATGTTTGCGCGGCGGCCAAAAAAACCTCACCAGTAAAGGAGGTTATAATGACCAGTTGGAGGGTTAAAACAGATAGTAGTTGAAGAAGTAATAATTAAGAATAAAATACTTTTCAGCCCAATTCATTTTTGGTCTGAGGATTTTTTACCAGACCCTACCTGAAGTGTGAGAGTAAAAAGCTGGCCTGCGGACCCCTAGATCTGTTACTGTACATAAAAAACTATTCTAAAACAAACATTTTACTATTTTTTTACTATTTTTAGTCAAATATCCTTTTGATGAACGTTTTCCCATACACACCCAAACACTGCCCCTTCCTTAATTGTCACTCAATCCTAATTCTTTTCTTGCATGAGTTGGTTAATTTAATCCCTAAATTCTCACTACTTTTGAAATATCACTTCAATATACAAATATTTTTCTTATTTCCAATTATATTAACCTCATTAAGAAATGAGTACTTAGTACCGGTACGGAAAACCAATCGATCCTTTAAAAGATCCGGTACCAGTACCGATTTAGAAATTTTGGTAGCTACACATCGCTAAATACTAATAATATTAATGTATGAAATTATTAGCTCTTCTGGAATAAAAAATAAACTATGGTAATAAAGAATTCAGGTAAATAATTTAACGCTAAATGACGAAAATAATCAGCTGGCTTATTTAAAAACTTGCCCTTGACACGCCTGTTCTATTGACGCTGACTTTATAAAGATCACCTAGAGGGCGGATAACTCAAAGCCAATCAGAGTACAGGAGACTCCCTCTTAACCGGCCACCTCGGGACCAGACCACGGCTGGATAATGAACGATGTCACTGCAGGTGGATAAACACTGAGCATGTAATTCTTTGTTTGTGACACTCTTTCAAGTCTTGATGACTTTGAAATAAAGAATTTCTCTCTCTCTCTCTCTCTCTCTCTCTCTCTCTCTCTCTCTCTCTTTTCTCTCTCTCTCTGCCCAGTTAAACCGATGTACATTTAAAAACGCCAACCTACAATTTTATATGGCTTAAATGCAATTATACTTGAAAAAAAAAAAACTCTGAAAATATTTCTGTATATAATTTATAGTAAACCTCTAACACCCATGAAAACTAACAACTAAACTTAACTAATAATAGTTCATTTCTACATTGTGGTCTACTGGATGCAGGTCCAAATACATTTACTTTCGTCCAGGACTTAAATTGTTTGAGAGAACGTCAATTTGACATGTTGAATTTAATGATAGATAAGAAAACAACGTTGATGCCGAATCACGGCCGGTTAAAGCAATGTTGAGGCAAAAAAATGGCCAGTTAAAAAGTTACTGATTTGTGTCAGGGTAGGCTATTAAAGTGGAGACTGGTTAAAATGTGGCTGGTTAAGAGGGCTATTGTACATTGTATTTTGTCTGAGTTACAAATAATAGGACGTCGTAAAAAAGTTGAGATGAGAAATATATTTTAAAGAATTATCTTGATTGCAGCCTTCAAGTAGTCAGCACCAGGGTTGGAGGGATCCCAGAAGTCCTGCCTCCCGATCTCATCTACCTCACAGAACCAACAGTTGCTTGTAAGTTTAATTGCAATCCAATAGGTGATTTTACATTCAGTTGTTGACAATTTTAGTGCCGAAATATTATTTTATAAAGAGAAGTCATGATTCTTTAATGTTAATTCAATCAGACTAACAAAAATACAATTTCTAAATAGATATATTTGAATCATTTGCTATGCTGGGAAGGATAAAGTTTACAAACACTAAAACTTATCTTTTGGAAATATGTTTTTTATTAATATGTCTTTTTACCCTGTCCAAAATCTGCAAAACTATTTAAAATGCTTAGACATAAGAGTATAGACCTCCTGGTCATTATTTAATATTAATTTTAGTAGCCTTGGCTTTCCTCATGATCAAAAATTTGCTGTCTTTTTTATAGAGACGTAGGTTTTAGTTTTGAACATTTTCATTAGTTCTTCGCCTATTAGGCCTAAGCTTAAATTGTTTTTGCCATTCCTCTTGATTCACTCAAAATACAGTGACTTTCAAAAATAAAACACAGAGAACTACAGTATAGTCCTGCAAACCCGGAATTCTTGATAACTCAAGAAGCCTACCAGAGCAGTTAAGTGCACTGGATATTAAGGTGCTAGGCAGTTGGTGCCACAGTGCTTTGGTGCTACAGAGAAGTGCACAGTGCACAGTGCTTTGGTTTTTCTTTGTTTTAACAGATGAGGTTTAAGTTTTTTGAAGTATTGTATTTTGTGCATTGTGAAATAAATATAAAAAAAATTCATGGGTGTAATGTAAATTATTTGTGATTTTTCTTATGACTATTCTTTATGTACTCGATAACCTGTAATTTTCACCAACCCAGACATTGTTTAGTCTACATTAGTCCAGGTTTGCAGGACTTTACTGTAATCTGTTTGAGATAACCATTGTTAGGCCTATTGCAACCTAACCTTAAACTAGTGGTATGGGATTTCAATCACAACCAAATTTTAAATGAATATAATTTACTTTTCTTTTTAAGATAATTTCTTTAAACATTGACGCACTCTATGGTGCGCATTTTAAAATTAGTATGACTAAAAGGTAATTGTAAAGATTGTAATGGCTCGGATGTGGTGTAGTTTTGTTACTGACAAATAGTAGCTGATTCAATTATCATGATCATTAATTAATATCCCAATGAAAAAAGACAGCTGGGTCTAATTTTGAAACATCAAAAGATTCTAACTTCTCTCTGGATCAAACCGGTAACCTTCAGATTTAAAAGCGATCTCTATAACCACTACCCAGCCCGCTTAGAGTACTATACCTAACTATACTAAATATTATACTAACTTTGTGACAAATACATGCAATTGCAGCTTTGTGTCAAGATATGTAGTAATTTTACAGTATAGATTTGGATATGAAGCAATTTCTTCAGAAACTAGTTAATGTCAGGATTGACAACAGGAATGTTCATAACGTAGTTTATTCCCAAACCCTAACATAATTAAAGCATAATGGATTATGTGTAACCACTCAATGTTTTACAGCCTTGCTAGAGGGGTTGGAGAGAGCGTTGGATGACCTTCGTCACGGCAAGATTGTGGACCCTGAGGTTTGCCATCGCAGAGTCTCCTCGCTATACAGCTGGTACAATGTCACACAGAGAACGGAGAGAGTCTACGCTAGTGTTACCAAAGAATCTCCCAAGTCTATCGGGCAGCAGCTTAGGAGGTAAGGCTCTTCTATTGCAAGTCTGCTCATTATAAGCAGTTTTAAATAAGTGCACTTACAAACTAAATTAAGTGAACATTTTTTTAAAACTTTATTCTTTTTTAAGAACTTGTGAGAGAGAATCAGAGATGGAGGCTTAATGAGTTTGTTTATCGTTGCTGATTTTCTAGTAGCTTTAGTTGGTTTTTTTTGTTGTTTTTTTTTAAGTTCTGATCTGTTACTTAAAAACAGACCTTTTATAAGACGTAGGTCTAGATTGAAAACGCAACAGCTACTTAGAGGCCGTCCATAAATTACGTCATTGCTTTTGGGCCATTTTTGGACCCTCCCCCCCCTCTAAAATCATCCTACCATCATAATTTGTCTGACCCCCTCTCAGAAAAATGACGTTATTTTTAACCAACCTCCGTTTTAAGTTAAAATAATGCTACTTAATTTCTATTTTTTATTACTATTACTCACCAAATTCCCGCCAAAGGTGTCAAATCAGTAATCAATGTGATACTGCAGTTTTGAATCTTTACAATTCATCTTCAGTCACTATTATTATTTCATTTGTCATTAAATAAAAATATTGCCCACATGATAAATGCTTAAAAATATTTAATGCCAAATGAAATAATAATAGTGACTGAAGATGAATTGTAAAGATTCAAAACTGCAGTATCACATTGATTACTGATTTGACACCTTTGGCGGGAATTTGGTGAGTAATAGTAATATTGATTAATGGTGTCGAGGCTTTGAATATAACATATTCTTTATTGATTTATTAAGACTATCATTTAACTTTTGAACCCCATTTTGGCGGTAGTTTGTTGAAATAACTATTCAAACAGGATATTTTCATTTATAAACCACTTTAGTACCACATTATGTATAGGATCGGAAGTTGTTGAAAAATACGATGTATTTCAATACCCCCCTCGTCGGATATGTGTCATCACTGCTCTCTCCCTCTCCTTCCCTTGCAGGTACCAAGTTCATTCACCCCGCCCCGCTCCCACCATTCCTTATCACTTCCTTTCCCATTGTCACAATAAAGCAGGAAAATCATTGAGCAGTCAAATCTGAATTTTACCTTCAGAAATAAAGCCAAAATGACTTTCTCAATAGAAAAATAAACTAAAATAAACTATAAAACAACGCCTAACACAAGCTAAAACAAACAGTACCAAGTGCGAGGGCTATTCAGAAAGTAAGGAACGTTTCCCTCTTACGCCACTAGGCACGTGCGTATCGCTTATATTAGGGTATGAGAGCGCTCGGGGCCTCTGTGGCTTTCCAGCCGTGGCACTAGGAGCATCGTCGCGCTGCCTGCTGTTTTCTTTATTTTTAAATTCAAAATTGTCGCTCCTATAAAAAATCCCTCCTGTTGCGAAGTGCGATCGGTAACACGTTTTTCCCCCCGCAAAAACAAATCCAAAAGAGAATTATCGAAAAGTGGATTTTTCATTTCAACACAGCAAAGTCCGTGAAAATTGAGGAAAAGATAATGAAAACTCCGTCATGGTGAAGCAGCGATTTTCGCGGATCTTCTCGTCAACTTTAGTGACCAGTTCGTCAGTCACAGTGCTCGGTCGTCCACTCTTCTGCTCATCAAGAACATTGGTTCGGCCATTTGTAAACTGAATACACAACTTACGCACAGATCTTTCATTCATTCATTCATGCGCGCGCCTAGTGCCATAAGACGGAAACGTTCCTTACTTTCTGAATAGCCCTCGTATTACTATTATCAGTCACAATCCTTTAATGTGTTTCAATAATGAAGGATATGGTCTCTTATAAGCTGGTCAACATCTATACTTATTTAATATGCTAAGGGTTTTTTTGTGAACAGAACTCCTCCTACAATTCAAGAACCGATTTTCAAGTTTTTGGGGTCGTTGAATAGGGCTTGGTCAGAAGTTTTTTTTTTTTTTTTTTTTTTTTGCCAAAAACTGATGAGAAGACAGAAAATAAAGGCGCTATCCTCCTTTGAAATCTCAGAATTTCCCAATAAAATGACATTGGAATTGAATAAAGCATTTTAATCATCTGTTAATGTTCAGCTGTAAATACGTGTAGTTTTTGGTGATTACAGATATTCACAATATTCGATTGTTTGGATGTCATTGATTTAGAGCTAAAAGTAACATTTGTATTGCATTAAAATAAATTGGTCGATTTCGAGCAACACACGTATACTAGTTTAGTACAATACTCTAATGCTCACCAGGGGTGGACTGAGCCGCCGGGACACCGGGAAAATTCCCGGTGCGCCCTCCCCATCAAGGCGCCCCGGCGTGGCGCCCCTAGGACGAGATTTTTTTCATTATAATTGTAAAATATTTTTTGAAAGTTCGATATTTGTGAATTTTTATTTTTCCTAAAACGATTAATATGTGTTTGCACTTCATGACTTGAGCATAATACGATTATCTTCATATAAATTGAATGTTCAACTTTGATGAATTGCTCCAACTGGGAACTCTTTTGTGTAGCAATGACTCAACATAGTTGGCTAACCTGTGCGGCGAAACAGCTGTCAGCCTGGTCGCGACCATTGCGACGTAGTACGAGTAAAGGTCAATCCCAGGGGGATGATTTTGTTAAACCTTACACAAAGTGTATATTTGTATTTATTCTGGAATATGTACAATTTTGAATATAAACACGCGTATTAAAACGACTCTTGTAATCCATTATTTTAATAAATCGACAATTTTAACAGGTTATGAACGATGCTGTATTTGCATTTTGCAGAAACTATGCAGTTTCCAGGCAATCTTCGTTGCAATGACTTTCCTGATGATTTTTTAGCACATCACTCCACTTACAGATTACCTACAAACCAAGGATCTTGACTATGTTCAAGCATTGAGGCTGGTAAGCTACACTTAGGAAAAAAGGCGCCTTTAGGATTTAAAAGGTGCTAGGTCCAAGTTTGCCGATGTCTTCAAAGCTGCAGAGGTCTTCGCGACTGAAATAACGAACAAAATCGAACACTTGTTGGGTAGGCTACAGTTCCAAATATGGAAGAAATCGTCATAGAAACAAAACTACCTGGGGTGAGAGTAGGAAGAAGAATAAAATGCCGGGGAAAACTTCATCAGGAGACGTGGCCTAATTAATTGAGGACAGCAATCGCCGATTTGAAGTAACCGTTTTTAAATGTGTTATAGATCAAGCTGTCAAATGTATGAACGAAAAGTTTTCAGCAAAACAAAGTCTATGCTTAGATTAAAAATATTTTGTTCCCAAGCGGTTTAACAGCATTGGCATTGACTCTTCTAGCTTTCAAAGGATAATAGAATTAGTTACCGATTGCGAGGAGGGGAAACTGGAGGAGGAATTAGAATATTTTAATCGCCGTGTCATCACCGGTTGTCGAAGCCGGTAAACATAACAGAACCAACCGATGATTTTGAAGGTGAGCTCTCGGAAGAAGATTCCAACTTAAATGATGACGAATAAAGAGGCCCAAACGATTTGCAGTATATTCAGTGTAAAAGTGGTAAAAATGCAATACTTTTGCTTCAAGTGTGCATTCGACGTCTCACTTGAGTACAATGTTTTTGTTTTCAATTTTAAGTATATCTCTTGACATTACCAGCTACCCAAGTGTCATGTGAACGGCCATTTGCAAAATATATCAAAACAAGGCTCCGTTCAGTGTTCACGACTCACTGATGAACACCTTCAGACCTTATTTCTCATGAAAATGGAGGGAGATATTCTTGTCAAGATCAATAATTATTAGATAATCGACAATCTGAGTGAGAAGAGTGAACAATTGCGAAGACTTCTTCACGTATAAACTGTTGGTATGTTGACTTAACTTTTATGGACAGAAATATAAACAAACAGTAATGTAAATAAAATATGTTGGTTTTGATAAAGATAAAAAAACTACCGCTTTTAAGTTTTAATATTTGCCTACAAAGCCTTCTAATGCTTATTGTAAAGTTATTTTTACTTTCATTAGTTGATTTTTAATATCAGTTTATACCGTAATGTTTATTTAAAATTAAAAGGTTACTGTTTTAACACTTGTTTGATTTACTGTATTTTACAAACTACAGTAATATACTTCTATAGATACATTGTAAATTGTTTAAATTTTAAGGGATTCTGTTATTACTAGTATACGTGTTGCTCGAAATCGAGCAATTTATTTTATTACAATACAGATGTTACTTTTAGCTCTAAATCAATGACATCCGACCAATTCAATATTGTGAATATCTTTAATCACCAAAAACTACACGTTTACAGCTGATTATTAGCAGATGTTTAAAATGCTTTATTCAATCCCAATCCTATACTCTTATACGAGCAATGTTTGCTTGTTTGCTTGCTTGCTTGCTTGCACAATTATCTCAAAAACGGCTCCGACGATTTCCTTCAAATTTTGGAATATGGGGGTTTTGGCCACCAGAAATCGATTGGAGCTGGTCCCATAGCTGGGAAAAATCCGGTTTTCGCGCTAGAGCCCTTCAAAGATCCCATGTTATCCTTATGGAAATTTTTTAACTGAACAAAAATCAGCTGATAACTGTAGATAAAATAAACCAATGTGTTACATCTTTAACCTGTGGTTTTAGGAAAATCATACCAATGTGCAGCAAACCTTCCGCCTGGCGAGTGAGCGGAGCGAACGAGCTTTGTGTGAGAAACGAAAGTAATAATTTTACCGAGCTTAAGCTCGGTCCCCCTGGTACTGTTATTTAAATGGGAAATTTTGAGATTTCAATGATGGATAGCGCCTTTATTTTCAGTCCGATTCTCATCAGTTTTTGGCGGAAACAACTACAGACCAAGCCCTATCCAACGACACCAAAAACTTGAAAATCGTTGAAAATTGTAGGAGGAGTTCTCAAGACAAAAAAAAAACCCTTAGCGTATTAAATAAGTAATAGATAATCATTAGAAATAAAGACCTCAGTATCCATGTATATTTTTTGTCACATGTTTCAACTTTGTCATTTTCAAGTAACTAAACTATTAACTCTTTAATATTGTAAGGTTACAATTTTAAATGCTAGAAAATTATATGATAGTCCATTTATTTATTTATTTATATAAACACGCGTATTAAAACGACTCTTGTAATCCATTATTTTAATAAATCGACAATTTTAACAAGTTATGAACGATGCTGTATTTGCATTTAATATCAGGTATGCATTTATTTAGTATAAATAAATAAATAAATAAATAAATGATAGTCCAAACATGTATGTTCTTTATTATATGCATAATAATATGAATGCCATATATGACGCCCCTCCGGTACCCATTCCACCGCCCTTTTCATAGTGTCAGTCCACCCCTGATGCTCACAATACTAACTTGGACTCAATCATTCAAACTGATTGATTTATTTGCTACGATAAGAAATCTGGTAATCTAACTTACTTAATTTTCTACATGTAAACTTATATTCCGTTCCTTTTTTTCAGTTACATGAGAAGCAATGTTTTACCATTCCTACTAGTGGTTTCCCTTATGTACCTGATACTTCAAATTCTGGAGTGGTTAGTGCCAAGACAGGTATGACTTTTTAACAGTTTTATTGGTCAACTAAAAGTTCCATTGCAAATGTGCCGCATTATCCAAATTGGATAAACATTTCAGTAGTTGGATTGCTTCGAGTCAGTCTTTACCACATGTTTTTATGTTTTAACAGCTGTTTTAGTTTACCATTCAATAAAAATTATTTCTTATGGTAATCTTAAGGTAAAAAATCTAACTTTAAGAGCTTCCTTCAGATTAGAAATATCTAAAATCAAAAACCTCATTGAGGAACTACGAACTGAGAGGAGTTTTTTGAACTCCAAATGTTGAAATTGGTTCAGAAATAGGGGAAGAGTTGCATAACAATAACCGTGTTCACTATCATGGAGCGAAGACTAAGGGTACAGTTGCATCGCAATGTGCTACATAAATCAGATTGGGTTGATTGGGTCATAATTCAGTCGTATTATGATTGCTTTTATTCTGCTTTTAACATGTATTATTCTGTTGTAAGATACTTTGTTTCATTATTAACAGCTGATTTAGCTATCAATTTAGTTTATGGTATTCATCTCAACATTTAATATATTATGATTGAATTACACTCCCTATTGCTATAATTTAGCCAGGTTTAAAGTAATTGATGATCCTTTGTGTGACTGCATGGAAGATAATGCCTCATCTGACCACCTTATCTTTTCGTGTAAACTGTCAAAAGCATCAAGACCAATCTTGTTAAGAAAGGTTCAGCCTTAAAGGTTCAGTTACTGACTAACATTTTTCACCTGATTTTGTTGAACATATTGAACATATTGAAATTCTAGAAGCTATCGTGGTGTTCATTGGTAGGAGAGAAGAGGGTATTGATTTGTGACTTTATAATTGGAATGTTTCGTTTTTCGTTCTAGTTTTGATTCAATTGTTGTTTTAAATTACTGTAAGTTAAGTGTGGCTTGTTGTGATTTATGTTCTTCATCCAATGAATTTTTTTTTGGCCAAAATGAAGAATAAACAAAATATTATTATCCTTGTTTTTCTTAGCACAAACGAATTTAAAGGGCTGCCTGTGTCCTTCAGAGTCAAAATATCCATAATCTTAAATCTTATTGCAAAACTATGTGCTGAGGAGAATTTTTTGACACTTCAAACTCCAAAATTGGTCCAGAAATAAATGAAAAGTTGCATTCACATTAAACGGTTTCATTATAAGGATATAATGTAATTCTTAATTTGTGAAAAATATATTCATAGCACAATGAAAAATGATTAGGTCTATAATAAATGTCATTAAATTTAGTTTTAATATATTATGTTGTGCTAATGTACCATATTGTAAGCAAGTTTCACATCAAGTCAATCTGAGATAAGAAATTATATATTATGTTGTACTTGGGAAACTTCTGTATTTTATGAACTGATTTGATTAACTTGATAGTCAAGATCTTTTCAGATTTATTTACGTAAATTTTTCATCTGTGATGGTCGCACAGCGACAAATAAAACTTATTTGATTGATTTATTTTTTAACTGATTAATAAATCATTAAATAATGTGATTTTTTAAATATTTTTTGTTTATTTTAGAAACTATATGTTTTAGCGAATTTCCCATAGGGAATATTAGCGAGTTTCCCATAGGGAATAAGCTATTACCGTAGGTCTCATGGTAAGACTTAAGCCCGGGACCATGTTACTTTTTTGTTTTTAGGTGCCCAGAGACCAAAAATAATAGTCATTAAAATTTATATATATATATATATATATATATATATATATATATATATATATATGTATGTGTCCCTAGACACGATAACTCTCGTATAAATGGTCCGATCGACACCAAGTTTGGTAGAGATATGTAATCCTACGTTTATTAGGATGAGTTCATAAACCAGATATATCGACCTATGGGAAGGGGTAGTTTTGGGGGGTTTTGTACCCCAAAAATGGGGTTTTTGCATTTTTCATATGTAATTTTTAAAAATTTCAGATTTTTATTTTGACCATTGGATTTAGCTAAAAAAAACACACAATTTAGCATTTTGAAGCTTTGCTCTATCTCCATTGGTTACCGAGATATTAAAAAGTCTAAAGACAGTGGACGGGCCCATTCCATGTCAAATCAACAAGGCTCTCAACCCGACCCTCTAAGATTTTGATGAAATTTGGTGATCTGTTAGACCTAGCAATTGTGAGCATAAAACAATTTTTTGTAATTTTTTATCTCTTGTAGTTTTTTATTTATCAATTTTTCAAAATGGCCGAAAACGGCATTTTTTGACTTGCGGACAAACTTTCAAACTGCCATAACTTGAGTTCTATTGCACATAGAAAAGTCAGAGTGGGCTTGTTTTGTAGCTAATCAAAAGGGCTTTAATTTGATATGCATGATGACCATATTTTAAAAACATAAAATTTTCAAAAAGTTTTTAAAAAAATTCAAAATGGCGGATTTGAAAAAACTGTACTTTTAAAAATCTGGAAAAAATATATATTTATCATCAGCCTTTAATCTACACATGGTGCAAGTTTGATCATGGGATGGCAATGGGATCATATTTTAATTAATTTATCAAGTATGTAAGCGAGGCATGATTTAGCTCTATACTGCAGTTGAATAGGTATCTCTCAGTCTATTTATTACAATTGTTAAAAGGTACTGATAGAAATAAAAAAAAAATAAAAAAAAACATCAGTAGTATATTCAACTAATTTTACATGTTTTTATTACATACACATTCTATAATCATATGATAGTAGCTTACCTACATATGATTTTGCATTTTTTTTTTTTTTTTTTTTTTTTTTTTTTTTTTTTTTTTTTTTATAAAAACACATAATTTGTGTATAGGTACCGGTAAGTCATAAAAAGTCTTAAACATGATTTATAATTATTTTTCATTGCTCAGCCTGGTGCACCCTTAATGGGGTATAGTGGGTCAAAGTGTAATGGTTTGGAAAAATATTTTTTTCTCATAAAAATATTAAACCCACAGGTGAGAAAAAAATTGAATAGTACTACAAAATTTTAAGCCAAACAAATAGCTAGTTTTAAAAAATGTTAATGAATAACTTCTTAGATTAAAAAAATAATAACCAAAAAATGACCCACTGTACCCCGGTCTCCCCGGTGCATAGGTATCTCTCAGTCTACCTGCTGTCTATGTGTTATTTATAACGATAGTTATTGTTTAGGTACTGATAGGAATAAAAAAACAAAATATCAGTGGTGTTTACACATTAATCAATAATCATATATTATGGTAGCTTACCTACATATGATTGGCAGAAAGGAAGAAGTATAACTGTTTTTTGATAAAATACATAATACGTCATAATAATAAGTCATAAAAACTAACTATAAACATAATTTTAAAATTATGTAATCCTAGCCCTATTAATAATTGTATTTGATTAAATTTTTGAGAAAAACATTTATAGAGAAACCTTCCAAAATTTACTTACTGCTTTTATGATAGCTCAGTGGCGCAATATAAAAATAGAAAAAAACTATCAGTTTATGCCATCATGGAGAGGACTTTGGAGCTAGTGCAGAATGCCATTTTTCTGCCACTTCCCATTTAAAAGGACCCAGAGATTAATAATAATAATCTTCATTGTATAAATAATCTTTATCCATTTACGATGATGTAAATGGTACTGTGAAGAGATTGACAGCATATACAAAGAATATCTGAGCAAATTCTTAATTTGCTAGAATTTTATAATTTTGTAAATGATAACATCCATGAAATGCAATTTGAATACGGTACCTCACTACATATGATCACATCAAACAAGAAATAAAATTAAAAAAACAGATTTGACAATAGCTGCAACATTGATGGAACACAGAAATTGCATGGTTTCATACCACTGACCAAAAAAAAAGACTTTTTGTACTCTACCTTAAATGATAGTAAAGTTTTATTTTTATGAGAAAAAAATATTTTTCCAAACCATTACACTTTGACCTACTGTACCCCAGTAAGGGTGCTCCAGGCTGAGCAATGAAAAATAATTATAAATCATGTTTAAGACTTTTTATGACTTACCAAAAAAATAGTTATAATTCTTCCTTTACAAAATCATATGTAGGTAAGCTACTATCATATGATTATAGAATGTGTATGTAAGGTGCGTTTACACCACTGGTTGACAACAAAAAGTTGTTGGCGTTTACTGTTACATCCATATGGCTATTGTCGATAACTATTGGTTGTCAACCTCCAGTGTAAACGCTCCTTAATAAAAACATGTAAAATGTTTTTTTTTTTATTTCTATCAGTACCTTTTAACAATTGTAATAAATAACCCATAGACTGAGAGATACCTATTCAACTGCAGTATAGAGCTAAATCACGCCTCGCTTACATACTTGATAAATTAATTAAAATATGATCCCATTGCCATCCCATGATCAAACTTGCACCATGTGTAGATAAAAGTCTGATGATAAACATATATTTTTTCCAGATTTTTAAAAGTACAGTTTTTTCAAATCCGCCATTTTGAATTTTTTGAAAAACTTTTTGAAAATTTTATGTTTTTAAAATATGGTCATCATGCATATCAAATTAAAGCCCTTTTGATTAGCTGCAAAATAAGCCCACTCTGACTTTTCTATGTGCAATAGAACTCAAGTTATGGCAGTTTGAAAGTTTGTCCGCAAGTCAAAAAATGCCGTTTTCGGCCATTTTGAAAAATCAATAAATAAAAAACTATAAGAGATAAAAAATTACAAAAAATTGTTTTATGCTTATAATTACTAGGACTAACAGCATACCAAATTTCATTAAAATGTGGGAGGGTCAGGTTGAAAATTCTGTTTTTCAGGTTGATTTGACATGGAATTGGCCCGTACGTTGTATTTTGAGGCTCCAATGTTAATCTTATGGAGAATAAGGATGTGTTAATATTTCACTTATTAACCAATGTTTTTGGATGAAACTTGGTATTCAGCTTCATTTGGTTGAAATTCATCCATTTGTGATAAAAAATCTTGGTTTTTGTGCTTTTCATGGCAGCAAACCTGCATACTCTTTTCCCATGTTAATCATATGGAGAATAGGCAAACTCCTTTAGCAATGGACAGATATTGATGAAATTTAGTGTATAGCTTCATATGGTCAAAATAATTTTTTGTATGCTAAAAACCTACTTTTGGTGTTCCCCATGGCAGCATACCTGCATACTCTTTCCCTACATTTATCATAAGGAGATAAACATTTATTTCCCTATTTATGAGCTTGTGATGGTTTTTGGTTTACAGGTTTATCTGGTCATAATTAATACTACTAATTTGGAAATTCGCTGAGTACGCAGGTCTGCTGCGACGGGGGTATTATAGAATCACAGCAATTATTAATTTAGTTATTCCCAGTTGTGGAATGTTGTTAGAAATGGTCTTACCTCATTAACCTATTGATTACTGTGATTCTCGATATTTCAAGGAAGTATTATTTGCACATTACAAAATTAAAGATAGGCAGGAAGACATTTCTCAACTATGTAAGGACCTTGATTATCACATTAGTGATCACCAGTTCAAGTCGAATGTATCTGACTAATCGGTTTTATTTACAGAGTATAGACATCGCTAGAACATATCGCAAGAAGCCAAGAAAGCTACAAAGTTGACCCAGTATTTTATACCCAAAATATTTCATATTTACAGTATTTACACAATTCTATGTTTTAAGTATCTTAATTTATATCCCTGTGTTCTTTGTTATTTTCCTATTTTTAATAAATCATAATATTGATAGATTTGTTTTTCATGAAATATTGAATTAATTTCCCCAAATCCTATACTCTGATACGAGGCCTGTGGCGATGTATTTTCTATGATCTCAAAATTTAGCGGGTAGATTTTGCTTAAACTTTGCTTTTGAAAGTGTTTTGGTAAAAAAAAAGTTTAGAAACAACCTAAATCCCAGACACAATAGTTTTTTGTTTAAAAATTGTTTTTTTTTTTTTTTTACCTTGGTTTTATGGGTTACCATCAAGACAACAAAATAACAACAAAAGCAACGAAAGTTAAAAGGCAATGTAAAAAAAAAAAACAAAAAAACAATGAAACTCGGAAATTTAACTGTAAATTATTTGATGGTGTGATTGTAGTCATGAAGGAAGGAAAGAGTCATAGCGATGGCGTGGCGAAGCGGGGTGGGATGGGGATGGGTCGCAATGAGGGGTAATCACCTTGACTGCTGGTCAACATATACTCACCCGATGGAATGTGCTAAAAGTAGTAACCAAGACAGGACCCATTTATTTTCCAGTTCAGTATGTGGTTATCGCTCTGATTCGTGTGCTGTTGAGTGACCCCTAGTAATTTTGTGTTGTATTATGCTAAACAACACATTTTGAAATGCATTTGTTTTTGCATTTCAAGAAATGTTTGATAAAGTGATATTAAATTTTATTTGAAAAAGTTATAAATTTATTAGCCTAATTCATTAATTAATTAGCATACATTTAGAACAATTGGTTGTTTTTTTTAATTTTTACCAATTAGACAAAAAGAACCATCATTTGTTTTTGTACATGCTCTCATCTTGAATAAATTATACCGAGCGATCCTCCCCCCCCTCACCAAGCGCCATTACCAAGGGCCCTCTCCCCCATTACCCAGCTGGCTGCCCAATGCCAAACAATAGAACACATGACCTTGGTTTTTTGTCCACCTTAGACACTTTTATATCTGGCTTGTGATTTTCACATCTTGTGCTGACTGGGATAGGTTGACCAAACGACTACTTTCGTAACTGGGAATAACGATCACATGCTTTCCACATGTTTGAGAACATTTCTTTAAATATTGTATTCCATGGTTACAACTTCCAAGATGTACAGCTTGGTACATCTGTTGATGGTATAGGTATTCACTCCACCCACTCGGCTGTGACTGCCACTGCAAGGGTTATGGTAGGGCAGGGCAGCCAAGAAGCTTGAGACTAAGACCCCACCTGCTTTCCATACGCCTTCGTAGGCAGGGCCGGCCCTAGGTTTTCTGGTTCCCTAGGTGAAAGTGTCGATAGACGCCCCCCCCCCCCCCGAAACTACTCAAGCCGTTTCTTTTAGCAGGTATTAGGCCTAAATTTTACAAAAAACGTTTGAAATAAAAAATATATTTTGATTACTGATTTATTATTAGGTAAAGCACTTGGAATAAAAAAATACAACTATAAATATAATTTATTGTAAACTAATTTGCAAAACCGTTATCCGTTGCGAAGATCCATTTCAGTCACCAAGAAAAAAATATCATTGTCAAGTGAGGGCGCTCTTCGCCTCTGATTGTTGACTTTTTCTCTTTACTGCCGATCGTGGGCGCTATTTACCGCCTATTAAGAGCGTCCTATCTACCCAATAGGGACGCTCTTTACTGCCACTGTTCTAGGGCTCTTTTTATCTCTAATCCCCCCCCCCCCCCCAAGGATAATAGAATATGAGGAGGTTGTCTCATTCACAAATTCAACACATGTGTGCTACGTCATCGGCCGACCCATCAGCTGGCTGTTTTAAATCAGATGAAAACTTTCTTTGTTTACATTTCCTTTGTTTTTGTTTCCCTTGTTTACTGTTAGTATTGTGGTTAGGTTATAACGATAAAGAAAGTAATACAGATTAAATTTATTAAAATTAATATCAAAACATCGTTGTGTGAAATGTGTAGGCTGTTTTAATTATTACAAATCCTAAAAGAAGAACAGGTCTTAAATTTATTAAGATTATTGAATTTAATTTTATATTTTATTCTGTTTTGGCGTCCCGATAGTCCACTGTAATGAAGGCCATTAAACACGATAACGTGCTACTGCGGCCGCTTTTTCATTACCGCGGTATCACTGTTTTGGACACAAGATATTATACAATTTTTGGTCCGAGTTTTAGGCCATTTAACGATGCTTAATCGGTACTGTAGCGATCGTCTTCCTGCGGTCCGATCTTCCTTTGAACCCATGTTTCACGGTCTGATCGAGTATACGGCAGATTAGTGTAAGCTCCTCAAAACTTACATCAAACTCGACTAGTCTACATTGAGTCGTCTTTGTGGAGTTTTACTGCAATAAATTAAAGCGCTACGATTGTAAATGGTGCAAAGGGCTAAAAAATAAATGTACTGGGAGACCCAAAAATCAATCACGCCACTGTCGGCATAGTGTATTTTATTTCATGCATATTTTATTTCATTTCTGGTAAACTATCTTCACACAAATGACACAATGTATAATAACCAAGAAATCCATACCCAATATCCCCATAACGACCTGATTTTTGCAACAAACATCAATGTTATGAAATTTTTAATTAAAATACCTATAAAATTCATTTAGACAAACAAATATTGTTCAAAAATTGCCTGAGTTAACCGTAAGTGCACCGAACTCCTAGATTTTTTGGATGATGCTTTTTATCTAGGCCTACTGCAATGAGTTGTAATAAACTAAGGAAATGATTATTGTTGGATAAAATAATCTAGCTTTTAAACCTTAAAATGTAACGTTTATATTAGGATTTAATGATGAGTAGTTTTTCCCTGCAAATATTTTGGCGACCTCGCACCACCAGATTGGCCCCGTCCAGATACTAATCAGACTAAGACTAAGACCTAAATTCACCCATGTAAACTCGTGTAAGTTTGAAGGATCTGAAAGAAATTGTACGATAATCAAAGTAAACAATCTTGAAAATATGATTTAAAACCTTTTTAAAATCATAATTTAAAGAGATGATAAAATGCGATGGATAAAATATGGCATTATTATTAAACCTGTGGTCCCCGATAGAATCGCGCGTCTATAGCAATTAGTTCCTGCTGATTAATTCTATTTTTTCTCACTAGTATCGCTAGGGCAGACAGGGTCGGCCGGTGACGTAACGATTCCAGCTGTTACTGTCTACATAGGCCTTATGGGAATGAGACAACCTCTTCTGTTTCTTATTTAATAGCCTTGCCCCCCCCCCCACCTTGAGAAAGATCAATTTTCAAGATGTTGGAAAACTCTTGAAAATAGACCACTCACTTGTTGGTCTATTCAATTCAAGTTGCACATACCTCAATTGCACATTTCAAGTTGCGGTAGATACCTCAATTAACAGAGTAGTATCTATCCGATGGTGAAAATAGTCTATTTTGGTAGGTCAGGGGTGTTGAGACAGATTGTAGTAACAATTTTTATGATAAGATGTTGTCTTACTTTATTCTTTTACAACTGTTTAACATATCTATATTTCTAATAGGTATACGCTGGACGAAGTTAAGAAAAATACTGTGTGTACTGTAATTCACTAGATCAGACCCACAGCATTATGAAATATGCCTACTAAAATAAGACTAAAAAATTCCAATAATTTAAAGCTAATAACACAATTGATATTAAACCAATCATGCGGCTGTGGAGCGGACTACCATACTATGGATCACATAGTCACAGGTTACCCACTAACCACCGAGAGCTTTACCCGAAGGGTAGATCGATCCACGTAGTGCATATGAGATTGGACTTTAATGGCATTTGTTCCCTAGCGGAATTATATAATATCAGTAATGGCACCGTATTTATTTTTTATCATCTTGTTGCACAAAATTTATATTTTAGTACTTACTCCATTATTCCAGTACACTGAAAATTTTAATTTAGTTTGTTTCTGGACTATAATTTTGATACAAATAATGGGCAAATAAATGCATACCGCTTTCCCGTAGGCAATACTGTAAAAATTTTCTGTTTTAGATATAATTCTCAATATTTCTTTGAATGTTTTAAAATTGTTTAGTGATACGACCCTGAAATCAGGGTACAAACCCTAAATCAGACTGTATGAATAAATAGTACAGGCTAATTACATTGTTCCTATTTTATTCAAGCAAAACACCTTGACATTTACAAAATGAAGTGGTTCCTTTTGTGAAAACAAAGTGGTTCAAACATTGATGAAATATGCGAGAGCACGACGTGTTTTTCTTATTCTGCTTGTTGTCCCTGGTTTTTTAATATTCACATCATTTTTATTTTCATCACCTTCACCAACATAAAAACCAAATCTTCGTTCCTCAGACTTGTCATCTGATTCGTAAGCATCTCTGTTACCATCAGTTATGCTGAAATTTTCCCCTTCAGAATCGCAAGACTCATAATTTTGGTAAGACTTTATAAAAGTGTTACTCCTTTTCATCGATTTACGAGGACTGTCTCTCTCTGGAATGTTGTCATGATCAGATTTGAGGCAGGTTTGGTTCCCTTTATCCTTGTTACTTTTCTGTTTTGATTTGTGTTTTGTTTCTTTCTGCTTTTGACAGTTACAGTTGCAAGATAGGATCGAGTTGTGCTGCAAATGCATGAGGGAGTGGACCGGTAGAAGGTACTGGCAGAAATTACAGCAATTTTTGTTTTCTGTTGAAGATATTCTGTCACTCATAAGGAATTTCCTACAACAACTGCACCTGAAATGTTGTTCGCAGGAAGCACATAAACGGGAATCATTTAGATGAGAATGATCACAAGTCTTTTTCTCATCATATTGGAACCTGTTGATTTTGCCATGACAGCTTGTAGGATTGCTTTCGCTTGACAGTCCCTCACACCTTGGCAGGTAGTTATGCAATTCACTCTGTAGGGATAAACGCTTGAGAATATCCATGTATAAGTAGTCCACGGAAGGTGCTGGAGGCATGGGAGGAGGGTAGTAGGGGTAGTACCCAGTCAGGGGTGGTGGTGGTGGGGGGTACAGAGGCGGCTGATGCTGCTGAGGGTCATGCCTCAGGGACTGAGCTCTCTGGGGCTCCACCTTCCCCTGAGTTATTGACTCCTTATCATCTTCGCTTTGTAAGAATCCTGTAATCGTACTGGCTGAGACTTTTTGTGTAGTGTCCATGTTAACTAGAATTTTGAGAATAAATCAATCAAAACATGATAAAAATGATTAATTTATAATTTCTCGTAACTATGGTTTCATTATTTGTTCAAATAAGTTCATCAGTTAAGAATTTTTGCATGATATATTTTCCATGATCTAAAAACAATATTAATCAGAAATAATAGAAATAGTTTAATAAGGAGAGTTTTATAAATAGAATTCTTGAGTTTTTGTCCTAAACTTTTTCAGGTCAATAATTTTAACTGTAATCATAAAAAAAAAAATTTGAACTTTTATATTTTTTTATGTCATTGTTATGGAAAATCACCAAAAGCTTATTAATTGATCAAATAAAATTTGGTGAAATTCACTTAAATTGTCATTTTAGCGAATTTCCCATAGGGAATAACCTATTACCGTAGGTCTCATGGTAAGACCTAAGCCCGGGACCATGTTACTTTTTCTTTTGAGGTGCCCAGAGACCAAAAATAATAGTCATTAAAATTTATATATATATATATATATATATATATGTATATATATGTGTCCCTAGACACGATAACTCGCGTAAAAATGGTCCGATCGACACCAAATTTGGTAGAGATGTGTAATCCTACGTTTATTCGGATGAGTTTGAAAACCAGACATATCGATCTACCATAAACGGTATCAGATAACTGACACATACTTTCTCCCAACAATATAAAAACATGTGTTAAAAGCTTTAAACATTAATGTCTAGATGACTCTGTCGGATAGTTACCAGCTGAGCAGCGCGAGCTTGACCCTACGCGCATCTGTGACTTTTAACAACGTACTGCGTTTACCGCTAAACGAAAAATTGTATTTTCTCCTCAACCACTTGACGTAAAGCAATAATTTAAAGTACTGGATTATTTAGTTTTTTGAGCTTGATTTAATGGTGATGAGTAAAATTTATTTTGAGACAACAGCTATTTTGAAAATCAAAAAAATTGATTTTTTAAACACTTTTTACTCCATAACTTTTGAACGCGCATTTTCTCGGAGATGCGGGTGGTGTCATTTTATCCACCATTTTAAGCTTAATAAACCACAAAATTTTAATCAAAATCGTTAGAGCCGTTTTTGAGAAATTTTGATTTTTGACGATTTTTGAGGGTTTTTGGGGGTAAAATACCCTTAAAAATCAAAAATTCAAAAAAATGAAAAAAACGCCTGGAATTATCGTGGATTTGGACCTATATACCAAATTTCATTAAAATCGGACCATTAGGGCATTCTCTAGCTCTGTTTACATCCTGACACACACACACACACACACACACACACACAGACATCACTCCGAAAACCACTTTTTTGGACTCAGGGGGAACCATAATGGATAAATCCACCAACAACTCAAATTCGAAAATTTTGACGAAAACAATACTTTCTCCATATACTATGGTATAGGGGGAGAAAGTAAAAAGGGGTAGTTTTGTACCCCAAAAATGGGGTTTTTTTGCATTTTTCATATTTAAATTTGAAAAATTTTTAATTTTTATTTTGACCATTGGATTTAGCTAAAAAAAACACACAATTTAGTATTTTGAAGCTGTGCTCTATCTCCATTGGTTACCGAGATATTACAAAGTCTAAAGACAGTACATTGTCTTTTGGGGCTCCAATGTTAATCTTATGGAGAATAAGGATGTGTTAATATTTCACTTATTAACCAATATTTTTTGTTGAAACTTGGTATTTAGCTTTATTTGGGTGAGATTCATCCATTTAAGGTAAAAAATCTTGGTTTTTGTACTTATCATGGCAGCAAACCTGCATACTCTTTTCCCATGTTAATCATATGGAGAATAGGCAAACTCTTTTATTTATGGACAGATATTGATGAAATTTACTATATGGCTTTATATGGTCGAAATAAATTTTTTCTATGCTAAAAACCTACTTTTAGTGTCCCCCATGGCAGCATACCTGCATACTCTGTGCCTATATTTATCTTAAGGACATTTATTTCCCTATTTATGAGCACGTGATGAAATTTTGTTTACAAGTTTAGCTGGTCAAAACTAATATTACTAATTTGGAAATTCGCTGAGTACGCAGGTCTGCTGCGACGGGGGGTATTTAGTATTCGAGCAATCATCTGTTTATATTGACTCTTGCCCAACACAAAGAGTCAGCTACGCAAAATGAAAGAGCACCTGATCCCTAAACTCTGTACTTGTACTCTGTACTGTAGATTTTGCTCTGTACTTATCCTGAGTAGTCATGCCATTGTTGATGGTGATGCACTCTAGATCAGATATGATATGCAGATGAAGTTGCTTCAGTACGAGGCATGACTTGCACACCTTTTTTGTCAGCTCATCTACACACTACATGACACAATGCCACCAAGAAATCATTTGTTTTTTTTTTTTATATTCCATCTTTTTGAAAGTAAGAACCATTTAAGGAGCTTATCATCCAGTTGTTTTATATAACTATTTGATGTTTTTTCTTAGGTTAAATAATTATGAATGACATTTATTTATTAATCTGATTACTAAAATATGATTACTAATTATAATTATGTTATCAATAAAAATACCTCCACAGCCTTAAATTACCACTAAATGGTAATTACCTTTGGCCGACATTTAAAGAAATTAAATGGCTTAATCAGACAAAGCGCAGAGTATCTCCTCACAAATCCCACAACATACTAATTGTTCAGTTTGATTTGGATGGTACTGTTAAGCTGAGATTTGTGTTGGATGAACAAACCCACTATTTTCATTGGTTTGTGTCCAATATTTTAATTAGTATGAATGTGGAAGACTTTAGCTTTTTACTTTATTCCAAAAACTAAGGATCAAGAGGTCATTTATTAATGATAGCTCTGCTTGTAAGTAGTATCTGACTCATTGATGTAACAATAGCACTTTATGACCCTTGGTAAATACTTTTAGTACCTGGAAGCTATACTTGACGTACCTAAAACTTAGGTTTCTATCACAAAATGTAATTAATCGATTACACAAAATTTTCAGGGTGAATAACAGAGAACTTTTTTGGGGTTTCTTTTTGCCAGAGTTATATTTTTATAGCTTAAAAACTGTATTTATATTTAATTTTAACTAAAAACACACACACACAAAAATTACTGGTTTTCAATCCACCAGCTGTATAAATAAGTCCAAGACCACTATCTCTACCTCTCTCGATCTGGAAACTGTCACAGGATTTAAAAAATAACCTTGGATTAAAAATTTATCAAAAACATTTTATTGATATAACAATATACTGTAGAAAATACTTTATTGAAAGGAAATAAATATAACACCAATCAACATTAGGAACATTAGTGAAACTGAACTAAGAAGTTGCGAGGAACTGTTAGAATACTTCCCAATCTTGGCAGCATATGCAATCACGTGGGCAATGTAGTTTTGTTCATGTACCCTGTGGAATAAGTGTGCTTGTGGCCCTGACATTAAAACAAAAAAAATATTTCAACACACATACATGTTATATGATTATATAATAACTGAAAATCATATTAAAGTACCGGTAAGCCTACTTAGTTTTAGATTTTGACTAATGTAAATAGAAAATCCTGAACATTCAGAAGCAACACCAGTATAGGCTTGCCATTTCACATGGTCAAACCGGGACGGCCATGGTAACCCCTTTCTCCGCCAATGACAAACAATTTTGTATTTAAAATTATGGAATATTTAATTTTAAACTGAAAAACTATAAAGAATTCCTGGATTGGAATATATTATAATGAAATAAAATTACCTTATCCAATCACTAGTTATCAAAAGACAACATGTTTCGTTCCTTATAACTTCTTCAGGTCTATAGTATGCAACTACCACATAATCCAATGTATTATTACATCTTGGTTTGCCAAATGATTCAATAAAAGGTTGTCCCGGTCACTAAAACTAAAAGTTGTCATAGTGATAAAATTAGTAAAACAGAATAAAACTGATTAAAATTATACTTGGGCTGGCCAGCACCTCACTCTTATCACAAACTAGATAAAACTGATTCATAAAAATATTAAAATTCTAAATACATTTTTTAATAGAGCTTTATCAAAATGTATTTTCTTTCTTAACTTATTTTTTCATAAAAGTCTGAACAAGAACGATAAAGTTAATTTCACATTTAATCACTGATTTTGTGTGCGATTCTCGCACCAAATTCTGCTCCGTAGGTAGTAGGTATTGTTAACCATATTTCTTTAACAGGTACCGATGTAGCTAAATACAGTAGACTCTCAGTTATCCGGCCTTTTGTGTCGGAGGCCGAGTTATGATGTCGTTTTTATATCTCTGAGGCCAAATAGAAATATCAGTGCACAGTAAATGTTATTGCATGATGTATGTACTTTGGAGAACTTTTTTATATAATAAATTTTTAAACGTATTGTCTCACCACAATTCAACAATGTCTATTTAGATTACTGTAAAGTGAAGGTGCAACTGACAATTCCCGCCGTTGTTACGTCGCCAATACACAAAGAGCCTAGTGCGCTGCGCTGCTTACTAGACGAGCTATTGTGCTCGCCATCAGTGATCAGTCGGCTCCCTGCTGTCAGCCAGCGCTGGTTGGTACCAACAGAGCATTAGTCCACACAAAATAAATTTGGTATCCTGAGCAAATGGAGCTATAAATAACGCAACAGTAATGTGGGTTATGTATTTAACTGTCGAAGGCAAAAAACTGAAAGCTTTCAGGACTCAATACTCAATGACTGGCCGGATAAGCCGGAGGCCGGATAGGTCTGAGTCGGATAACTATGAGTCTACTGAATTCCTACATATTCAATTCATGTACCACCATCCTGTATATTCAAACACTATCCTCAGCTAACGCTGAGCTTCCACCTTTTTACGTCAGATTTCATTTTGACGCTATGTTTTTTTATTGTACGCAAATTGATTAGTTTGATCATTAAGGATATGCCAGTCATGCTAGTTATCAATGCTAATAAGTGTTATATTATTATAACAATATTCATTTTAAATATTATAAAAAGATTCAATTTTAATTTACAAAGTCTTATTTTCCTCAATTTTTACATGACCAGGGCAAAAGCAAAACTGGCTGGGACATCGGGATGAGAGCAAAATACCGGAACTGTCGAGCTCAAACCAGGACATAAGCAAGAGGACATGAGTAAGCTCAAGTCCACACAAGTAGTAATTTACATCGGGAACTGGCCCTCTGACACGCACCTGTGGCGTAGACAGCGACATCGCCACCGTCATGCAGCACCTCCTCCTCCAGCACGGCGGCCTGCTGGGCATAGTCGAAGGCGGTAGTGTCGGAGGTCGACGGGTCGCGCCGTCTCACCCGCCCCTCCCTCACCTGTAACAGTAGCACTAACAATAGAATACCAGTTATATGACGTCGCCGCCTTCATGCAGCACCTCCTCCTCCAGCACGGCGACCTGCTGGGCATAGTCGAAGGTGGTAGTGTCGGAGGTCGACGTTTCGCGCCGTCTCACCCGCCCCTCCCTCACCTGTAACAGTAGCACTAACAATAGAATACCAGTTATATGACGTCGCCGCCTTCATGCAGCACCTCCTCCTCCAGCACGGCGGCCTGCTGGGCATAGTCGAAGGCGGTAGTGTCGGAGGTAAACGGGTCACGGCGTCTCGCCTGCCCCTCCCTCACCTGTGACAGTAGCACTAGCAATAGAATACCAGTTATACAACATCGCTGCCGTCATGCACCTCCAGCACGGTGGCCTGATTTGCGTAGTCAAAGGTAATGGTCTCAGAGATTGAAGAGTCACGCGCCTCCCCCCGCCCATCCCTCACCTGCGGCAGTGCAAGATGTGGCAAGGATATAGATAATTTTGTCATAACCAAAGAGTCATGTATTTTAGTAAGGAGGACCATGTGACAATGTAATCTTAAAACTTATCTGATTGCAGTTCAAACTTATATCTTTTTTAAGACTCACCTCATACTGGATATTGTCTTTTCCCCCGCTCGCATATAGAAGGGTGGTGTAAGGGATGCTATCCTGTTTTGACTTCTGAGATATTCCTAAAACAGTAAAATATTATAAATTAATGTTTATAGTCCCAATATTAACTAACATGGTAATAAATGTTCAGTGCAGTGGACCTTGACAAATCAAAACTGAAAGGGAATGTGAAAATTTTGTAACATAAAGGTATTCGATACGCTGAGGTTCATTATATCACAGTGATTTTTAAACATCTTCAATATACTGAGATTCACGACAACCGCCCATTACCCATGAAATAACGTATATTTAGACCATTGTAACATTATAAGTTATTAATATAATAAAGATCATCCATGGAGTTTTGGTCAGGAACTCACCAGGACAAAGACTATAAATAGTAAAAAGCTAAAAAATGCTTCAAACACACAAACAAGCATATAAAATAGGTATGTAAATAGGTATGTAGGTAAATACATGTAGTAAACATTGGTTTCTAAAATCAGTATGCTGAGAATACCGATATGTCAAATGCATCTGTACAAAATGCAAACTGACGCTTAACCAACACTTTTATAATCAGTGTTGTAGTGGCAAATTTTCCAATGTGGGAACGCTTAATATGTTTGTAAAATTCCCTGAAAATTAAAATAAAATTTCCCTGAATGTGTACGATATCAATAGCTTTGGTATTAGGTGTTTTATCAAAATAAAACACCAATATATTTTTATACTTAACAAACTTTATTATTTCACAAAAAAGGTCGTTTTAGAAAGGTTATTAATTAATTTATTAACTACTTTTATTTTTAACCAACAAAATAGCAACATACATAACATAAATTTTAAATGACATACTCTATACAAGTATAAAAGCAGAGAAACTAAAATAAATTAAATCCATAAAACAGAGTAATTAATTACAATGAAAGGTTATTGACCGATTGACAAAATCATGTTTACAAGTAGTCGGCAAATGCATCCTCTTCTGTAGGTGAGGAAGGGTTGTGGAAGGACGGGAGAGTGATGCCCGGCCACCGTATACCGTATTCTGTGCATAATACAAAGTTCAAGCGAGAGTGAGGTTATCTTTGGAAACAGATACATAGTAAAATCATGTTTACAAAAGTATTCCATTTTATTATTGGCATAGAAATATTTTTCAATATTTTTATACTGTTTAGTTAATATTTGTATTTAAAAATAAATTAGCTATTTCCCCGGATTTTCCCTGAACGGGGCACTGGATTTTTCCGGGATCTTCAAAAACCAGTGTGGGAACGCCGTTCCCACGCGTTCCCGCACCACTACACCACTGAATAAATGAAACCACACTAACACAATAATTTAACTGCAAACACAGGAAACAAGTACAGCACTGTAAACACAAAGGAGCATTGGCACAGAATAGGCAACATCTTTAGGGCAACAAGTTGCGGCTGCAAAACAAAAGAAAATGAATATTCAATAATCGAATAATCCAATTTGTTATACATTTTTTTAACATTGATATGTAGAGGTTGTTAGGTTGAGCTTCGGTGTCACTAAAGTTTGTAATATTTAGGTTACCCTGGCTAATCCTTCGATATACTGAGTTAGCAATAACATTAGATTCATAGGCAGGTTCAAGGCAAACAGGAAAACTTCGTTACACCAAAAAATTCTATATACAGTAGAGTCCCCCTAATCGGAACTAATTGGGACTAGACGCTGTTCTGTTTAGGAAACTTTCAGATCAAGCGGATAATATGAATATTATAACTAACAGATTATTTAATGTGCCAATTAATGATATGAAACAATCGTATTGGTTAGTTTGGAGGATATTTGATGCTATTTAATAAAGATTTTGAAATGTACAATCAGCGTATATTTTGGCAGTAAAGCATTGACAATATCTGAAATTAATCGTAGAGACATATGCTAATGTCAACTCTCTCAACTCCTTAGTAAAGTTCCTTGAACAGAAGCACGGACAGTCGGAAGGGAGTCCATTGTCCATCGACCACTGTCTCGAAGACGTGTTATAAAAATAGACCCCTGCCATAAACCTGTCATTGACCTTCTCCAAATATGAGTCACTGGGTCATTGGACATTGCGCTGTGTTGACAATCCCGTGATAGCGCTGTGATCGCAGTTCCGCGCATGCGCCTTAGTCTCTCTGTGTCAAGCAGAACAAAATGGCGCCAACATTAGCTCGCTGTTTCTTGTATGTACTTTGTAGCGCTTGTTTGTAATGAGAGTTGATTAGAAATCCCGCCTCTTGTGAAATTTGATTGGTGATTCGTTTTCTGAATGCAAGAAACGTAAAACATTTTGTTTTAGGCATTTTAGAGAAATTTTAGTGGAGTTTGGATAAGCGAGACTCAACTTTTGAGATTTGATATATCAAGGTTCTACTGTGTTACTTATGTGCATTACTTTGAATTTATGTGTGTGCTAGTGTCCTTGATTGTGGATGAGCAGCACTAGCTCTCATATGCAACCAACGATTCGAAACACCATTGCATTGTTGATTCTATTAGTAAAAGTTCCACAAGCACTCAGTGACACAAGCCTTTTTAGCCTTGGCATTTTGGCATAACATCTGTGACGGATAATATTACAGTACTACCAAAAGTTGTTAAGTTTAGCGACCAAAAGCTCGGCCCCCAGGTACGGTACTTTAAATGTAAATTATGAATTTATGTAAATGACTCGATTAAAAATACCCAAAATGTTATTGCCACGTGGTGGGTTCCCGTTGATGGCGAGTGAGTGTGAGTGGTCACTCGTGACAATGACCAGTGTCTCGGCCAGCGCCTCCCTCTCCGTGAGCAGTCGCAGGGACGTCCGCACTGCTGCCTCCAGCGCCACCGTCTCGTCTAGGGCGACACGCGCTCGGCCACGGTGATGGGCGTAATCTATCATGCCTCCTTCCACCTGCCCACAGGCACATAAGGTAGTTCAATGTTTAGCTTTACCCAATCAAATCAAAATCAACTTGATTCATGTAGTATCCTAGTGAATAGTGTCATTAATATTATAGTAAAAAAATCATTTTACAAAGCTTTACAAAAGGTTAATTTTACAAATTCATAAAGAAATATTTTCTAGTAAAACCTATACATTATCTTGTAAAAAAATTAAATCAATTACAGTCAACTCCCGATTATCCGGGAGCGGGTTAACCAGGTTGCGGATTAACCGGGGTCACAAAAAGTCAATTTCAATTTTATTTATTTTCTCAGTTTAGACATCAATACTATAATTTATCGATCTTATCATGTTGAAATTACATGAGAAGAAATCTCTTTACTAATTGTTATTTGATTTATCAATGGAAAAAAAGCAATGAAAGACGGAGTAAGTTATTGGTGGCGTAATTGTGATCGTAGTCATGTGGTCAGTGAGGTACGCGTCAGGATGGCGTGGTGGGATCGGGATGGGGGACGGGGCGCAATGGCGGAGTGACCTTGACTGCTAGAAGCAACTGGTCGCCCGCCATACTATAAATAGAAACCAAGAAAGGTCCTATTTTTAGTTTTCAGTTCAGTGTGTAATTATCGTTCTGATTCATGTGCTGTTCAGTGACCCTAGTAATTTTGGGTTATATTATGCTAAACAACACATTTCAAAATGCATTTATTTTGCACTTCAAGAAATGTTTGATAAAGTGACATTAAAATTTTATTTGACAAAGTTATAAATTTATTAGCCTAATTTAGTAATTAGCATACATTTAAAACAATTTATTTTTCTTAAATTTTTACCAATTAGACAAAAACATGAACCATCACTTGTTTTTGTACGCGTGCTCTTATCTTGAATAAATTATCCCAAGCGGGGATAATTTATTCAATAAATTATTTATTATTAAGATTTATTATTAAGATTATTAATTAAATAAATTAATTATTAAGATTTAATAAATTATTCCCCGGGGGGAACGGGGTTTTATGGGGTTTCAAAGGGGTCAAAAATGGGTTTTTGGCATTTTTTGACCTCAATTATCAAAATTCATCAATTTTAACTGAAACCATTTAAAAGAGCTTAAAAAACAAACAATTTGGTATTTTGAATTTTTATCTTAGCATAACTGGTTACAGAGAAAATCCAGAAATGTGTTTCCCAAGTTATTCTTATGGGAAATCAAGAAAACCCTAAATCTTGCTTATTTATTGACATAACTGAATCAAATTTGGTATGTACATTATCTAGATAGGGCTTAACTTATAATTGCTTACAAAACCCATATGGCGGCAAACCTACATACTCACCCCCATGGGGTTTATGGGGAAAATAAAAAATTACCAGAGCTTGATACAATTTTGTGTTTACATTCACCAATTATTGATTAACTTAGATTTTCTAACAACACCCCATGGCAGCAAACCTACATACTCGATCCTATGGTGTTTTTATGGGGAAAGTAAATAATCTGAAATTCCATTGGAAATTCGCTGAGTACGCAGGTCTGCTGCGACGGGGGTATTTTATATGTGGTGGTAAATGTGCATATAGTTTTGCCCCCATATACATTGGTTTCTTTGAATATTTCTAAGTTGTGAGGAGGTATTGCAATATTATTTTGATTTCTTGAATTGTACATGGGTGAATCACTGAGCAATAATAACTTATACAAAATGGTGTCAAGGAACTGTCATCTCAATTTAAAGAATTAACTGTGTGACTGCTTCATATTTGTATAAAAACCAACTATCAGTAAACTGGGTGTAACTCATCTTCATAGTAAAACATTATGATATTGCTTAACACTGCTTAAATGTCTCACAGGGCCCCGGAACAGAACTGTGTTATTTAAAAAAAAATAAATAAATAAAAAAAAACATTGTGTACTATTTTAGTACACATTTACTATCACATTAACTATTTTAGTATGTACCTTAAAGAGAGCTCCATGTTGTGAGGCAATTATTCAAGTTTCTTTAAAAAAGGTAACCAATTTATATTTTCTGGTTGGGGAGATGAGAGGGTTTCAGTGTCAGTTTACTATACTAGATACTAAATACAGTTGCTATACTAAATATATAAATGTAGGCCTAGTTGTAGGTTAAAATAAAATTGAGGGTTTTCACTTAATGTAAGAAAAAGTTTATAAATGGGCTAACGATTAACATGGTTATTTCAAAGTAAAGCTATGATGAAAGACAAAGTAGTCGAGTCACTAATGTGTGGTGTGATTTTAACTTTAAACATGTCTTAATTAATGACTTAACTTAAGCTAACTAAAAATATCTTATCTCTAGGGTAATATATTTAATAACAGCTTTTAAAACTGTCAAATGATTTCTGAAGGCAAATAATTTAGTTAATACCTTTAATACCTTTATTGAAATGGCGACCTAACTCAATAGGTAGTTTAAAGCCAAGTATGAATGAGGGATGAGTGTAGGATGATTGTGGCGCGATCTTGTAGTCTTGTTACTGACTAAGGCCGACATTCTCCTTAGACAGGACTGTTAATTCATAGCCCAACAGCCAATGGCATCTAGGGACCTACAGTTTAACGTGGGATCCGAACCACACTTTCAACCTCCCATATACGAATTGGTCTAATTATGAGGATGGTACTTATGGATGAACTAGTATTCACTAGTGCGGACGTTAATCCCCACCAGGGAATATCGCATCCACAAGCCATCGCTCATAACTAACCACAATTCGTGACCTCCAAGTAGCTGGATTACAGGACGTCGCCACCGTCCCAATCTACTATGATTAATTGCTTACTATGAAGTATAAATGCCCTTCTTATGTTAGTTTCAACCATTTACTAAAGATCAAAGACCAGTTGAATTGACCAGTTCTTGGTGTACAGTTATTTGAAACATACCAAACTTCTATTTTTGTATGGAGTAAAAATACCTTGTTTTGATACAATAAAGAATTTGAACATTTAATTTGTGTATGCAAAATGAACTAACTGGTTTATGCGGTAAGAAACCGGTCCAAGAAACTGCATGAGATAAGTACAATGCACAGTCAACAAAGGAACTGTAGGTCTCGATAAGCAGCAGCATAGGCTAGTAACCGGTTCCAGAGCTGAGCTGAGAGATACCGTACAGCCTTGCCAAGGGCGCTGCGGCCGCGGCCAACCAGCGAGTAGGCTAACTGAACTGGTACTGGTACTAGTGCTGGTACTGGTGCTGGTGTTGGTACCAGGTGTCGCAGCTAGCTGAACACCTTAAACGCTGACCATTACACACGCAACTATTCCAGCGGTCTGATAGAAAAATATTGTGTTCAAGTGCTCATTCGTGCGTTTAAGGTAATGGTTCAACAGTGCAGTACATTTCATGGAATTATATATTGTTAATACAGTGTAAATTCTCTCAGTTCATATTATTATATAACCAACTCAACTATATAACTATGCCTGGAAAAATTCTTACGGGGCAAATAAGTTTTGTCAGTTTGTTTAGTTTGAAAAAGCGGAGGCCTTCTGAACGGTAACTTTTCTTGACAACATCTCTTCCCTCCTTTTCCTTTCCTTCTCCACAATAAATCACCAACATAATCTTCTAATAGCATTGACGTGGGACATGATCAGTTACCATGGAGAAAAATTACTTCCCAGGCAGATTGACACATCCATGTGGACGGTAAATGTACCAGCTACAAAAGTTACAAAGGATCCCAAAAAATAATGTGTTTTTATTTCAATTTTGCACATGCTTATAAATTTAATACTTAATTATATTTGAGTTTTTAGTTTCTACTAGTCAACAGCACGTCAAAAATTTAAAATAGAAGTAAAAAATTGAACTGAACTTTATATATGACATTAATAATAGTTACAATCAGATCTAGAAAGTAAAAACTCCTAACTGTTAAAAACTAAGGAAGGATTTACTGAAGGATTCTAAAACAAGAAACTAGTTTCAATATCAATAAAATAGACCAACAACAACTAGAAAATTCTAATTGGTCTTATTTGCAACATCAAACAACTGAAATAAGTTCAATTGATTCATTAGAGGCTAACAGTTCTCATACAGTCAAAGCTAGGTTTATATTAACACTTACCATGAGGAAGAACCCTTTTTCACCCTTGAGAAGCACTTTAAGAGCAGTCTCAGTCATCTGGGAGAGTGAGGGCATCCCTTCTGATGTCTTATCTCTCTCATAGTCCATCCTCATGTGCCCATTAGCAAACAGTCCTAAAATCCATTATCAACAATTACGTTACAAGATTTGAAAGTTATTCTTAATTTATTATGGACATTCAAAAATGACTTGAGTGGCTGGGGTGATTTTTTTGTTCTATTAATGTTACTAAGTATTAGTCGATTGATAGGTAGTTTTCTTCTGTTAATTAAATATGTAACGATCCAAAGCTGGATTGTGAAATGAATAATGAAAGCTTGATTTGAGCATGATTCACCCAGAACGTAGTCAACGCTGTCCGTGTCCAGGCGGCCGAGGTCGCCGGTTGTGCTGAGGTATTTGTGTGAGACGCCCTGTCGCCTCTTGTGGTCAGCCCACAGCTTGACCAGGTCGCGGCCGTCGCCCCGACTGCACGCCCACGAGTCCCGCGGGTCGGCCGATGTCTCTGTTGTGTTGGACATCAGGCACTGGCGGCCACCTCCCATGATCACCTGATGCAATGACTCACAGCCATGAAAATATAATGAATTAAAGCTAAAATCTAATGATTTAGATTTAATGACAGTTATGTTTTCAATGAAAGTTCAGCAACTTAAAATAAACAAGGAAGTTAGTGAGTGGTCTGAAAGTTAAAAAGTTACAATGTCTCCCAGACTTGTTTCATCTCAAATACAAATATTACACAGATAAATGATTGCCTTACTGTTTATAAGCATTGGCATTGGCAGTTCTCACATAATGACTCCCGGATGCCGCCCCCTAAGTGAATGGATAGGTAAAATAAATATCTATACATTATTTTTATATGTATCATTAACAGAATGACAATTATATGGATTTTAAGTTGTAGATAGGATCAGTTCATATCAAATGAAATCCAAAATGGTCAACGAGTAGTTAACATAATGTAAAGCAGAGAATGGAAAGTAGAGAATGTAATGTCAAAGAGGTTGAATCCAACTTACTAATGGCCTATGACTATCCCCGATAGGAGTGCCCACAGTTCAAACCCCTAATTTTTGTGTCTAGGCTGCCGGTCGTGTTAGCTGAGTTGGCTAAGGCGTGGCATACTTGGCCAGTATGCCTACGTCGCGCAGGTTAGAATCTGCACAGGACCAAACCCGACCGGGTGCTGCAACTCTTAAAAGGTTAGCTGATCTGTGGCATCGTTGGTGGGAAGGCCCTTGTAAAATTAACGGTGGCAGGTTTGCGTGGAAGTTAACGGGATCGATTGATTCTTTGATAGTGGCACCTTGGTCAACACTGTTTTTGCTACTTTTTACTTATGTTTACTGTGTGTGTGTGCCACTACGGCTTTGAAATATAGAAGATATATACTATATTTTTACTCCAAAAATGTCAAAATTCAATAAAAGACAATAAAATTCAATAAAATTCCATCAATTGAATAGATTTAGAGAAAAAATGTGACATAGTGACCTTTACCACCCATTTACAAATTTATTCAATAACTCTAATTACAGCTGATTATTGTGTTTTTTTAGTTAAAAGAAAATGTTACCTGAAATTATTTAGACTGGTTTTTTTTTTTAAGTTTTCATAGGAAAATCAGACTTATTAAGACTTTTTCAGGTAAACTAGTTTTAGAGACTATTTGTATGGTTTGTTATTGAGGGACTTTACGATTTGTAAGATGATATAAAGGTAGGCCGTAGTTGCAAATTTATGTAGGTATTAAATTTGCAGGCCTATACAAAATTATGTAATTAAAGTAACAAAGATCTCTCCCACAATTCCTATAAACCCATCAGTCACCACTGCTTATAAGTACCTAGTCTATTTACGGTACATACAAAAATAAATTGGCGATATTTTGATTAAATTTTGAAATGTGCAGTAATGTAAAATAATAAGTGAAAACGTACCTTTAAGCTTCTACCTGGCTCATCTTCCACCAACTGTCGAGCAATATCTTTACATTCAGATGCCGTGGCTGGCATCTTAGAGTCGCACTCCCATTTCCTGTTGGGGCAGTGAGCGTATAATGCACTGGGAGTGGCATGTGTCACTCTGGTTGTTGTTACTAAACCTGTAAAAATTATTCTTAATTTATTTCCACTAAACCAAGGAGTGATCAAGAAATGTGTGGTGTTGGTAAAATTATGAAAAATTTTGAAGATAATGGTTTTTGATTAGGAACAACTGTTGACTTATTTTGAAGATCAAAGGAAAACTGTTGTCATTGTTGTTGTTGTTTTTCTTTTTTTTTTAGAAAACTGCTGTCATTTCAGTAAATGCGTGAAGTAGGGACTAACAATAAAAAATATATATTTTACTATTTATTTTACAAACAAAAGTACTTAGGTCGTCTGCAAGTAAAAGAAGGACGTTTGCGTTTCACGCCCAGCACCCCACTGTGTGTGCATCAGGTAGCTCGATGTATGAAGTCAGTCTAACTCAAGCTTTGTTAGGTATTGTGCGGTGATGCTAACCTGTATTGTTCAGTAACATTTCAAAAAGGTTGGGCCCATTGAAAATCCTGCCAAATGTGAGTGTGATGTGGCAACCGGCTTTTGGAACCTGATGGCTATATTAGCCAAAACATATTAGCTAGGCTATATTGTTTCTCCCCCTGGCACAACCTTTACCAGGATTAAATACTTATACTTCACATTTGGTGGGTGTTGCATTAGGCACTGACATCAAATAGAGCCAAAACTGACATACACATAATCACAGAAATGGGTTATCGGCGCTGGGAGTGAATTGTAAACGTTCTTTATTTTTTGGACGACCAACTAATAACTGAATATAATTAGATAAATGGTTTACAACTAAAATACATAGTAAAGTAAAAAAAAATAATACAAGCTTACGTGTTTACTACTACATAATGACACAATTGATTAATAAAAGAAAACGAACACAGAGATTAAAACATGTATGTATAAAATGTCACAAAGATGTACCCAAGGAGAGCCATTGACACACCTTCTTTCCACAAATGCTCAAAAGACACATGGAGCCAATAAAAATCCAAGAGGAATGTCTCACAGTTTGAATTTTGTTCCATCGCTGCATGTTCTTGTAATTCCTTGTAACCAATAACTCATTCAAAATCTTTGCCTTTCTGGCCACTGCATGTTTAAATATTTAAGTAGTGTTCTTTCTCTGTATGAACCTTCTGCATGCACCACACACGTTGTGGTGTTATTATTACACTCTCGTACGGTATCTGTTGCATTTTTAGATAAGCACATTTTTTACTTGTTTCAGTTGTACTCTAGTTATTGTTATCTTTCTCTTTGTTGAATAGGTATTTTTTTATATACAGTAAGAAAGGTATGTTTTCATATATGTAAAGTTTTGCCTTTTAACACGTTGAGTGCGGTTTATGGTTAATATTGCTCACGGCAGTGGCTGAAGTATAATAATTAATTATTCACCAAGTAAACTTTACGAATGCATCCAAAATGTCACCATAAGATCGCCAGGCCTCCATTTTGGTCATTATTTGTGAGGTCACTTCCGGTACATCAATTGATGTAGTCCGCCGGTGGCGCCGGTCGCGTGAGTCACCGCAAGTTATTTTTGACTGGCTAAAATAAAATAACTGATTATACACCGAGTAAATAAGAGGAATGCATAAAAATATTATCTGAGGATCACCAGGACTCCAATTTTGTCATTATTGATGACTTCACTTCCGGTACATCAACTGATGTAGTCCGCCAGCGGCGTCGGTCGCGTAAGTCACCGCGATGATAAAGTAATCCGTTTACTGCCACAACTGTTTCTAACGATCCACAAACTTGTTTTTTGACACAACAAGTACTAAATATAATAGAATAGAAAGATAAATAAAAAATAAAAACAACTATACACCAGACAAAAGTATGAAGTTACCACAGTACCGTCCTGAACAGAAACCCTAGAACGGAAAACTATACGCGCCAAAATGGACCTGTGTACTGGCACAACAGGCGGCAAAGGGATAAAACGATCCCGGACAAAGGCTGAGATCATACTGAACTAATAAAGTGGGAGTGGCGCCACTACATCAATAGCTGAAGGCCGCTAGGAGGGCTCGCGCCGCACTACATTAATAGCTGTAGTCCGCACTCAACGTGTTAAGTTGCACTATATGTTTAGCTGAGTTGGCTAAGGCGTGGCATACTTGGCCAGTCTGCCTACGTCGCGCAGGGAGATAAACTACCTAAATCATAGGTAGTGATTATATGAGTACCTAGTCTATTTACGGTACATACAAAAATAAATTGGCGATATTTTGATTAAATTTTGAAATGTGCAGTAATGTAAAATAATAAGTGAAAACGTACCTTTAAGCTTCTACCTGGCTCATCTTCCACCAACTGTCGAGCAATATCTTTACATTCAGATGCCGTGGCCTGTATGTATGGCCTGTTTTTACCATCTGTACTTGATCAACAATTACATCTTGTATCATATTAGCTCATTGCATTCGATGTATTATAGAAATGTATAGTATGAAATTTTTTGTAACTAAGTTTAGCATGTGCATTTACCATCTAGATGTATAAACATTAATGTAAAAACTCCATTGTAAATGGCGATTGCCGTAAAAGTATAAATAAATAAATAAACAGAAGGGGTGCTATTTTGTCATCAGCAGTGGTTGACAGCAAGCGATACTTATTGCAGTAAGATCCCCGTTAAAGTAGGGTGGTAGATTATTAACCAACTATTGGTAGGCCTAATTTGCAGCATAAGGTTTATGTTTTGTCGATGATTTTTTAGTCATCTTGTATAATACCACTTTTAAGTCAAACTGACTGGATATTTATGTTTTGTTTACAGCTTGCTTCTCTGCTACTGACACCCCTAGCAAACCATGAGGTGGATTATAGCAGGGTTGTGGGCTGTGATACCACTCAAATTGTTTTTTCGACATCAACATATTTTTTTTTTTAAAGGACCCTACATGTTGCAGTAGCATATATCTTCTGTCGTTGTCTTTTGAGAAGAATCAACGGATCTGAACAACTTATGACAAGCTGCATGACAAGTGATTCAAAATGTGAATTAATGATTATTTATGGTTTCTCACAATCAACTGTGTATATTGTGCTTACCTGTGTTTTTCCCTGCAGCCTGTGCCCAGTCTAAAATAGTGGTGAGTCTACGTTTGGGATCTAGCGATGTCTTACAGTCATTCAATAGTACTGCTGCATCAACGCCCACAGTTTCAAAATTATTTTTTACTCCTGAAAACATAGCTGTTGCTGTGCTAGCAGAATCTGGTACTTGCTTGTCCACGCAATATGTCTGTAAAGTGAAAAAGATCTATTCATAAACAGTTCAGTTGTTAAATACTGGAAATAATATTTAAAATAAGTCAAAATAAAGTTTGGAAAGTAATAAAGTTAACTTAAGAACCCTAATAAATAAAGTTACCTTAAAGCATTTTGAGAAACATTCCTTTTTATTAGAGATTTTAAGAAGAAATTGTTATTAAAAATAGTTCTTTACTTAAATTTGTTTTTATTTTTTACCTCATGTTATTTATTTAATAAGAAAGAGATATCTCGGAAACATCTCATCAAAAGTACATAAAATATCTAAAGACATAGCAATAGACAAGTATGTTTCTTGGGTATGTGGGTCACATTATGGAAGAAAGGTAATTGATTGGATCAATTAGATGCAGTGGCATAAATAAAGGGAGTGATCAGGGTGATTAATCACCCCCCCCCCCCCCCCCCCAAGACTAATATAATTTATAACAAATAAAATATGCAAGTTTTAAAGTGCAGATACTGCTTTTTAAATATACCAGTAAGTCTTAATTAGGTTAAGAAAAGGTTTAAGAGAAAGGATGCTACAAAAAAAGACAACAAAGTTGCTAAAATCGTGCTTTCAAGAATATAAAGTTTTGATTGAAATTCTCCAGGGTAAGTCCCCCAGTGATTTGAGTTTGGGGTTCCCCTCGGTAACGTATTCTTCCAGGTTAATCATCTCCCAATTTAAAATCCTATTTTTATAATTCTGCACAAAATCATCCTGTTTTTTGTTCTCTCAGTAGTGCCAAAACCAATTCTTTTTTGTCCTGGGAATGAAAAATCATCTGGAGAATTTTTTAAGTACTAGGACTGAAAAGTCAACTGTTTGCTAAGTATATTATTATTGATTTATTAATGTTGAGGAGCAGAATTTTGAAATTCAAATGTTATAAAGAGCATTGTTTGTAAATACCAGAAATGTAAACACTGCATATTACTTACTTTGTAAATATAACCTCAAAAATACAACTTTATAGTTAATATTTTTTACGATCAAAAGTCTAATTTCGTATTATGAAAAAAACGTTGTTAATCACTCGGAGCAAAAGTGTCTTTTTGATGCTTAATCGTTTTTAAAATTTCGGCTGCGCCTCGTTTTTAAGACACGATTGCGCACCAGAAAGACCCACTTTTGCTCCTATAGTGATGAAAACTACTATTACGCTACTGATTATACAGCTGTTGTAATAACAAATGCCAAAAAATCAGAAAGAACAGATTTTTCAGTTATAACAATTATTTTTAACTAATTCGGTCCAGATCAACAGTCATTTTCGTTGAATTCCAACCAGATGGCGATCTGGTTCTAGTTTAACTTCAGAAGTAAACTCTCTAACACTATTATAGCTGTAATTTGTTAATACCTTATTCTTCTAGTTTATGGTAAATATCAGCGGAAGTAACAGCACATCATGTGATTCATCATTAGAGCCTCCTTTACTAAGGGGTGGAGTAGACTCCTTTAATTTAGTTGAATTTTCACTAAAATCTCATTCAGCTATTATATCAAATCTTGGGCTCATTCGCCTCTCAATCATTTCATGCTTGCATATGCTTGAATGCAATTTTTACAGAAATGTGATAGGCTAAATAGATAAATGATAGCCGTATCATGCAGTTATTCATCCCTTTGTTACTGAACTGATTAAGGTTGTGTAAATGATCACTAGCCAACGTAAAAAAATATGCATTTATTAATTAACTGAGTCACAAAAAACAAGACTCGATAATCGGCTGCTTCCCAAAATTGTTTGAGGGATTTATTTTGTTTGTAATTTGTTTGACAACAAAAGATTTTTAAGATCGTAAGTAAGGTTTCCCAAATGTTTTATTGACAACTATAACTTTATCTGGCATGCTTTGCAATGCCAACCTGAGGAATTATTTAAACCTTCAGATGATCTTGGTTCGCTATGCTCACTCGCCGTCAGGTTTAGCATGTTCGTTGCATTCAATTGCCACAAATCTATAATATCCTCTAGTATTTACTACTAAGATAATCTTACAAAAAGTATTTTCAAAATGGTGGCCTTTTAAAATTTTTTAACTCAAATATCTCAAAACCCGTATGTTATCGAATTTAGAAAAAAAGATAATTTTTTTATAAATTTAAACATTGTTTAGTCCAACTACAATTATTATTTAATAAAAAATATCAAAAATATTTATTAGGACCGACTACAAAGTTCTAAGTAAGTTCAACATGAATATAATTTTCATAGAAGTGCTCGACTCATTGATGAGTCACTCATGAATCAACTGATAAGTTACTGGAATTCAAAGGATTCATTAATCACAATTGAAGATAAATGATAGATATTTGACAAGACAGCCTTGGAATTTCTACAAAACAATAATCAATCCGAAAATTGCCATCATAATTCAGTTGATAAGTGTTTATACTAGGAAAATTTTGGGGTAGTTTTGACTTTTTCCATTTTGATTGTTTTTTGGGGTACTGAATCCGAATCTGAGGTTTGCTAACAAAATTTCTTATATTATAAAATGTATAGTATTAAAATGAAAGAACACAAAATTTGCCCTGGAGCCCAAACGGTTCATTGGAGGATAACATATAGGGGGTGCTATTTGGAGCAAATTTTGTGTTCTTTCATTTTAATAATATACATTATTTACAAAAAGTTGATAAGTGTTGAGTTATAAACCAAAAACTACAAAAAATAGAGATTTTCTTCTTTTTTTGCATTTTTGACAATGTTACGTCAAGAAATGTTGTTATATGTTTTAACCATTTTGAGCGTTCACATTATCTTTCTTTATAATTATTTAAGTTACGGTACTATTGAGTTACTAAACTTACCTTCATCAGTCCAATATGAGGAAAGTTTTCAAAAACCAAACTAGAGTTTTCTAGAGCCTTGTAGATTCGGGCTGCAGTGATGGTGTTGGGGCCCATGCCGTCACCAACGAACAATACCACATTTTTGGCAACTCCCTCATTCCACTTGGTTTTTAAAGCATCTTCCAATTCTAAGTTGCCTTTTGTAAACCAAAAATCTTGATCTAAAACATGGATATTTATAGTCAGTCACAGATTCATATTCTTTATTAATCCTAAAACATTTTTCTTTTCTCATTTTTACCATCTGTACTTGATCAACAAGTGACAAGTCAGTGGCCCGCCGCACATTGGTGCGAGGTGGGAGCGAAACGAGGCCGAGGCGAGGCAGAGGCGAGCTGTGCGAGGAATGTGTGTTTTTGCTAGTCAGCGCACATTGGTGTGAGGGGCGAGCGAGGCGCGGCTGAGGCGAAGGATGTGTGAAGCGGATATTTGATTGATGTCCATGGTTAACGTCCGTTTTCAATGTCATTATTATCCCAGAATTTTTATATACAGTGGTAATTTTTAACGCCTTAAATTTAAAACCCTCATCTCACGTTAGCGTGCTGTGTGCATACTCGTTTTCACTAATTGTTATGATGTACGATTTTTTAATACTCCTGTTGCAGCAAACCTGCATACTCGGAAAATTTTCAGTAAATTATTTAAAAATACTATACTAAAAAAATCGTCGCATCAAAATTCAAATCATAAAATATCCTTTAATAAGTAATATATAGCATTACATTGTTAATCTCAATAACAGAGGAAATGAGTAAACAGGTTTACTGCCACAAGAAAATTCTGTAGCATCCCCAAAAATTGGTCTTTTTGGTCAACTATTGTTAGATATCTACTAAACAACTTGTATAGCATGTTTATTTATTATATGCTAGTTAACAACCGAGATATATCTTATCCTTCATTAGGCCTAGATAAACATGGAGACCCAAAATACGACGTACTGCCTAATTATCTTCGGAACCATTTGATATTGAGTAAAGGTTAAACATATTAAATTTGTTTGTTTGTTGTTGTTTTTTTTTTTTTTTTTTAGCTGAATCCACTTGTAAAAACAAAAATACGTTTTATAAACAATATAGAAAATCCAAAAAAAATCGATTTTTTTTATTAAAAACCCTTTCAAAAATATATTGTATAGACCAAACCGATCATGCTGATTTATGAACTTTATATTCTATAAATTTAAACTTTTCTAAAACCCTTAGTCTTTAGAGAGACTTTAGAGACTTTAGAGACTTCATTTGAAACACCGACGCACTTTGGCGTATTTTAAGGTGAGTATGACTGAAGGGGTGAGTGTGATGATTGTGATGGATCAGATGAGGTGTAGCTTTGTTACTGACAAATATCAGCTGTTTTTATTTGTCAGGATCATTAATTAATAGCCCAATGACCAAAGGCAGCTGGGTCCAGTATCGAACCATTAAAAAGCACTAACTTTTCTCAGGATCGAACCGGCTACCTTCAGATTCAAAGGCGAGCTCTTTAACCACTCAGCTACCCAGCCAGTTAATTATTTATTATTATTACTATTTGTCGTAGACTAATAATTCATACTACAAAATTGTTTCGTTTTTAAGCTGATTCCAATAGTGATACGTACAGTTTGATAAGATTGCACTGTTTGGCAGACAATCAGAAAAACGAACTTTGTGATACTTAAATCCCTATGACTTTAAATAAAAAATGTTCCATAAATTTGGGTGACATCATTTTGTCTTTCATTTTAAAATCTAAAAACTTTCGTTCAAATTCTTTAAATTAGTTTTTTTTAGAAAATTTGATTTATCAGTTTTTTAGACTCCTTAAAATTGTAATTTTCTAAAATCACTCATCTTCGTGCATCTATATAAATAGCCAAAAATTAAATAAACCAATGGGCCAAATTAAATAAAAAGGTGTAAATTTAAACCAAATCGGGCCATTATTTTCAATTAAAGATCATAAATAAATACAGACGGACATTTTTAAATACGTGCTTTTGCATTCAACGGGCTATATCCACCTAAATTAATAAATAACTGATATTTTTTGCGATCACTATACTTTCTCTATATTACAAAATAGGGAGGAATAGTAAAAAACTCGCCGAGGACTCAACGAGGACCGAGGAAAACTGTGCATCAACTACAAACAAAGAGAGGCCTGAGCGAGTCTCCCGCCGCCTCGCTCTGCTCTCGCTCCAATGTGCGCTGCTCCGCCTGAACGCGTGTATTACAAAAACACCACTTCCTCGCCTCTGCCTCGCCTCGGCTCGCTCAAACCTCGCAGCAATGTGCGGCGGGCCAGTACCTTAATAAACTATGTAACCTTTGTCAAGATACCTAAACCGAATAGAGAAGTTTTGCAACACACGGTAAACGCTAATTTAAAATTGTCAAATTTACTACTAATACGTGAGGCAGCCTGACTAATCTGTAGAAATAATTCGTAGCCTAATGCTTGCCATTGATTACTTTTCAACAAGTTTTCGTAACTTAAAGCAGTAAAAATTATCTAAATCCATCATTAAAAGAAGTTTAGCCTTAACCGTATTCATCTATTATTTATTGTATGTGCAAAAACTCTAATGTCTTAATCTATCACAGTTTTAAAAGTCAACTAAAATAAATAAAATTGATAAAATAGCGTATGGTGTGTACTTTATTTAGTTGGAAACAGAGAACGAACTTCTTTCTTAAATTTATGGACAGTGCCTGGGGACCAAGTATTTGTTAGGTTAACATAATGTATACAATTAAGCCGTATGAAATTGCCAGCTTAGATTGCAGACGCTGGTTGGAGATAGATGTTTGCAACTTGTACTTGCAACCTAGTACACAGTTTGTCTAGTTTGTTTAGTCTTTATCTATATCTGCAACCTACAAAAATGTGAGAGTATGTAGAATGTCGTGTGCTGAAGAGATTTTTTAATAAACGATTTTTATTTAATTTTTAGCGAATTTCCCTATAGGAAATACGTTATTACGGTAGTAGCCATGGTAAGACCTAAGACCGGGACCACTTTACTTTTTCATTTTGAGGTCCCAGAAGCCAAAAACACCATTCGTTCATTTTCATATGTATATATATATACATGCTTACCCTATATATATATATATATATATATATATACAGGGTGGTTGAGAAAGGGCAGATTAATTTATTGAAAGATATTGGAAACTATTGAAAAAATGTGAAAAGTCGATTTGTTTGAAATTTACTAGTCTGGTTCAAAATTGCAATGTTCGAAGGACCAGGTACTATGTACCAGAGAATAATAAATGCCTACAACAATATTTAAACACAGTCAAAAGAAATGTTTAAACTCACTCACAAGAAAATCCGTATGGCGGAGCTGGAAGGGCGCCAAGATGGCCGAAGGGACGCCAACACAGCCAGGGCACGAGGGAACTGCTGGGCCAGGAAAGTCTCTCCGAGGTCCAGGGAATCTTCTCTCTTGCTGCGAATTCGCACGTACGCACAATTGAATAATGAATTGAGCTCTCGTACAGTCCAATGTTCATATACGCGGGAGACCGAGTGTTGCCCGACACGCACTTACACACACTAGGTTCACTGCAATCTATGTTAGTGAACAGAGAAATAGTTAATGAACAAAATAATACCACTTTATAAAATGTTTAAATAAATTAAAAGGGGGAAGCCACTATGGGCGAGACTACGGTCACGTTTAAAAGTTATAACGTGCCTGGGGAAAGAAAAGCCGAAAGGCACTTGAGAACTAATCGGTCGAAAGACGAACAGAACCCGAATCAGAATGGCGAGCCTCATGGGAGGTGAAGGGAACTGCTGACCCGCAAGAAACGGAACAGAAGTGGTTTATGAGTCATCGGCCAATCAGAGGCCTGCGAGATTCAGAGCGACAGGCGGGCAAGGGTCATCGGCCAATCAAAGGCCAGGGATCGGTAAATTTCCGTTTTGAACGTGTTCACCAGTTCTCGGCGATTACGCCCTATCGCTATCTCTCTCTCTCTCGCTCTGCCTACCGCCAATATTTGAAATGACAATTCTGCTTGTCTGTTATAACTTAAAATCAGTACTTAACATACCGGCGGCTTTGAATCACTTGTGATTCAACAAAACAATATTCAAACCCAGAAAAATGAAAATCAAAACAATTCTTATGCTAATATGTACAAGAGGTTACCATTGGAATGATTAGGCAGGTTGCGCCCAGAAAGGTAACAAAAACACTTTGACTGCAGGACGAGTAAAGGTACCATGCTGAGTCTTGAGTTCAACAATTCTGACAACATTGTCTTTGCCAGGAGTAACTTTTGTGATCCTTGCCAAGGGCCACTGGAGAGATGGGGTGTCTTGATGAACCAGCACTAAGTCGCCAACTTGAAGATTCCTCGTAGGTGTGGACCATTTCAGGCGTTGCTGCAATGTGTGGAGATACTCCTTGCTCCAGCGCTTCCAGATGCGTTGCATGAATGCTTGCATGATCTGCCATTGTGAGAGCCTATTGTCAGGCGTGTTGACAAAGTTGGGTTCTGGAAGTGAGGCTAGGGGGGCTCCAATCAAAAAGTGACCTGGCGTCAGGGCCTGAAGATCGTTAGCATCACTGGACAAAGCAGTGAGAGGCCGGGAATTGAGCATCGCCTCTATTTGGCATGTTAGTGTGGTGAACTCAAGGAGGGTGGGCACGTGAGTCCCGAGGGTGCGCTTCAAATGATATTTAGTGCTCTTGATGGCACTTTCCCACAAACCGCCTTGGTGAGGTGCAGCGGGGGGATTAAAATGGAACTTGATGCGGTGCTCAAGCGCAAATCGCTCAATTGGTTGCTGAGCAGAAGAAAGGAATTCATGAAAGGCATTTCTTGCGCCCACAAAGTTGGTTCCACAATCACTGTAGATATTGGAGCATATTCCTCTGCGAGCTACAAAGCGCCTCAACGCAGCGATGAATGATTCAGTGGACAAGTCAGTTGCAACTTCGATGTGCACTGCCTTGGTGACGAGGCAAACAAAAAGGCAGATGTAGGCCTTAATATGGCGGATTGAGCGAAGGTTGTGGATCTTGACCGTGAATGGACCGCCATAGTCAATGCCCGTAGACAAGAAGGGTCGAGCAGGAGTCACTCTCGCCTTTGGTAAGTCACCCATCAGAGGGAAGGTGTTTTTCGGTTTTTGTTTAAAACACACCAGGCATTTGAAAATTCTGTTTCGTACTGCACTTCTCGCAGAAAGGATCCATACATGTTGGGACAGTAGAGACATAGTCAATTGTACCCCAGAGTGCAAATGTTTGCGATGGATGTAGTCGATGTAGATGTTGACTACGTGATGCCTTTTTGGTAGAAGGTAGGGATGTCGTATGTTGTCCGCCAGATCGGCGTTTTGAAGTCTGCCACCAACCCGTAGTAGACCATCTTGATCGATGAAGGGAGAGAGTCGCTGAAGACGCGAAGAGCAGATCTTGTTGTCTTGAAGAGCAGCAATGTCATTGGAGAAGGCCTCTTGTTGCACCAGTCGGAAGATACGCAGTTCGGCAGCTTGTATTTCGTCCACAGAGAGAGGACCTAGACGAGGATCCTGCCGGCGGCTGTTTTGGATGAAGCGCAGGACGTAGGCCATGACATGAAGTAGCTTCGTCCAGGAGGAGAACTGGGAGAGAAGATCCCACGACGACTGTTGTGTAGAGATGAGCGCAGTCAATGGGGTTGGCTTCACCTCATCCAGATCACAGGTGTCGATGGGCGTGAAGCTTGAAGTCGGCCAAGTTGCAGGCGGAAGTCGGAGCCAGGTAGGTCCCTGCCACCAGAGAGGATGATTCACCAGTTCCGAAGGTAGGACGCCTCGTGAAGCACAATCCGCAGGGTTGTTCTTACTGGAGATGTGACGCCAGCAATGCGAGGGGATGAGCTCCTGGATTTGGGCGACTCGATTTGCGACATAAGTCTTGAGGCGATACGGGAGAGTTTGTATCCACGACAAGGTCACTGTTGAGTCACACCATAACACTATGGAGTCTATTTTCAATTTATTGAGAAATTGGTTAGTCACATAGTGAACTAACTGAGCGAGAAGATGCGCTGCGCACAATTCAAGGCGCGGGAGTGTCACACGCTTGAGGGGGGCGGCACGAGTTTTGGCGATAATCTGTGTCACTTGCACTTTATTGTCACTGTCAACACATCGCAAGTAAACCACGGCCGCATAACCGGTTTCCGAAGCGTCGGAAAAACCGTGAAGGTCACACATGATGGTGTGGGGTAGCAGTATCGCTCGGGGTATGGAGATCTCCACAATGGTGTTGAGGTCGGAGATAAAATTTTGCCACTTGACGGCGAGCTCTGGATTCAAGGGTTCATCCCAAGATATCCCGGAAGTCCACAGTAACTGCATAAAACGCTTGGCAGTCATTATGCAGGGGGACAAAAATCCACAAGGGTCATAGATGCGAGCTATGAGGCTCAAAACCTTGCGTTTGGTGGGCTTCTCGCAGGTGAATTTGAAAGTATATTTGAAGGCGTCTGTAGAGGGACACCAATAAATTCCTAGTATGGAGAAGTGAGGGTCTGCTGAAGCTTGAAGAAAGACAGGAGTCTCCTGGTGAGATGAGGGTAACTGTTGCAATAGTTTGGGACAGTTAGAGACCCATTTTCTAAGCTCAAATCCACCCAATCGAAGTAGTTCAATTAATTGGGTTTGAAGTTCCAGAGCGTCTTCTTCAGTAGAAGCGCCAGCAATCAAGTCATCCACGTAGCTGTGGTGTTTGAGAATTTCTGCTGCCTGAGGGAAGCGAGAACCTTCATCTTCCGCCAACTGTTGGAGAGTTCGAATGGCGAGATAGGGTGAGCAGTTCATTCCGTATGTGACGGTGGTTAGTCGGTAGACTGACATGGGGAGAGAGGGCGATTCACGCCAAAGGATCATTTGAAATTTCTGGTCGTCATGATGTATTCTGATTTGCCGGTACATTTGGCGAATATCGCAGGAGAAAACTACATTTTTCTCTCTGAAGTGAAGGAGGATGTCACAGATATTGTTCTGTAGTTTGGGACCTGTGAGCAGAATGTCATTCAATGACAGACCGGAGCTGGTCTTTGAGCTAGCGTCAAAAACGACGCGGAGTTTGGTCGTGCTACTCTGAGCTTTTACGACTCCATGATGGGGGAGGAAGTAATGGGGCTCATTCAGAGCGAGGTTTGAGCAAATTTCCATATGTCCCAAGGAATCATATTCGGTCATGAAACTGGAATAGAGATTGCGAAATTCCGCATTATTGGGGTGTTGAAGCTTCCTTTCGAGGGACTGGAAGCGTTGTTCCGCAATAGGCTTGGAGTTGCCCAGAGTTGCAGGAGCTTCATCAGAGGAGAACGGTAAGCGTACCGTATAACGACCTGAGTGGTCACGAGAGTGTGTGGTCTCAAAAATCGCATCACAAGCCATTTCCTCAGCGGATTTCTTTGAATAAGAAGGCACTTCTTCTTGATTCCAAAACCGTTGTAAGGAAGAGTGGAGGTCTATGTCCGCAGTGGACAGGAGAGAGATGGCTATGCATGAGTTCGTTGGAGACGAAGTGGAGCATGGAGCTGTTCCAACGATGACATATCCAAAAATTGTGCCAATGGCGTAAGGCATGTGAGCGCCCAGAGAGTGGCATTCATTTGTCAAAACTTTGGGGAACAGAGCAGATCCAATGAGGACATCAATGGGACCCGGCTTATGGAATGTTGGGTCTGCCAAAACAAAGGGTTTGACCTTCTGGAGAACTTGTTGAGTGATTGTCACTCGAGGCAGGTCAAGAGAGATTTTTTCCAGTATGTGGAAAGAATGTTTTTGGGCAACAAATTGTCCCGAGAGTGACTCAACATCCAAGTTGAGTGAGCCATTTGTGTGTGTGAGAGCCTGGGATAGTCCTGAGACGGGGAGGTGAGACTGTTGTCGTCGAGTGCCCAACAGTTGAGCGGCTCTCTCAGAGATGAAATCTGACATGCTGCCAGAATCTAACAATGCTCTAAATACATAAGAGCGACCATTAACGGCAGTGAGTTTCACTAGAGCCGTGCTGAGGAGGACAGTACTGTTATGTGGAACAGTCTGTTGTTGAACAGAGCAAGTCAACGCAGTATCAGCGCCTTGCGGGGGTGAAGGCGAGGGAAGTGGAGCAGGCGAGCGCTGCGAGTTGTCCTGAGCATTGTTGAAATGCAGGAGAGAATGGTGATTCTTGTGACAAGTGGTGCAAGAAGCCTTCGAATTACATTCCTTCAGAGAATGGGTTCCGAGACAGGAAATGCATCTTTGATTTTCTTTAACGATTTTGTAACGATCGTTAGGAGATTTGCCTTTGAAAACCCGACACTGGTAGATTTTGTGGCCAGGCTTGTGGCAGCAGAAGCATGTTGCAGTTTTCGCATTCGTAGGCTTGGCATCAGTAGCTACCATGGCGAGACTGCCGGAGGAGTAATGAGTCCGTTTTTCACTCTTAGGTTTGCTTGAATGAGCAGGGGGAGATTTAAATTCCGTGGTTGCATGCAGACTCGCATCTTCAATGTGGGAGCATTCCAAGTTCAAGAAGTTGATTATTTCCATGACCTTGGGAAGCGTGTGTGCCTCGGTGTCATCGTCTGCTTTAGTGTCACGGTATCGTTCCAATTGTTGGACCAATTTAGTATCAAGTTTTCGTAAAAGGTGTGCGGCAAGTAACGGATTATTTTCAGTTACATCACAGTTCAATGCTTTCAAAGATTCCGAGTGCTCGTAAAAGGTGGTTATGAATGCCCTTAATTGCTTGAGATTGCTTCGGGAGACGGATGGCAAATCCAACAAATGGTTAAGGTGCAAGGTTGTCAAACGACGAATATTGTGATATCTATCACGCAAAAGTTGATAAGCGATCAAGTAATTTGACGCTGTAAGGCTGAGAGACTTTACCAAATTCAATGGTTCACCTGTTAAAACACTGAGCAGGTACTGAAATTTGGCTACATTTGAAAGAGAAGTACTCTTATGTACAGTGGTATCAAATAAATTGATGAAAGAAATCCATTTTAATGGAGTACCATCAAAATTCTGCAAGCTCAATTTAGGCAGTTTAACTCCTGTCACAACTGCAGAAGGGAAATGATGAGATGCTTCAGAATGTGAAGAATGAGGCGTTGTAGGCTCCACAACAGTGTGCACTTCAATTACACTGGAGATGCGAACATACAAGTCATTGACCTCATCAACATCTGAGGACAAAGTTGTTTCAATGTCATCATCAGTGTCTGTTTCAATGAGACGTTGTAAGTTTAACTCGAAGTCAGCACGTTTTTTCTTAAGCTCGGCAAAGATTGTGTTCAATTGTCGAATCTGCACGGGGGTGAGAGGGGGTGTGCTGATTAACTTGTTGACCGCTTCCTCGAGTTTGGCGAAACGAGTTTTGATTAAGTCCGTAGACTTGCGATAAGTCTCATATTTAAATTCCTTTGTAGGCATTGCTCTTGATTTGAGTGAAACAGTACACTAAATGACTTAAAGTACAGAAAACAAAGTACAGAAAATTGTGAAACCCAATATAATGAACAATCAGAGAAATTGAATTTAATACTCGGCACTTGAACGCCAGTGGTAAAATTGACAAGTTAGGCCTTACTTAAAATAGCTTAAAAATAAGTTTCAGCCTTGAATTAACACAACTGCAGAACGCACATAAATTCAATGTGAATATGTAGGCTTAGGCTTATTTGAATGAAAAACTGTATTGAATAACAGTAATAAACCTCAGAGTGAGAGAAAATATTCAACAATTGTCAAAGACAGACTGTCAGAGTTCGTTATTTACAATACCAATGTTCAAGAAATTCGAAAATAATTATTATTTCAACACAAGAAATATTATTTTCTTAATTGAAAATAAAATCCATTTAAATACATCAGCATAAATTACCAGTCAATGAAAAACACAATATATATTGCATATAAATGGCCAACAATAATTCAATTGGCAGTGTCAAGTGTAGTAGACAACATCAGCAGAGCAGAGATATTATGAGAATGGCTATACACGCCCATTCATGGCGAGAGACGAGAGAGAGCTCAACAAGGGACAATGTTCCCAGTTGCGGGAAGATTGTTTTTTAATAATGTTCCCAGCTGCGGGAAGATTGGTTTTAATAATGTTCCCAGTTGCGGGAGGATTGGTCTTAATAATGTTCCCAGCTGCGGGAAGATTGTGTTTAATAATGTTCCCAGCTGCGGGAAGATTGAATTTTGATAATGTTCCCAGCTGCGGGAAGATTGTTTTTTAATAATGTTCCCAGCTGCGGGAAGATTGTTTTTTATTGAAAGTTTTGCACTGGACAATATTCCAAAGGACTGAATCACTTATAGATCCGGCTCGAAGGACCAAAAAATGGTTGAGAAAGGGCAGATTAATTTATTGAAAGATATTGGAAACTATTGAAAAAATGTGAAAAGTCGATTTGTTTGAAATTTACTAGTCTGGTTCAAAATTGCAATGTTCGAAGGACCAGGTACTATGTACCAGAGAATAAAAAATGCCTACAACAATATTTAAACACAGTCAAAAGAAATGTTTAAACTCACTCACAAGAAAATCCGTATGGCGGAGCTGGAAGGGCGCCAAGATGGCCGAAGGGACGCCAACACAGCCAGGGCACGAGGGAACTGCTGGGCCAGGAAAGTCTCTCCGAGGTCCAGGGAATCTTCTCTCTTGCTGCGAATTCGCACGTACGCACAATTGAATAATGAATTGAGCTCTCGTACAGTCCAATGTTCATATACGCGGGAGACCGAGTGTTGCCCGACACGCACTTACACACACTAGGTTCACTGCAATCTATGTTAGTGAACAGAGAAATAGTTAATGAACAAAATAATACCACTTTATAAAATGTTTAAATAAATTAAAAGGGGGAAGCCACTATGGGCGAGACTACGGTCACGTTTAAAAGTTATAACGTGCCTGGGGAAAGAAAAGCCGAAAGGCACTTGAGAACTAATCGGTCGAAAGACGAACAGAACCCGAATCAGAATGGCGAGCCTCATGGGAGGTGAAGGGAACTGCTGTCCCGCAAGAAACGGAACAGAAGTGGTTTATGAGTCATCGGCCAATCAGAGGCCTGCGAGATTCAGAGCGACAGGCGGGCAAGGGTCATCGGCCAATCAAAGGCCAGGGATCGGTAAATTTCCGTTTTGAACGTGTTCACCAGTTCTCGGCGATTACGCCCTATCGCTATCTCTCTCTCTCTCTCGCTCTGCCTACCGCCAATATTTGAAATGACAACTCTGCTTGTCTGTTATAACTTAAAATCAGTACTTAACACAGGGTGATTCAGACCACCCGTGCACTATTTATAGCAGGAGAACGGTTTGAGTTAAAATCATGAAATAAAGTTTTTTACCCCTAAATCGCTATGGGCTTTCCAATAAAAATATTTTCATCGATGCCAGTATACACGGTGTTCCAAAACTGGAGGTCACGGGTTCGAATCGCAAAATTTTCTTAAGTAAGCATGGAATTTTTTTACATAACTGTAAACGTATTAGTGAAAGGAGCATTTTAGTGAAAACAGAATGAATTTATCTTTTTCCGTTTCAAAATGGCGGCCATTTTTGTAAGGAAAATCAACATTTACGGAATACCCTGTAATTCTTTTATTATTTGTCATAAATGACTCCTGATTCAATATCCTTATTTGAAATGAGCTAAGCTTTACAATGATATGTCACAAGACCACATTTATTTAAAAACTAAAAATTCCAAAATTTTATAATTTTGAAAATTTTAACTTAGACAAAACTCAAAAATTCTAAATGTAAACATATGTCATATTGCATATCATCTTAAAACTCTCATTGAACTGAGCAACTTTGTAATTTACACTGTTACCGTATCTCTTGTGGTTTTGTAGTAATAACGTAAAAATGCATTTTTCCCATATAACCTGCATGTTAATTCAATGTTATGGCAACAATCAAAGGAGGACTTCCATACTATAAAGACCTGAACAATTAACATGCAAATCATATGGGAAAATGACATTTTTACGTTATTACTACAAAACCACAAGAGATACGGTATTAGTGTAAATTACAAAGTTGCTCAGTTTAATGAGAGCTTTAAGGTGATAACCGATAACCGATAGCCTACCATTCAAGTTTTCGGTGTCATTGGATAGGACTTGGTCTGTAGTTGTTTCCACCAAAAAGTTATGAAAATCGGCCATAAAATAAGGGCGCTATAAACAAATTAAATTTGAAATTTTCCTATTAGAATAACATTGGGTTAGGGTTTTAAGAACATTTTAAACATTTGTTAATGTACAGCTGTAAATACATGTAGTTTTTTATGATTACTGATATTCACAATATTGGATTGGTCGGGTGTCATTGATTTAGAACTAAATGTTACTTTTGTATTGAATATAAAAAAACTGCTCGAGTTCGAGCAACAAGTAGACTAGGCCTAGTACAATTCCCCAACATTGATAGACGTTTCTGGCAAACTGAACAGATAACTTAATATTTATTTTAGTTTTTGAATAAAGTATTGTGCAAATTTAAGAAAAAAAAACAGCATGTATAAGTAGTAATATCAATTAATACTTTTAATTTATTGTGTTTAAAAGTGAAAAACATGTTACTTTAATCATTAAAACCTACAGTCTACTGTATGTCCACAAAAAAAACCCGAAAGTGAATAAAGATCAAAACATAGGCAACAAATGTCCATAAAATTAATCAAAACACAAATTATAAGAAGTAATTAAATTTCATAATTTCTAGCCCTGCCACTACTTACATAAATATTAAAATTAAACAATAAATTTAGGGATTTTGTCGGACAACCTGTAAATTACAGAAATCATTGTAAGTTAGCCTGTAAAATTAAATCCACCTTAGTGTTATCAGGGCAAGGTCAAAAGTTAATAGCAATTCTACGGGACTACGGAAATGAAGACTTGCCTTCAAAAGTTGTTGTAACAACGATGATTATGTGTATCACAACCAGCTGAGCGAGCCAGCGTCGCATTCTGTCTCACTTTAACGATGTACTTCTCCCTCCAACATTCGTTCCCTCAATTACTCACATTCCCACACGCGCGGCGAGACAGAGTCGGAAGAAGTGTACTGTGCGGAACAAGCGGCGCAGCGGCAGCCACAGCCACACAACGGACTACTACGACGGAGCACACGCACAGTAGTACAGTAGTTACAGTACTAGTACACACAACACAAGCCCGAGCAACAGCTGACTTTAAGTTTTGGGGACTTGACACCGGAACTGACCTAACCTCAACAGTCAACAAAGCGGCAATAGCGGCATCCTGTGAACAATTACCCCTTCCCCGTTCCCCTCCTCTAACTACACTTGGTTTCATGTTTCTGTTGTTAGTTGGACTCAAGATTACTGTAGTGCCAGGTGAGCTACATCCCATAAGAGCAATGGTGTCAGTTTCTGCGACATCCGTGTATGTCGCCACAGAGTTTTTGTTGGTTGAAAAAGTGTTAAAAAACAACATTTTACTCTTTGTTACCTGCAAGTGTTGCCAACACTGCAGGAAACAACAATCGTTCTCGTTTGCGTTGGAGTTTTTTTTTTGTCTCAACTATTACTAAAATAAGGAATTTTGTAGCAAACTAGGGTCAAATTTATGGTTTTAGATTTACCTTGATTGATAATTAATTGTCAATTTAGTCATTACCTAATGGATTGTTATTAACTAATAATCCAAATGTAAAATAGAATAATATGGTGTCGTTACGATAAATATCGTACCCTTGGCAAGACTGCTTCATTCTCTTTTTCAATCAGCTGTGTAATGGTAAAAACCTCGTTGATTATCAAGTAACTTGACTTCCGTTTTAGTTTGACGCTTCATATCCGGAACACAAAAAATAGCTATTCAGCTGACCTTAGGAAGAAGTTATGCTTCTTCCTCTACAGACCTTGAGTTGGAGTGAGTGGAATCGAGTGGAATTAGTAGCTTCCCAAGGCCGGTAGAGGAAAAGCAGGAAAAGCATAACTACTTTCTGAAGGTTTGCTGTATAGCTAGCTATTTTTTGTATTCAGGTTATGAAGTGTAAAAACTAAAACGGAAGTCAAGTTACGTTATAATATTTATTATTACACAGCTGGAGAAGATTGAAAAATTGGATGAAGCAGTGTTCCTACGGGTACGATATTTATCGAAACGACACCATATTACTCTAATTTACATTTGAATTATTACTTAATAAAAAACCATTAGATAGTTACACGGCCATCTCTAGTACATTTGTACTAGAGATGGCCGTGATAGTTATCAAGTTAACAATTATCAATCAAGGTAAATAATATACAACCATAAATTCCACCGTAGTTTACTTTGAAATTCTTTATTTTAGTAATAGTTGAGATTCAACACATTCATAATCATTGTTTCCTCGGTGGCGACAACCACGGTTGTCGCAGAAATTGGCACCATTCATCAAGGTCTGTAGATTAAAAAGCATATCTGCTTCCAAGGTCTGCTGAATAGCTATTTTTTTTGTGTTCCGGATATGAAGCGTCAAAACTAAAACTGAAGTCAAGTTACGTTATAATATTTATCATTACACAGCTAATTGAAAAATAGAATGAAACAGTCTTGCCACGGGTATGATATTTATCGTAACGACACCATATTGCTCAATTTTACATTTGGATTATTAGTTAATAACAAACCATTAGGTAAAGATAAAATCAACAATTATCAATCAAGGTAAATCTAAAACCATAAATTTGACCCTAGTTTTTTCTTTGAAATTCCTTATTTTAGTAATAGTTGAGACAGAAAATCTCCAACACAAACAAACGAGAACAATTGTTGTTTTCTGCAGCATTGGCAACACTTGCAGGTAACAAAGAGTAAAATGTTGGTTTTTAAACACTTTTGTAACCAACAAAAACTCTGTGGCGACATCCACGGATATCGCAGAAACTGACACCATTGCTCTTATGGGATGTAGTTCACCTGTGGTACTACAGTCATCTTGGTAGCTTCCCTCCCATCAGTCTCTCAAACCAAACCTCAAAATTACCAACGACCGTTTAACAATCAACAGGTGAGCTGCAAAACTGGTTTTTGTTGCCGATATGAAGCGTTAAAACTAAATACTCCTCGTCGCAGCAGACCTGCGTACTCAGCGAATTTTCAAATTAGTAATATTAATTTTGACCAGATGAACCTGTAAACAAAATTTCATTACGTGGTAATAAATAGGGAAATAAATGTCTATTCTCCTTTATGATAAAAATAGGGAAAGAGTAGACCTATGCAGGTGTGGCTGCCATGGGAAACAATAAGAGTAGGTTTTAATAATTAAAAAAAATTATTTGGACCATATGAAACCATATACTAACTTTCATCAATATCTGTCCATAAATAAAAGAGTGCCTGTTCTCCATACGATTAACATGGGAAAAGAGTATGTAGGTTTGCTGCCATGATAAGGACAAAAGCGAAGATTTTTTACCATAAACTAGAATAAATTCCCTACAATTTGTTTATTTCAGAATTTTTATAAGGTTTGTTTTATAAATTTTATGTTGCTTTGAAAATTTCATAAAAATTAGGTTTTCATAACAAAAAAATTGAAGTCTTACATTCTGACATCATTTACTCATACATTTTACAATTCAAACCCATACAATTATATATTTTTTGAAAGATTAGTTATTTCTCTATCATGCAGTATCATATCTATTTACTCTATATGCATTCCACTATTTTATATATGACAATAAAAAAAGTGTGCAATTTTCTTGTTTTTTTTTGTGTTAACAATTTTTTTATAAAAAAATTTTGTTTGGGAGTATTTAAAAAACAATGATATTTCTACGTAGGGAATCATATTTCAAACAACTTTTACTTTTAGATCAAATGTGAAAAAAAATTATTTGTTGCCTTTCTTGCGGGTTGCTTTCGAAATTTATATTTTGCTGAAACCAAACATTTGCAAACTTTTTGCTTCTACACCTAAACGCATTGCTTGAAAATATATTTTCTTATACCATTCTATTGTAAATTTATCCCTGAAAAAGAAAATATATATATGTGTACACTTATTCCAAAGCAATTGGTCTGTGTGACGAAATATATGGTACCACTACAAAAAGGCAGAAATGGCTCTGCCAACGGTGTCAAACATGAACGCCAGATCTAGGGTTAACAAATATTGGTATTAGGGTAGGATAGAACGTAGAGAATAAGCCACTTATAAACCACTTTCATATCGCAATATTTATGCTGTAGTGTGCAAGTTTCAATAACTATCCAAATTTAAAGAATAAAAATTTATTTAACAGAAAATTACATAATTTTAGTTGGAGTGTCTGTCAAAGTAGGCATATAGGCATATTCCTTAAAAACAATAATGCAGCACCCTTACTATGTATCACAGACACTCTTTAGTATTTTATAAACATAAAAAATCGATTGTTTACTTAGGCCTAAACCTTAGTAGCCAAATCAAAGCGTTATATTAGTTAACAACATCAAAAAATAAGCATGCCTAAACTATATCAATTTTTGTAAACTTGTTAGTTTAATAAATGATTTTTTTGAGAGTTTGAACAGGCCTATAAATATTTTAATGTATCTATTTTGCTTAAAATAAATATCGGTACCATCAGTAAACCATTTATTAGTGACGCCGTTATTGGGCACATTACAAAAAGTGTATTAGTGAAGATCGGTCTGGGACCCGGGCCGTCTGATTTGGAATTAGTCACGCTACCGACAGCGCCACAAATACTGTTGTTAAGCGAAGTAAATGTAAAGCATTACAACGTTGCAAACGACAAATTGATTGCACAAAGAATTTCCGATACATCCGTTTCTTTTAATACAAATGTGAGCAATTTATTTAAACTAAACCTTTACAATTTAGTCTTAATTTTAAAGCAATCAGCTATTTTACATAAATAAGCAACTTTCTTTCTATTTAAAGGATACTAAATTGTAAACGTTTTTAGGTACTGACCATAATAAACCAAATACTTCATGAGCTTTTGTTCATCCACTCTGTATTTAGACAAAATACCTCGTGTGTTTACAATTAGCTGATTGAAATCGTGTAAAATAAATAAATTGGTAAGGTTTGAAAATGTTGACATTTTTAATTTAAGAGAGTAAGATAATGTTAATTACAAATTTAAGCAACTTTCTTTTCATAAATGACAATACATCATAATAATAGTAAACATTTTTAGGTACTGGCCATAATAAACCAAATCCTTCATGAGCTTTTGCTCATCCACTGTATTTAGACTAAATACCTCGTGTGTTTACAATCAGCTGATTGAAAGCGTGTAAAATAAATAAATTGTAAAGGTTTGAAAATATTGATATTTTTAATTTAAAGAAGTAAGATAACGTTAAAGTAAATAAAATCTGCTAATATACAAAGGTTTACGTTTTATTTGGTACAAACTGCGTGTAAATTGGTCCAGTGGAAGTCTCAGACGAACTTTCCAAAGGATTGGAAATGTTGGCTATTTCCTAATGTTAAATCTCCATTTTTAATTTTTGACCGATTTAATGTAAATATTTTTGAAATACGAATAAAACCTGCTAATATAGAACCGAAAACGTTTATTTTGGTACAACCCGCATGTAAATCGGTCCAGTAGAAGTCACAGACGAACTGCCCAAAGGTTTTTTACCTTTGTATTTTAAATATATAGATGGATGGATCTCAACCAATTGAAGCTGAATACCAAGTTTCATCCAAAAATATTGGTTAATAAGTGAAATATTAACACACCCTTACTCTCCTTAAGATTAACTTTGGAGCCCCAAAATACAATGTATTGTCTTTAGACTTTTTAATATCTCGGTAACCAATGGAGATGGAGCAAAGCTTCAAAATACTACATGGTGTGTTTTTTTAGCTAAATCCAGTGGTGAAAATCAAATTTTAAAAAATTACATTTAGTTTACGAGATCGCACCACCGTCAATAGGTTTTACACACGCCTATGCCATGAGAAGTCTACCCACGCTAGTGTACATAGTCAATGCTTATACATAAAAAAATATTTGTTTACTTTCTTGTTGTTTAGGTTCCCAAGGGGTTTGCAAGTTCTATTTTTTTCTTTTTATTTCTTCTCGAATTATGGGTAATCACATTTTACTTAAAGATGCATTCGGTTGGAAAATTGCATCTTTCTCAATCAGCATACATGCTGCTTCTTTTGTATTACGAATTTTCCACTTCCTTTCTTTATAGATGATGCCTGTGTTTGACCAATCAACCTTATGTGCCTCTGTGAATACGTGCTCGCTAAGTTTGGAGTAATTTTATTGGTTTCTATTTATAGGTACTCTGTTTATGTTCATTAATCCGTTTTTTAGCGGTCTAGAGGTTTGCCCATAATAACTTCTGTTACACTCACATATGGAATTCTGTAAACAACATCTTTGGTTTCCTGGTCTTTATTTTTAGGTTTTACCCTTGGAGGAATTATATATAAGGAGTGGCCACGTTCTTATGGATATACCGTGCTAAAGTGAAGCCGGCCGCTCCCTTCCACTAGAGTGGCACGGCTGACCGTAGAGTGGCATGGTGCCGCCGCTGTAACACGGGAGGGATAGGAAAACACGCGACGCGCGCAACTTTGAATTAAAATCCTAAGCACACCAGACAAATCTCATAGTCCAGCTTTTGCATTTTCTAAAACGGATTAAATTCTCTATTAAGTGATCTAATTTTGTTCTATAAAAAATATATTTTAATTTATAAAAGGACATTAAAGTAAAAGATCTGTATCGAAGATATTATTTTAATGCATAAAAACGAAGTTTAAATTATCTCAATACATAATATGCGTTACTGTAAAATAAATTTTATTGTGTAGTGTATAATACTTTCAACAAAAATAAATATAAGAATTGATATTTTTGAATGTAAATTGCTTATTATAATTTATAAATATCCCCGTCGCAGCAGACCTGCGTACTCAGCGAATTTCCAATGGAATTTCAGATTATTTACTTTCCCCATAAAAAACACCATAGGATCGAGTATGTAAGTTTGCTGGCATGGGGTGTTGTTAGAAAATGCAATTGGTGAATGTGAACACAAAATTGTATCAAGCTATGGGAATTTTTTATTTTCCCCATAAACCCCATGGGGGTGAGTAGGTATGTAGGTTTGCCGCTATATGGGTTTTGTAAGTAAGAATAAGTTAAACCCTATCTAGATAATGTACATACCGAATTTGATTAAGTTATGTCAATAAATAAGCTAGATATAGGGTTTCTTATGATTTCCCATAAGAATAACATGGGAAAAATATTTTTGGATTTTCCCCGTAGCCAGTAATGCTAAGATAAAAATTCAAAATACCAAATTGTTTATTTTTAAGCTCTTTTAAATGGCTTCAGTTAAAATTGATGAATTTTGAAAATTGAGGTCCAAAAACGCCAAAAACCCATTTTTGACCCTTTTGAAACCCCATAAAACCCCGTTCCCGTAACCCGTCAGTGCTGGTTCGCGAACTCATGAAAATAGACTTGGTCTTACACCTTCATACAAAATTTCATCAATATCTGAGGTCCCCTTCAAAAGTTATCAGTACCACGGACACACATATACATATGTGAAAAAGTAAAGTGGTCCCGGGCTTAGGTCTTACCATGGCTACTACCGTAATAGCGTATAGGGAAATTTGCTAAAAACGTCAAGTTTACACCTCTTTAAGTGATGTTCAGAATCATTTACAATATATTGGACAGTAATTTATTGGCATACAATTAATTACTCATAATTACTATTAATGGGTTAATAATAATAAAATAACCAAATAATAAGAAGTACGGAATTTAAGGGTACAAGACGATTTCTAACAACTTAGTAGACTATATGTACTAACAAGAACCTTTAAGTACCTTTAAGGTTATCATCACAATTAGGACGATTTATTAATAATAAAAAAATTACTAATTATGATTACGGTTTTTTATAACAGCATTAAATTTAGTTGACGTTTGTAAAATACATAGCCTTTAACAAAGTGTTTTTTAAACTTGATAAATACAGAACTAAAAATTAACAAATTATTTAAAAACTTTTCAAAAATTTATTCTGTCATTTAAAACAACTAATTACACCTAAACTTCCATGATTCAACGACTCGGTAGCCCTCGCCACTCGACGAGCGCAGCGCGGCGGCTTCGCTTTTAGCATTGCTTTTAGCCCCGCGTGGCCACTCCTTGTATATAATTCCTCCAAGGTTTCACCTTAGTCAACAATATAAACTTCTTAATTTTCCATTGGTTGAAAACGATGTCCTAATTCCAAACTTATAATTAATCTGCCTGATTTTCTTCGACTTACCTCGAACATAAGGAATGACTATCGCGGTTACATTGTTTTGTAAAGTTTACAAAACAATGTATTCCTTATTTATTTAAAGGTGGTTATGATGTTGCGTAGGCGTTTGATAGCGTACAATGAGCGCGTTCACAAGCATCCACCGCAAAGTGGTTTGTTTACGTTTTACGTGATAAATTCCAGACACTTTATTCGTGGGATTTGTCACGTGATAGGCAAACACGTAAACAAACCTCTTTGCGGGGGATGCTTGTGAACGCACTCAATGCTGTGGAGGATTTCTTCTGTAGGTCTTCGGTGTGGTAATTCCAAGTAAGAATTTCATCTATGTGAAATACCAGGAATTTGGTGTGTGTGGATATTGTGAAGTATGACGAAATGTTTTTTGTTCGTTTAGAAATGATTAGAATATCCAATCATGAAAAAAATATAAACAAAACTAACTGTATTAACTATAGTAACTAAAATGATAAAAATAACTTAAACGTAACTAAATGTGACTAGCAAAATGTGTATTATTTTCAGCAAACAGTTTGAAATTTGAAAAAGGAAGCAACCAAAGAAAATTTTGCTAAACAAATTGGAACCTCGCAGTTTCATGGTTTAACACAAAGCCGGCCAAATTTGACAAACTAGAAAAAAACATTAAATGTTTTATGATGTGATTTGTTTTATATGATGTGATGTGTATTTGTGTGTTCGTCGATCGTCGGTTCGTCACGTTCACGTTGACGTTGTGCGAATTCAAGGTCTGTAAAGGAAGAAGCATAACTTCTTCCCAGGTCAGCCGAATAGCTTTTTTTTTGTGTTCCGGATATGAAGCATCTAAACTAAAACGGAAGTCAAGTTACGTTATAATATTTACCATTACACAGCTGATTGAAAAAGAGAGTGAAGCAGTCTTGCCATGGGTACGATATTTATCTAAACGACACCATATTACTCTATTTTAAATTTGGATTATTAGATGATATAAAACCATTAGGTAATGACCAAATTACAAATTATCAATCAAGGTAAATCTAAAACCATACATTCTACCCTATTTTGCTTTGAAATTCCTTATTTTAGTAATTGTTGAGACAAAAAATTCCCAACGCAAACGAGAACGATTGTTGTTTGCTGTTTTGTTGGCAACACTTTGCCGGTAGGCGACATCCATGTAGTGATGGCAAATAAAATCGATTTTTTTGAAAAATCGATTTTTACCATTCGATACATCGATTTTTTGACATCGATTTTTTCAAGACGATATTTTTTGGAGATCGATTTTTCCTGCTAAAAATATCGATTTAAAAATCGGTCGGGTAAAAAAAAGACAAAGAATTGCGTTTTTTACTCCCCTAAAACAGTATATTTTAAGATCATAACCTTAGTTTGGGTTTAAATTTACAAAATTTGTTGCATTAGAGCCAAATGTCAAACTCAAATAACTAAGTATAGGCTGTATATCGTATTGGTGCAAGGTCATTTCTAGTAGAGAGTTAACTAGAGAATAGAGATGGCCGTGATTGTTGCTATGACTATCGCCATTGACTTTACATGTAAGTCAATGCTATCGCTAAAATTATTTCGCATCGGCCAAAATATCATGTAAAGTATATGTATATAGTATATGTATACTCTATCATATCGTTTTATACAAAGCAGATCAAAATAGGGATATTTCCTTTGATTTTGTTAAAATTTGCTGTTATAAAAATGTAATTGAAAATTGAGACTTGGTTACCGAAGGTTAGATGTTACGGTTTTGTTCAAGATCGGTAAAAACGATTATATAAAATAATTTTTACTGTGAAATAAAATATTTGAATTGTCCTTGACGTTAAAACATGTATAAAATCCCGACTCCATTGACCTTATATGAATTTGTGTTTATCTAGCTTTCCAATACATGTTCCAGTTCCAATTCTATAGCTTAAAATAAAAACTGTGTTTATTCCAGTCTTGCGATGTTATACGCAATTTAGCTCTTACAGCATTTGAAGTACGGTACAGTAATTTATATAATTTTTTTGTTTTAGTCTACGATCTAATATACCTTCTCAATAAACAAATAAGTTTATTTTCATAACTATATTTTATTTCAAACCAAGCAATGTAGTGTATTCCTTACATAAGTAGGGGATATATAAGTTAATCATTGATTTTACATAAAAAATCAATGATATAATCAAAGGTGTGACCATTGACTACAAATACTGTCATATTAATAGTATTAATTAAATAATTGTTGGTTATATTTTTACTTCTTGGTATAACATTTAATAATTTTAATTGGTAGTAAATTTAAAAGCGTCGATAAAAAAAAATCGATTTCCTTAAAACATCGATTTTTTGTCCACTATTTTTTATCGAAATCTATTTTACTCTTTCGATACATCGATATATCGAAAAATCGATTTTTCAAGAAATTTTGCCATCACCATCCATGGATGTCGCAGAAGACACCGTTGCTCACTGGCGTCTATTTCCCTCAGTGCTCATTTTGTTGGAGGGCAAATGGTGACGAGGAGTGGGGGTAGCACCGACAGTGTTACCAACACTGCAAATACCACGCACGGAAGGGACGCTCGGGCAATGCCGAATGAATGAAGTTCATGTTTACGAAGAGAGACGGAGATAAACGAATGGTTCCGAAGATTGTTATAAATAATTAATTAATAAGTCTTATAAGACTTAATTAGATGAAAAATATTCCCTAACACATTTTATTATTATTCTATCCAGCTAAAAAATATTAAATAATTTATTCACCTCATGAAATAATTTATTTTCCTTTAATTATTTTTATTGGTGTTGAACTCGTTTGTACCCCCCCCCCTCCATCTTCCCTCATCCTCCTTTCGACCTCGAAGAATTCACCGTCTAAGTTATTCCCGTTGTTGTAAGGCTTATTTTAAATGTTGAATAGTTTAAAAATTATTTAATTATTAAGCTCGGAAGAAGAAATAGTTTTTATTCAAGGTAAGTTCTTGGAATTAGCAATAACTCATGTAGGCCTGTGATCATGACTCATGATCATGACTCATATTGTGATCATGACTTTTCTTAATGATCACAATCTGATTTTTAGTAACCAATTTGGTTTTCAGAAAAACAAATCCACAAAGCTGGCCCTGATAGATTTTGTGAATAAGTGTGTCGATGCTTTGGAGGGGGGAGATACTGCGGTTACCTGCTTTATTGACCTCTCCAAAGCGTTCGATTCTGTGAATCATGCAATCTTGATTAAGAAGCTTGAACAAATTGGTATTAAAGACAGAGCGTTGGGCTGGCTGACGTCTTATCTAAGCAATAGAAAGCAACAAACTTCAGTTAACTTCACTTTAGATTCTGGTTCAAAAAAAACTTTTCAATCTCAAGTTGCAGATATCGCTTTAGGAGTCCCTCAAGGCTCTATTTTAGGTCCAGTCCTCTTTTTAATATATGTAAATGACATTTCCAGTTCCGTACCTCAGAATTCTTTGACAATTTTCGCAGACGATACTTCCCTATTTATTCGAAATAAAAATCTCTTTGAATTGGAAAGAGAGACGTTTGGCCAGCTCGGCGCTCTTTCCCAGTACTTCTCTGCAATCAATTTGAATATAAATTCCAAGAAAACCAATTACATGTTCATTGCCACTTCTCAGAAAAAAAGAAATCTAGCTAGGGCCGGCTCATTCTCACCTTCTGTGCTTTTGGATGAAGAGGTTCTTGAGGAATCCAACTTTGTCGACTATCTGGGAGTGAGGTTGGACGATGGTCTCAGATGGGGGGAGCATGTTGATAAGTTAGCTTCAACTTTAACTTCAAATCTCTTTGTTTTAAGAAAAATAGTAGTCTTTAATAATTTACCTCTGTCTAAACTAGTATATTTTAGTCTAATTGAAAGTCATTTAAGATACTCAATAGTGCTTTGGGGCATGTCAAGCAAGGCAAATTTAAACCGCATTTTCATTTTACAAAAAAAAGCAATCAGATGTATCTCTAGACTTAGGCCTAGAGACTCCTGTAGAGACAAGTTTACGGAGCTGCAAATTTTAACTGTTCCCTCTCTTTTTATATTTGAAGCAGTTCTATATGTAAAAGCCAACAATCTGATACAGCCTCATGTTCATCATTATTTCACTAGAAACCACAATGTTAATCATGCAACCCAACATAGTTTAAGACTGTTTGAGACCAAACCTAGTTATACCGGTACCAAGTTTTTTTCGAAGCTTCCAAGACATATTCAAGAAATTGAGGATTTTAATACATTTAAGAGAGAACTGAAGGAACATCTGCTCAACATGTGCTACTATGAGCTACCTGATTTTTCCTAAAAACCTTTTCCGTACCCTACTTAGCACTACCTAAACCCAAACCCAAACACCTGGTTGGACAAGGCCAAATTCGGCTGCCTACATTATGACGGGTCCCATGCCTCATCGGGTCTCTATGGGACAGACTGCGGAGGTAACAGGTAACAGGTAACAGGCCTATAGTGAATTTCATAGGAAATGAGTTAAAATACCCAGTTTTTAAAAGACATGGTTACGGCAAATCTTGCAGTAACCGCTAAACGATATTTTAAAATTGGCAAATTTATAATAGGCCTATGTTGTGCAATATGGTTTAAATGTACTGTGAAGATTACTTTTCAACGATTTCCTTTAACTTCAAGCAGTAAGTTAGGCCTATGATGAAAATAACTACCTAGATCCTCCATTATTGAAATGGTAGTGTTTAGAGTTTACCGTATTAATTAACCCATCTTTGCAAAAAACCTGTATTATAATGGACCATTAAGTGTCAATAGTTGTAATTAGACTGTTTAAATAAACAATGATAGTAACCAAAGAATCTTATTTTGCCTAAAGTGTGAATAGTCCTAGGTCATGGGTCATTGGGAATCCTTTTGTTGGGTTAACTTAAATAAGTTAATATGTAACATTTTACGCACACAATACAAAACACAAATAATTCGTTTGGGGGTTTAAACTTACCTTACTAGGCCTAACTTAAGTTTGTAATGTAAAAGGAAATAACAAGGACTAAATTTATTTGTTCCTATAAACAAAATGTATTTTACATTAATCACTTTTACTTTACTTCATTAGCCTATTAGATTTAAGTTATTTAATTCTCTTGAGTAAACTTATATATTCAGATATTTCTAACTTTAAAATGAGTATTTCTACAATATATTTCATTCATACGTATTAGGCCTATTTTAAGTTTTATTTTATAGAGACTTATTTATATAAAAACACATGGACTAGGCCTATATATCAGTGCTACAACCAGGGGTGGACTGACACTATGAAAAGGGCGGTGGAATGGGTACCGGAGGGGCGCCATATGTACATGGCGTTCATATTATTATGTATATAATAAAAAAAGAACATTTCTTATACATGTTTCGACTGTTATGTCATTTTCCAATAGTTAAAATTTAAAGCTTGCAATATTAAAAAGTTTATGGTTTAATTGCTTGAAAATGACATAGTTGTAACATGTGACTAAATAAAAATAAATATTTAATAGGGTACTTTGGTCTTTATTTCTAATAATTATAATAACAGAAACCATTAAAAGTTAAACAATTTGCAATGTATCTATAGAAGTATATTAACGTTTGTAAAATACAGTAAATCAAACAAGTGTTAAAACAGTAACTTCTTAATTTTTGATAAACATGATAAACTGATATCAATAATCAAACTAATGAAAGCAATGTAAAAAAAAATTACAATAAGCATTTAAAGGCTTTGTAGGCAAATATTAAACTTGAAAGCCGTAATTTTGTTTACCTTTATCAAAATCAACATATTTTATTCACATGGTAGGCCTACTGTTAGTTAAGTAGGTAGGCCTACCCATAAAAGTTTAGTCAACATACAAACAGTTTATATGCGAAGAAGTCCTCGTGATTCTTCGCTCTCCTCACTCAGCTTGTCGATTATCTAATAATATCTTGACAAGAATATCTCCATAGTTGTTCATGAAAAATAAGGTTAATTTTGAAAGGATCGTTCACACGATACATGGGTAGCTGATAATGTCAAGATATATACTTAAAGACTTTAAAAAGGTTGGTGTACAGCCTTCAATACATATTGTACTCAAGTAAGACGTCGAATGCTCACTTGAAGCAAATATTGCATTTTTACCACTTTTACACTGATATACCGCAAATCGCTGGGGTCTCTTTATTCGTCATCATTTAAGTTGGAAAACAATTATTCTTCCAAAAGCTCACCTTCAAAATCATTGGTTGGTTCTGTTATGTTCACCGGCTTCGACAACTGGTGATGCCACGGTGATCAAAAATATACTAATTCCTTCTTTAGTGTCCCCTCGTCACAATCGGTAACTAACTCAATTACTCTTTGGAAGGTAGAGCAGTTGATGTCAATGCTGTTAAGCCGCTTGGGATCAAAATATTCTAAATCTAAGTATAGACTTTGTTTCGTTGAAAACCTTTCCTTCATACTATTGACAACTTGATCTATAACACAGTTAAAAAACAGTTACTTCAAATCGGCGATTGCTGTCCTCAATTACGTCACCTGATGAAGTTTCCCATTCTAGATACTGTGGTTTCCCCCAGCATTTTCTTCTTCTTCTTACTCTTCACCTCAGGCAGTTTTGTTTCTATGATGATTTCTTCCATATTTGGAATTGTACCCGACAATTGTTCGATTTTGTTTGTCATTTCAATGACGAAGACTCCTGCAGCTTTGAAGACATCGGCAAACTTGGACCTAGCACCTTTTATAATCCAGGCGCATTTTTCCCCAAGATAAAACTTTTTCCTGGAAACTGCACTGTTTCTGCTAAATGCTAATACAGCAATACAGCATTTTTCATAACCTGTTAAAAATTGTCGATTGATTTTAAAAGATTCATTTTAATACTCGTATTTATATTTAAAATTGTACATATTCAAGAATAAATACAAATAAACACTTTGTGTAAGGTTAGTAACAAAATCATCCCCCTGGGATCGACCTTTAACTAGTACTACGTCGCAATGGTCGCGCCCCGCGCCCATCAGGCTGACAGTTGTTTCGCCGCACAGGTTAGCCAACTATGTCATTGCTACCACGAAAGAGTTCCCAGTTGGAGCAATTTATCAAAAAATGTAAACATTCAATTTATATGAAGATAAACGTAGGATGTTTAAGTCATGAAGTACAAACACATAGGTATATTAATCGTATTAGGAAAAATAAAAATTCACAAATGTTGTACTTTAAAAAAATTTGAAAATTCCTTATAATGAAAAAAAATCGTCCTAGGGGCGCCGGGGCGCATTGATGGGGAGGGCGCACCGGGAATTTTCCCGGTGTCCCGGCGGCTCAGTCCACCCCTGGCTACAACGGATAAAAGATATCCTACTGACAAAATGCAGAGGGCAGCGCACATGCAATATTTCACTTACTATAACATAAATTAAAATATATTAATTTAATTTAATATATTTTAAGAATATAATTTATATATTTTAAGGTTTAAAGAAAAACAACCAAACAAAATTCTAATATAGACCAACAAGCACTCTGTCGCAATGTTACAAAATCATTTAGGCCTATATTCAAAATACTAAAATTTAACTTCAAAATTTCATATCATCAAAATTTAATAGATTGTTTTGTATATTATTCTTTGTATTTTTGCAACTTCCACAATGGAGGAAAAAGGTGTAACTTAACTTTATTTAATAAATTATCTTTTATAATTATATCGTTAATTTATTGCATGTGGGCTGTAATGCAGGGGTCTGTTACAATGATCAACATTTAAACAATAACAGATCACGGTCCCAACCCCGGTAAAATGTATTACATGATAAAACTGTATTATTTGCATACCCACTAATAGTACAGTAAAATTAAGTAAAAAATTGCATGAACCTAAAAAAAATTAGCACAACCAAGGAATTTGGTACAGATGTTGGGAGTACAGAAAAAAGCTTGGAATAAAAAATGTAGGCAATTAAAAAATACACATTTTGTTCATTTACATGTTTCCTCTAAATCCAACGGTTTATGAGTTATTTTCGATTAAGTGTAAAGAATTTTTTTAACTAACCAAAATTGATGTGTAAGATTACTGTATTGTTATTATAAGACATTTTAAAAAGAGTTTCTAAAAGAGAAATACAAAATTTTCAATGAATATTACATTATTCCAAATCCCTTTAAGTTTTGCCCAGGCTGAAAATGTATTTCTTCTCTACTTATAATATTGCTTTGTCTAGTATTAGGGTGAATCTCGTAAGGTGTCCTAAACGGATTACAGACAAACACTTTGCCCTAAAACCTTCCAAAAAAATTATTTTCCACTAAATTGACCCCAAGGAATAATTTAAAAATATTTTTAACTCTGTATAAATACAGGGTGTACCAAAAACTGGGGGTCACATGGTCGAATCTTGGAAATTTCAAATACAAACATATGTCATATTATACATCATTAGAAAGGTCTATTTAATACAAACAAGGTGATGAAAACAGAATTCAGTTATCTTTTTTCGTTTCGAAATGGCGTCCATTTTTGTAACCAAAATCAAAATTTACGGAATACCCTTTAGTTTTTTTCATTATATGTCATAAATGACTTCTGATTCAAAAAAATTATTTAAAATAAGCTAAGTTTTACAATGATATTTCACAAGCCCACATCTATAAAAAAACTAAAATTTAAAAAATTTAATATTTTCAAACATTTTTACATGAACAAAACTCAAAAATTTTAAATTCTAACCCATGTCATTTTGTATATCATCTTAAAGCTCTCGTTGAACTGAGCAACTTTGTAATCTACACTAATGCCTTATATCTTTAGGTTTTGTAGTAATAACGTAAAAATGTCATTTCTCCTTGTAACTTCCATGTTAATTTAAGAGTCATCTTCACCCCTGTGCTAGTAGCCCATCGTTGCGCAGTCGGCAATGTTAACCACACGGCTTTTAATGCAAAACATTGTATTTTATTCCCCTGTTTCGGACGCCGTTTTTCAACTGATTTTATTTCAACTTGGTAAGTGTTTAGTTGAATAGTTATATTAGGCCCCTCATACTTCGAAATTTGGAAAATTTAACAAATATTACTGAGGAAAATCGAGTTACTTTGCAACGTCACAGAGAGTACCTAATATATATTTGTTAAATTTTCAAAATTTCGAGGTATGAGGGGCCTAATAGAACTACTCAACTAAACACTTACCAAGTTGAAATAAAATCGGTTGAAAAACGGCGTCCGAAACAGGGGAATAAAATACAATGTTTTGCATTAAAAGCCGTATGGTTATTGCCGACTGCGCATCAATGGGCTACTGGCCCTAAGGTGAAGATGACTCTTAATGGTATGGCAACAATGCAAGAAGGACTGCCATAGTATCATGTCCTGATTAATTAATTTGCAAATTATATGGAAAAAGGACATTTTTATGTTATTACTACAAAATGAAAAGAGATACGGCACTAGTGTAAATTGCTCAGTTCAATGAGTTTTTTATTTTTTATTTATTTATTTTATTTATTTATTTATTTATTTTTTTTGCTTGTTTTAGTTGGGGGAATGTACAGAGTACCAGAAACGCTTTTAAGGGAAAGCGGTCCAAACCCATCAGAGTAGTGGACATCCCGGGAATTGAACCCTTGACTTCTTGAACCAAAGTCGAAGACACTAACCGTTAGGCCAGCGAGATGCCTAATATGATATACAAAATGACGTGTGTTACTTTTAAAATTTTTGAGTTTTGTTCATGTAAAAATTTTTGAAAATATTAAATTTAGAAAATTTTAGTTTTTTTATAGATGTGGGCTTGTGAATTATCATTGTAAAACTTAGCTTGTTTTAAATAAGTATTATGAATCAGAAGTCATTTATGACATATAATGAAAAAACTAAAGGGTATTCCGTAAATTTTGATTTTGGTTACAAAAATGGACGCCATTTCGAAACGAAAAAAGATAACTGAATTCTGTTTTCATCAACTTGTTTGTATTAAATAGACCTTTCTAATGATGTATAATATGACATATGTTTGTATTTGAAATTTCCAAGATTCGACCATGTGACCCCCAGTTTTTGGGACACCCTGTATTTACAGAGTTAAAAATATTTTTAAATTATTCCTTGGGGTCAATTTAGTGGAAAATAATTTTTTTGGAAGGTTTTAGGGCAAAGTGTTTGTCTGTAATCCGTTTAGGACTCCTTACGAGATTCACCCCAATACTAGACAAAGCAATATTATAAGTAGAGAAGAAATACATTTTCAGCCTGGGCAAAACTTAAAGGGATTTGGAATAATGTAATATTCATTGAAAATTTTGTATTTCTCTTTTAGAAACATCTAAAAATGTCTTATAATAACAATACAGTAATCTTACACATCAATTTTGATTAATTAAAAAAAATTTACACTTAATCAAAAATAACTCATAAACCGTTAGATTTAGAGGAAACATGTAAATGAACAAAATGTGTATTTTTTAATTGCCTACATTTTTTATTTCAAGCTTTTTTCTGTATCTCCAATAATAAAGCAACTATAGCCAAAAATATAAAAATTTGCCGCCATTTTCCAAGATGGCGGCCGTAGCACAGCTTCAATTTTAGGGGACTTTTAGTATGTTCAAAAGGAAGATACTCCCAACATCTGTACCAAATTCCTTGGTTGTGCTAATTTTTTTTGGGTCAAAACCCATTTTTACTGTACTATAATTGATGTAATAGAGCAAGAATATTTTCAGGAACCACCAAAAAACATGGTAGTTACTTACCAGCGGGAGCTTAGGTACATGGTGAGCTTACTCTCATATGTTTGAAATCTTTGATTAATACCTACTTATATTAAGTAAGGTGTAATAAATTATGTTATCCGGAAATACTGGTTATCAAGGACCGGGTTTGTAGGACTACTGATTAACCTTTATAAGTAGTGTGAGTGTTAGCCTATAACCTTAATGAAGTCACCCAAATGTGGTAGTACTGACCTAGGCTTGGTGTTAAGAAAATCACTATATCAAATTATTATTAGGCCTACAGTACATTTAAAACAAAAACAAAATAAAAATTATTTAGTTTTTAAAATCGGTGTTAACCTTATTATTAACCTTTCTCTAGCTCGCCGTGCTCCGTTATGCTCATAAAATTTACCAGTAAAAAACATTACTTACCTGATCAGATGCAATCTACCTAGGTAATAAATGTATTTCATTTTAATTACACAATATGAATATACACAATTGCACAATATGAATATTACACAATATGAAATAATCTTGGAAAAAGATTATTTCTAAATATACACAACACGTATAAAAACACATTAACACAAAATGCCAAACAAATTATTAAAACAATAATAGCAATCCGTCTCCTCTCATCTCACAAACGGAACAGACGACAAGCTGGGAAGTTGGAAAAGAATTTAGAGAAGACAGTTTGTTTACAACACGTTCTACTTGCAGTGTTGGTAACACTGTCGGCACTGCCCCCACTCCTCGTCACCATTTGCCCTCCAACAAAATGAGCACTGAGGGAAATAGACGCCAGTCCATGCTCCAAGGGATGCGGCCGATGCGGCTCACCTGCAGCGTTGGGAATTTCCGGGGAATTCCACGGAATCCGGGGAATGGGAGAGGTCTCCGGGTACAATTCCGGGGAATGGAGTAGTTCCGGGGAATGGTCCATATTTACGGTAAAATTCCGGGGATTGCGCCGGACAACAGGATTTGATTCATTAATCTTCAAAATGACATTCATATTACTCTTCCCAAGAATAGTTACATTTGACACTATGATAATATGGTTTATCGTATGGATGTCTATATAGTATGGTTATAAATTTTTATGGTTATGGTTTTAGTTAGAGGCCTGTAATAATAGACATCAACGAAGTAAAGTAATACTGTAAGTTACTTTGTTGCCCCTACTGTTAACTAGAATTTTTTGCACACTGTTGACTGGGGCCATTTTACTCATCACGATTCTCGCCGTTTTCTTGGTAATGGTAATTACCCGGACTTTACACTCGTTTCCTTGGTTACCCCTTTTAGGTATTCTGATTGGTTAAAGCTTCTCAAAATCACAGATTATTTTAAAATCATATTGATTATTTGTTGTTTGTTTTTAAATCCACTTTATGACCAAGCTATTGAGATTAGTTACAATAGAGACGTGTCGTTTTGGTGTGTGGGTAAAATGGCAAATAACAGATAGAAAAATGTAAAAAAAAAGGACTGGTTACCAATGAAACTGCGGGAATTGTGGGGAAATGGCACCAATCAACCGGGGACAAACCTCACTATCTTTGTAGTTGGTTATCAACTGTAGTTTCATCTCGTTGATAGCTAGACCTATACCAAGACCAAGGCCAGTTGGCCTTGCCTATCTATACCCTTTCCCCCACGGTGATTTAGTGTTTTATTGGTTTGTGGGCTTAAAAATTTTTAATTGCATTATTGAATGATAATAATATAATTAATTGGAAAACGTTTTTTAGCTTTATTGTAGTGGCTAGCAGTGTAGTTACAGCGATTTGTAGTGCCGCTTTTACTTTATTAGGTCTCCAGTATGAGTAATGAAATGGTTAAAATCAGGGACGTATTTAAGGATTTGCCGCCTCTAGGCAGCGAAGTTTTCCGCCGCCCCCCCCCCAAAAAAAAAATCTTGTCAGCGCAATCCCCGACCTCGCATGCCGTGTCAGCTGATTTTGTAGAAAAGTAATAAGTAATTGCATTCTAAAATGCATCAACAAACATACTACATTTTGAGCATTTTTTAAGAATGTAGCCTATTTGTTGCACCGTTTTCATTCAAAAAGTGAGTCTCATTGGATACATGCTGGAATGCGCAACATTGTTGTAACCAATCAGAAGTCATAATCGCGTTTTACGGCGCGAAACCGGTACATGAAAAGGGCTCGTAACTCTTAACTATTGTTATTGAACATTAAATACACTGGATAGACGTGTGAAGATAATATGTCTTTAAAAAATTAAATATTTATATTTTCAAAACGGGTTTATTTACAAGAAAACTAAATGAACAAAAACTAAAAAAAGTAAGTACTTTCACTTAAAATGATGATATGAAATTTGATTTAGTTGGAGTTACTTCACACTTTTCTCCTTAATTTTAATGTAGCAAATGAATCAATAACTGTAGTTAAGTCCATTGAGTATTACCAATGAATACAAAAACGTTAAGAAGGTCACATCCCATGTTAAAAATTGGCCAATATTTTATTCCGCTAGGAGCGCTGTAAACTGAACTTGAGCACTCCAAATAGAGATAGCGCCAGAGCAATCGGCCTAAACATAGTACGAGAGAGAGAGGGAAATATTAAATTTGTTATTTAGTATTGTGTCGTTAAAACACCATTTTAAACATTAGTTACCTAACTTATTTGGTATCATTGGAAAGCTTTTTTCAAGAAGAATCGTTATGTTAAGTCATTAATTCCTTTTAATATTAAGACTTTGTCGTATGGGCTTTCAACTTTAAAGTTATTCTAATGAAGATATTTTATTGAATCATTGAATCATAATCAAAATAAACTAAGTTATAAACGTCGTCATGTTATCCTGCTATTTTCTAATTTCTTTACTTGGGTTCCAAAATGAGCACTAACTAAAGTATAGGCGGACGGAAAAAGTGTTCCTACATTAATTAAAAGAATTGGTCCAGTAATGGAAAACTGTCATAGGTTATGTATGTGAGTGCAGCGTGAGGACGAGAGAGATTCTTTGCTGGTGACCATCTGCAACAAAGTCAGATTGTAATCTGACTAATAGGTCTTTGTCTCATGCGCGCTCTCATGGTGGAGTGCGCTACTACGTCAACAGAAACTTTCTTAACCAATTCTTCCATAAGATGTGACCTTCTTAACGTTTTTGTATTCATTGGTATTACTGCAAATTCATACTTGGAGACAACCATTTAAATTAGGCCTAAACACTTTAACTCACAATTATGCGTTACAAGTTGGTATAAAACACAATTGAAGTATAGGCTACCTACTACACACCACAATGTTTACACAATGTTGGCAATTGGCGCCTGACGCTGCCACTGCCAACGAAGTAAGCATAGGAAAGTGGCGTACGAGGTAAACACGGGAAGGTGGAGCGAAAGCCCACGCCCGCGACCGCGAGCACAGAAAAAGGAAACGATTTTGTTTCCTTTTTCTGTGCAGCGAGCAACGACGCGACATTACGTTCGCCAGACCAATAGGAAAAGGGCGTCACGGAAAACTCAGTACAGCAGCGTAGTGAATAAATGATTGACTTTAGTTTGATAGTTTTTAAGGCTCCGGTGTACCTGAGCGCGAACGACGCGACGTTACCGAATGCCGATTCGCGGCCGCCTAGCGCTAGGCGAGTTTGATGGCTGCAGAGGTTTACGGGAATCGTGTTTTAAAATTAACTAATTAATTGTGATAGAGATTGACTCTTAACTTTTTATAAAATTATAAAGACGGATCTCGTCTTCTCTAGTTTTAGAATTTTTTAATCTAATTTCTAATTTCAGCTATAACTATCTAAAATCACCTATTTTTTCTAGTTTTTTTACTGGAGTTTTCTATTAGTTTTAATGAAACTACCAAAGTGAGATTATATAAGTGTAACAAAGGAAATTTAGCACCGTAATTCTTCTTTAATACCTAATAATAAGCTTTAACACCTTAGTTATAGCTATAGGCTGCATTTAGCAGAACAGGATTCTAAAAACCCCTTACATTTGCATCGAGAAAAACAGTTGATTTTAGACATAAGAGAAATTATAAATTTTATTTAAAAATTCTAAAACCAGAGAACACTAGATCCTTCTTTCTACTTTTAGAAAAAGTTAAGAGTCGATCTATATCTTAGTAATTTAATTTTAAAACATGATTCCCGTAAACCTCTGAATCCATCAAACTCGCCTAGCGCTATGGGCGCGGCCGCGAGGCGGCATTCGAGCTCACGTAGACCGAAGTCTTAACGTTAAGATGCTCTTGAATAATTTTATACTTAATGAAAGTATTTTAAATACCCGAATTGTCGTTCTCAAAATTATTTGCTAAACATTTTTTATAACTAAATAAGGCATGCAACATACTTTTAAATTACATTTAAAGACTAAAACTCAAATTTTTAAATTATTTCTTCCCCAAATTTTGCCGCCCCCTAAAATTTGCCGCCCTAGGCACGCGCCTAGTCCGCCTATTCGGAAATATATCCCTGGTTAAAATACTGCAACGGAATTCCGGGGAATTCAATTTTAATTCAGGGGAATTCCGGGGAATCCGCTAGTGGATTCCGGGTAATTTGGTCTCGAGCTGTTCCCAACACTGCTCACCTGGCCCTGGCCTACAGGGTGCGAATTTGAATAAATTGTTGATAGGTTATGTCGGTTTCTCTCGTTATTACGATATAATAGTCAAGGACCTGTCCTACCTACGTCTGACGACAGTCTTCGAAACGAATCTGAATGATTCTTAACTGCAAAAGTTGATGTTATATTCCTTGGGGACGGAAATTTTAATTTACCATTTTAAATTAAACATCTAGGGCATTTTATGTTTTGGTTTGAATGTCCCAGTGAGTTATCATAGGTCTTGTAAGATCGTCGTTTTTTAAGCGCATATCATACACTAAATGTCTAATTTATCAGTTCAAAACATTAATATCTCGGGATCCCCAAGTTTCAGTTTGTAGCCTAGCCTGTTGCCTCATTTGCCCTAATCTAAGGCATAATGAATAAAGTAGAGACCCAAAGTGAAGGAAGCAAATTGATCAGTGCTCTTTATGAACTGTGCAAAGAAAACTTTAGTGTATCTGATGACACAATATTGGAAAAGTTATATGTACACATACAAGAGAAGTTTTCTGAGAATGGTAAGGATATCAACTAACCTTCAAACGTAGATGTTGGCCTGGCGTGATATAGGGGTACATGTGCAGCTTTTATTTAAAGCTAGTTACTGTTTTTTAAAGCTAGTTAAAAACAAACTGGTTCTTACTTAAACCTGTTTTAAATGTTATTGTTATTAGATTAGTGGTTTTAATCCTTTGCGGGGAAAGCTTGTTACTGTACCCAACTTGCCTTGATAGGTTACATTCTAGGTAGGCCTAGACCCTACATATTGGCTACCAGTGCTGTCCTTAGGGTGGAGCGAGTGGAGCGGCCGCTCCAGGCCTCGTGCTGAGGAGGGCCTCGCGCCGCGAGGCCTTGCCCGCTAAAAAGTTAGTTGCATAAACGTTTATGTTGAATAAAAATAATATAATAATGAACAGATAGGTACGTACCTAAAATATCGGTTTAATTACCCACGCAATATGTTCAATAATTGTGATTTAAAAATCTATGAACGCGATTTTTATTAGTTACGTAATAGTAGCGACCAAAAGGATGCAAACGCCAAACATCGTTTGATAGCGGCGGCCGGCGGGCGGGGTGACGGGACCAAGCCTCGCGGCCGCCGAGCCATGCTTGCAGATGCCACAACCATGCATGACCGACTTTGCCTGTCTCTAGCCGTTTTTCAACTGTTTGTCTGTATGCGATTGAAATTATTTAAGGTACGAATTAAAACTTGGACAACTGTTAAGTGGGTTGAGGCACAAATGCAAATGAATTTGGACAATTCTAACATTTATGGATGCAAAATGGCGACCATTAAAAATTTCCAAAGCTAAATATCATAAAAACTGCAAACAAAAAAGTTGAAACTAAGTATGTTTTGTAATGATCAAACAAAAAACAACGGATTAATCTAAGTTTTTACATTTTTTAAATCATGAAGATTTACATAGGCCTAAGTTTACGAGCGAAACCCGTGTTTTCTCAAAATAAGATTTTAATTTCTCCACTATCCATTGTTTTATCTTAACAATCTTATTATTTTTACTCCGGTAATTAAATCATGCATTTTTTTGTAAGTTTTCAAAAGTTTGTGAAATATACAGCTTTTAAAAATATTTAGCTTTAAACATTTTAATTACCTTCATCTTGAAACTTAAAACAGTAAATGTTAGAAATGTAAAAATTCACTTGCATTTGCGACTTAATACTCTGAACTCTCTACCTTCCTTTTCAGGTATTATTCCTGGACCAAAGACAAGCCAAAATCAAAATATCATATTTAAAAATTCCAAACCACCATAGTTACTTGTACAGCCACCATTTTTTATTTATTTTTAAAGAATACAGCCACCATTTTGTATTTATTTTTAAAGAATAACTTAATTTTTAATTAAGAACGGCTTGACGTAATAAGTTGAAATTCGGTACGGTACACAGCTTTTTAAAGTAAAGACCTAGCTAGAAAAAATAATCAACTTTTTTATAATTCATGTTTTCAAAATGGTGGCCAATTAATAAAATCTTTAACCTTAAATTACATAAAAACTACCTATATAGGCCTACATAAGGTACTGTAGCAAAGTTTATGTTCTGTGTTTTTTGTAAAATTTAATTTAAAATCCAACAATGTAAAAATTGTGAAAATTGGTTCATACATAAGCAAGATAGAGCGATATAACTGAGGCTAGTCACGGTCGGACCGCTTCCCCGGGAGCAGTTTTGGTATGAAATCCATTGTTGAGCTGGCGCTGCAACCAAGCGCTTTTTGCGCGGTAACCCGCTCATATGCGTGCCTATTTGTATTAAAATCACTAAATTTTAAATATGATATAAATTTTGGCTTGTCTTTGGTCCAGGAATAGAATAATACCTGAAAAGGATTGTAGAGAGGGTAGAGGGCTAGAGGGTAGAGTTCAGGGAGACCATGTAATTAATAGTTGTGAAAAGTTTTATTTCTGTAACTCAAATAATTTCAAAGATATAGCGGTCTAATGGATTTATTACATATATAGACATTCGGAAAACGTCTAGACATAACTTGGACACATGCTGTCGTATGTTTCATACCCCACAACCCCCCAGCAATCAACGTTAAATAAGGCCTCGCAAAATATTTTGCTCCAGGCCTCGCATTTCCTAAGGACGGCTCTGTTGGCTACAGTAGGCCTAACTTACTTCACTTCACCAAGACCTCTTAAGCCACGTTTACACTGGAGTTAGCAACACTTGCTATCAATATTTGTTACTAACATTCAAGAAAATACCAAAATTCATTGGTAGCAGATATTGTTATCAGCAAAAATTGTGTGTTAGCAACAAGAAATTTGTTACCCATTGAGTGTCAGTAAAATCCGGTACCGTAACATCCTTTGACTCTTTGGGTCATTCCATGTCAAACCAACTAAAAAAATTGTTTTCAACTTGACCATTTTAGATTTGCTTGAAACAAGGTAGGCCTATATATTTGTACTCTCTGACACTTAGTTACTTACATGCTTACTTGTAGCTCGCGTCCGTTGTCCTTAGAGTCAAGGAATTGGACAGGTCAAGGGTTTTTTTTATACATAGCCTATACGTTAGCTGCCCTACAAAGGATAATTTACAGCATTTTAATCTTAATCTAAGTCTTTGTTACCAGAAAGGTAACAGTCAATACTATAAAAACTAGACTCCACTAGAAACTTTTTAACTTCAGTTTTGAACTTTGTGATTTTATTGATCTTTTGTAATTTTTCTGGCAAAGCTTGGAATAGCTTGATTCCACTGTATTTTGGCTTATGCTCAAAAAGAGTTTAAAATTTGTGGTGCTCTGCATGAAGTCCTTTATGTCGGGTGTGGTATTTGTGATTGAAAAAAGTTGGTGAAATATTCTGGTTTTTATATGGTAGACTGATTCAAAGATGAAAAGCGAGGGGACTGTGAGAAGGCCAAGTTGTTTGAAAGCATTCCTACAGCTGGTCTGGGGCGGCATGCCCAGGATGGCCCTGATTGCCTTTTTTTGACAGGGTAAAAGGGTAAAAACTTGAAAACAGGACAATTGCTGTCCCCAGCTACTTTTCTCTCTTCTGTCATGTATTCCCTACGCCAAACAGGTTTAAAATAATTTACCATACTTTACTTTATTTAAAAATGTCTAGGTTTTTTATTTTGGCTCTATAGGATGAAAGAAAAGTATGTTTGAAAAGTTCATGTCATATAGTTTTAGTGCAAAATCCCTGTCCCCAGTCTTAGAAATTGAATACAAAAGCTCATATTTTTGGTCTATTTAAAGGTAATATAATTAAAACATTTGGTTTAAGATAATTAATAATGTTGAAATATTTAAAATATTAATCATACAGGCTTTTTAATTAAATATACTGGCAATAATGATTGCTAAAAGTCGTGTCCCCAGAAATGAACGTAGTGCTGGGTTCAAGGGTTAGAACCAGTTCTCTTCAGGTCTTTCTATCTTGTCGACCTCGGGCTAATCAATATTTTACACCCACTCAGTTTGTTGTGTGTGGGTTTTAAAATAGTTTTGCTGGATTATTATGCCAGGCTTTGCAGTATTAAAAAAAGTCTTTATTTGAAACCCTTTTTACTAGTGTTGAGGTGTGTAATGGTGGGTCACTGCCAAAAACTCCCAATAACTGTGACAATGAGGGAAATAAGTTATTGAAAACTAAGAAAATATATGTAAAAACACATATATACCGTAATCAAACATATGTCTTGCGAAGGGAACTAAGCCACTTTGTTTCATTTTATTAAATGATGAGAGTGAAAATGTAATCATAGGTCACGGTAATTTGGGTCACAAAATCTGAGGATCTGAGGTGTGACCAGCATTACTTTTGGTAATTTTTGTGACCCAAATTACTTCTCTTATGCGTTTTCAATGTCGAGAATTATAATTTTTTGGCAACTCACTATATGATTGAAGATTACTTTTGTTTATTTTCTTTATGATACCCATTCCGTTGGGGGAGATTACACAAAAATATGGGCTGCCAGAGTTTGGTTGTGAAAATCGCGAGAAAAATACAAACCTCGCCTAGTACAGATTTTTATTTTTATCCAGCCTCAATCTTAGTTTTCTATTTAGATACAATTTGGCGGGAGAAGAACCACATGAAAGAGTGGTAGCTCGATAATGGAAAAGAACCTTTCTAACTTTATCATGGATTGTTCCTGGTTCGTTAGTTATAGATTTTAGCCGCCGTTTCAGGGTTTGCACGTTACGTTAGTCCATTGGTGGCAGGGTGACCAGGCGCTATCAATCGTTGCAGAATTCCACGCTCTTTACAATATTGTTTAAATATGTCAGATGTGAAAATTGTAGCATTGTCTGAGACAATTTGTAAAGGGTGCCCATGAGTAGAGAATATATCTTCTAATAAATTGGTTGTAACTTGAGTTGTAGGTGCATTTCGAATGACTCGAACTTCCAGCCACTTAGATTTTGCGTCGACGCACAGTAGAAAATGATATCCATCCATCGATCTCATGTAATCTATATGGAGACGCTCCCAGTTATTGTTTGGTTCATCCCATGGGTGCACAGCAACTTTTGGAGGGTTGTGTCTCAAAAGAGCACATTCAGTACATCCACGAACAATGCGTTTAATGTCTTTGTCGAGACCTTCCCAATACACATATCGTCTTGCTAGTTGTTTCATCTTAGTTATTCCCACATGAGTGGTATGAAGTTCTTTTAAAATAGACGATCGAAGGCTTCGTGGGACTACAACGCGATCCATTTTGAAGAGAATACCATGATAAATAGAAAAAGGTGAATCTCGATTTTCAGTTTTTAGGTTTTCTATGATCTTTTGGAGATCTGGGTCAGACGTAATAGCTGTACTGGATATGTGAAAAATGGGAGCCCGAGTGTATTCGAAGTACTTCTTCATTGATAAAAATGTCCATAGTGTTGCTAGTACCAGGTAGTGGTGCACGTGAAAGACAGTCGACATTCTGTATTTCTTTTGCATTCTTGCTTTGAACTTGGTAGTCAAACTGAGACAGAAATGAGGCATATCTTAATAGTCTTGAAGATGTCATCTGTGGAAGAGCTTTATTATGTCCAAAGATACGCTGAAGTGGCTTGTTATCAGTCACCAATATAAATTTTCTACCATACAGATAGTTGTAAAAACGGGAGACTCCAAATATCACAGCCAGTGCCTCACGATCCAACTGACTATAGTTCATCTCTGCTTGTGAAAGAGCTCGAGAGGCATACGCTATAGGTTTCTCTTCCCCATCCACTGAATGACTGAGGATCGCAGCGACACCTACAGGGCTAGCGTCCGTGGTCAGTGTAACTGGTAATGTTTGGTCGAAAGGAACTAAAACTCTATTGCTGCACATTTCAGCTTTGAGTCTGATAAATGCATTTTCACACTTAGTGTCCCACTTTAACCGATGACCTTTTGATTGAAGTTTCCTAAGTGGAAAAGAAATCGTTGAGTAGTCCGGAATGAACCGTGCATAGTATGTTAACATACCCAAAAATCTGCGAACATCATCAATATTCTGGGGTCGTGGTAACTCGGACACCGCTTGAATCTTTTTTGGGTTTTTTCTAATTGCATTCTTGGAAATAATATGACCTAAATACTCAGTTTCAGTGGTGAAGAAAGGACACTTGTTTTTGTTCAAGTGTAGATCATACTCCGATAATCTCTTGAGGCGCAATCTGAGATTTTGTTTGCATTCCTCAAGGGTGGATCCGTGCACTAAAATGTCATCAAAATAGAATGCACACTTTGGTAGACCTTTCAGAATCGAGGAGATAACACGGTTGAACTCGGATGGAGCAGTTTTGATCCCAAAGCTCAGTCGGTTCATTTTATATGTCCCTCTATGAGTTGAAATGGTTTGTATTAAGCTGCTCTGTTCATCAACAGCAAGATGTAGGTAAGCTTTATACAAATCTAATTTGCAAAAGTATTGTGAATTTCGAAGACTATTTAAAACATCTTCAATCCGTTCGATAGGGAAGTTAGCGGAGACCAACCGCTCATTAACCCCACATTTATAGTCCACACAAAGTCTAACTCCTCCATCAGGCTTTGGAATAACCACTAACGGGGAGCCCCAGTCACTTGTGTTCACTGGTGTAATGATGCCTACCTGTTCGAGAGAATCCAACTCACGTTCTACTCGTTCACGGAGTGCAAAAGGAACAACTCGCTCTTTGGTATAATTGGGCATCATATTTTCTCTTAGTTTTAGTGATATTGTACAGTCTGGAACACAACCAATCTTTTCCTCAAACACATTAGGGCACTCAGTTAGGACGTCAAGAGAATTAAGTGAGACAGAAGCAGGGTCTAGATTATCTGTAGCATTACAACTGTCCTTGAGCACCATGTCTTTGTCAATTTGCTTTAATTCCAAGCCTAGTCCTCTGATCCAATCACGACCAAGGAGAGTGTCGTGTCCTGGGGGTACTATGTAGAGTTCACCAAATAACTTATGTGTTTATCCTTGTAGCTGACGTTAACATCAACCTTCCCCATGCAAGGTACTATGTCATTAGAGAAAGCTCGAAAGTTGATTTTTAAGGGTTTAATTTCTTTTTTCAGTTTAATGATTTGAAGTTTGTCTTCAGGAACTATCGAAAATTTTGCCCCTGAGTCTACCTCCATCTTTATGGGTACGCCTTCCAATTTAACCGTAATAATGTATTTTTCAGGATAAGAAGTGAGCTCATACAAATCTAAAACATTATTCTGGACAGGGAAAATGGCATTAACCCCAAAACACTTATTTGAATCAAGTGAGTCCAAATTAACGTGATCAGAATCATAATTAATCTGGTTTGATGCAGTTGATTTGGTTAGTGTTTTTATACAGACTTTCGCTACATGGCCCCTTGTAGAACATGATTGGCATCGAAGGTCTTCTGGATCAATCTTGCATTCATTGGATTTATGAGAGGATTTCCCACATCAAAAACACAAATTTTCAATTCCCAAAGAGCGATACAATGCTCATTTCTGATTTGACAAACGTTTTCTTGAAAATGTAGTACTTGGGTTGCTGCTACGAGACTGACGAGGGTATGCTCCTGTCTTCTCATTTTGAAAACGACGAGACTGAGTAACCTTACTCACGTCAGAACTTGTAAAGTCGGAGAGCTTTGGTGAAGCAACCACGTCTCTACTACACAGTTCCTTACTTTGAACACGAGATGCTTCAAGCGCAATAGCTTTGGCCAAAATGTCCTCAAACTTTGTAAGATTAGTCTGTAACAAAAGTTCACGAATCCATTCATCCCTAATCCCTCGAATGAATTGAGCACGGATGAACGTTTCAGAGATTGAAATCTTTAATTTACATTCACATTCGACGTGAAATTCGCAGTCAGTCAAAAGACGCCGTAAAGTCGCAACATATTCAGAAATAGATTGAGTCTCACTTTGGTAACAAGAAAAGAAATAATGTTGAGAGACAACAACATTCTTAGGGGGTGACAGGAGGGTGGCAAAGGCTGATGACAGGGTCATATAATCCAAGGACTTTAATGGTTTTTCTGGGCCCAAATATGCTGCCAATTTGTTATAGTGCACTGGTCTTATGGAAGCAAGTAGAAGCTGTGCCTTCTTTGTTTCATCAGTAATGCTTTTCATTGATGCATAGTTTTCGAAACGTTCTAGATAAGAACAAAATTTTTCAATGTTACAATCAAAGGCGAAACTTCGTTATCCGTCTCCACCGTTATTATCGATGTGGAAATTTCGATATTGCGATTGAAATTGTGCGATGAAAACAATCGAATCAACAATGATACTGAGATAAGAAATGTATCATAATAATAATCTAACCTAACCGTAAACATCAAACCTCAGTCACTTTTATTGACAGCGATGTTTATAACAACAAAATCAATGGTGTTTGGAAAACATTCAAAACGCACATTCCCTCAGTAAAATAGAAAAAAAATACCTTTCTGATTTGTATTTGGCAGCATTTGTGTGGTGGTGTGACGCCATTTTAGATCTATAACGAAGTCTGCTTCTTCTCACAATACAATTTTAGATGCAGCTAAGTTAAAACTTGGTTGGTTTATTTTGTGTTGTTCTTTGTTAACAGGTTACATTTTAAGTTTTTGTTGTTGTTATTTTCAGTTACTTGTTTGAATATATTTGTTTTATTATCAAAAGGTTTAAGAACCAAACTAAATCAGGTGATAAAATCATAATCGTATTGTGTAATTGTATCATCGATATGATAGCAATTTCAATCGCAATATCGAAATTTCCACATCGATAATAACGGTGGAGACGGATAACGAAGTTTCGCCCAATCAAAACTCTCAAAAGGAGAGATATTACTTGCAGTTGTAGATCCACGTAAAGATATTTGCGACAAAGTCTGGGTAAGGGTTTGTAAGAATCTATTAAACTGATCTTCATCCATCTTGTATATAGGTGTAGTATGATAAGTGCAAATATGGCAATAAAACTTGAAAATTATACTCAACACATCAGCAATAGTGTTTCATTAAAAACAAGTTTGACCTCGTCGCCATTTAAAGTATTCTTATTAATATAATTCAATAATAAATAGCTTGAATAAAAATGTGTATTTCTTAAATTTCAATTATAATGAACACACAACAAAAAGCATATGATTTTAGAAAATATAAATAAACAAAAAGAATTAAAACATATCATAATGTAAAGATATAACAAATCCTAAGACAATAGACGAAGTCCTAAAATTAACTATATCCAAGGGGAAACACAAATATATTGTGTTGTGTGGTGTACCTGTAATGTCAGTCACGTGACCTACATTAGCTGTAATTTGGGTCACTCTTTTTATGGTGGGTCACAAAGTGTTCAATGTAATATAATTAAAATACCTATTTAAAACTAACATTTTATAATTGTAACTTGTACTTAAAAGCAAATAGTTTTAAAATAAAAATATTGTAGTGTAGAATTTACATTGTTTTTTTTAGTAATGAGATGTACAGAGATCCTGAAATCATGACCACAAATTTTTTTGAGTTCTCTTTGAGCTTCTAATAACAACCTATAATTCATAATACATCATATTTTTATCACTTGAGTATTAATGGGTACCTAAAAGGCTAATGGAATCATAATTATTATAATAATTTCAAGATATCCTTGTAAAAAATTAAAGATTATGTGTGTGACCCATATTACACAAAAACCAGTGGTAAAATTTCTATTCTAGTAATAAATAATGTTATTAATTTATTCCGGTGTTAATAATATAATTTAAATCAACTGCAAAGACTAAACATTCAAACAAAGTAAGATTCAATATCATAGGTTTACCTATGATAGGGAATTATTTATTTTTTAAGGCGCTGGGGACAGCAATTGTCCTGTTTTCAAGTTTTTACCTAAAAATTCTTTCAAGGTTGCCTTTAACAGCTCCCCAAAGAATTATTGAATAAGAAATGTGCTGTTCAATGAGTCCAAAGTAAACCACTTTTGATAGGGGAAGGCTTCTGTAGGTTCTAATTCTACACAGAAAATAGAGACCTCGAGCTAACGACCCCTCAAGCTTCTTTAACTGATCTTCCCATCCCATCCTATCATCCAATCTCACCCCCAAAAAGTCAGCAGTTTTTGAAATTTCGATTTGATCCTCTTTAATAAATAAGCTCGGAGTCCTATTGTTTTTTGAATTTTTTCTTTGGGCAGTTTGGATACACATGTATCTGGTTTTTTGTGAATTTAAATTAAGTTTATTTGATGAAAAAAAGTTAGCTAATCCATTTGCCTTTTCACTAAATTCTGCCTCCAGTCTTGGCAAGTCCGACCCATTTACGAATAATGTTAGTGTCATCAGCAAACAGGTAGACGTTACCTATTGGGACACACTCTGTGATGTTGTTGATGTAAACCAAGAAAAGGAGAGGTCCCAGAACGGATCCTTGCGGAACTCCATTCGTAATGATTTTTGGAGTGGAAAATTTTTTTTGAAGTTTTGAAGCAGAGTTTTGCAAAATCTCAATGATCTGGCATCTTTCAGCTAAGTAAGATTTAAGCCATTTCAGCGCCAGACCAGAGATTCCGATTTAGGCCAGTTTTTCTAAGAGAATTGCAGCATCGACACAATCGAAGGCTTTTGAGAGATCTGCGAAACAGCCAACTACTGTTTCCCCAGCCTACGTCGATGCAGTTGTGGATGAAATCGATCAATGCTAATTTGGTTTATTTGTTTTGTCTGAAACCATACTGTCTGTTGCACAGTATGTTATTGTGTTCCAGGAAATGATTAAGTTGCTCCGAAACAACTTTTTCAATTAGTTTTGAAACAGACGGGAGGAGGGAGATTGGACGATAGTTACCAGGATCGGTCTTGTCGGACTTTTTGAAAATTGGTTTTACTATGGCCGTTTTGCAGTTTTTTGGAATGGTTCCAGAATTCAAGGAAAATTTAATGATGTGGGTGAGAGGGTGAGAAACTTCCTCTTAAGGACATGCATACTTATGCCATCAATGCCACAAGAATGTTAGGGTGTCAATTTTACAAAAATTTCCATGAGATTTTCTGTTGTGATGAGATGAAATTTTTCCAGTCCTGTATCTTCACTTAGGTAGGTATTTTGGGAATCCAGACAGAACTTGATTGCTAATGTTGGAATTGAGGTTGTTTGAAACATCTACAAAATAATTATTGAAAGCTTCACATACTAACTTACTTCTTGTGGGTTTTCTTTGGTTTCTCTGTTAATATTCAAAACATTGTTACTGTTGTCTATGGAATTATATGGTCTAATGGTGTTAATTATTTTCCACGAGTCCTTAGGTGCGATTCTTGGATCGCAATAGACAATCACGTGCCCATTCTATTTTGCTTTGCTGAATTTTGTTTTTGTAAATTTCCTTAGATTGGTTGTATTTAAGTTTATCTGACATCAACCCTGTTAAATTCCAGATCGAACAGTAATTAAACGTTGTCTCTTTTGCATCCAAGATCTCATCATTCATCCAGTTGTTTTTTCCAAGATTTCCCTGTTTAATTTTAATTTTTTTTGATTGGTCAACTTATTTTAAAATAGTATTTGAATGTGTTTATTAAACTCATCATACATTTCGTCTAAATTTGTCGCATTGTAAACTGAATCCCAGTTCTCTTGAGCTAGCCTGAATTTAAGTTCTTTGAGGTTTTCATTGGTAGTCTTTATTTTTTCTATAGTCTTACTGTTTTTTTTATTTCATTCTGTGGATCCAGTTAGGCTTATATTTATGAGTATTGCACAATGTGAGGCTCTATCACGTCTGAGTGTAAGGTGTCAAAATTTGTGAGAAAATTATCGATGCAAGTACTGGTGGTTTCTGAAATACGGGTAGGCTGCGAAATGTTGAGTTTCAGATTGAAGCTTTCGATTAATGTTGTGAATCTATGAAGCGTATTATTATTGTCAAGAAGTCAATTTTGAAGTCTGAGCCTATTATTAAAAGCCTATTTTTTGAGTCCAGTTTTAATAGGTAGGCCCACTCATATAATTTCTGAAAATATCTGTCGAGATTATGGTTATATGGTGATCTGTATATTGAAACTAATGTGAAATTATTTTTTCCAACTATAAAATTTACTTCTACACATTTCAAAATCGTTTCCTCAGAGTATCTTATTCCTAAATCTGTGATCTTCACATTTTCTATGTTGATTTGTTTCTGTTTTTAAAAATTGCAACACCACCCATGGATTTGTCTTTCCTACCATAGCCTACAAGCAATTCATAATTAGGAATGTGTATGGCTGACAGACTGTCTTGGTCAAGTCCATGCTCGTTAACTAAGAATAGGTTGGGGTTTTCTGAAGACAGAAAGTGCTTTATTTGTTCGATGTTTGTGGAAATTCCCCTTACATTAAGATGGATTATTCTTAGATTGCTACTTAAAATATGCCTATGGGTTTTTATATCATATTGTTTATTAATTGAAGCTGAGTTTTGTTCTTGATTTTGAGTTGGTTTGCATGCCAGACTATTTAATAATGAGTTATAACCTAGGTTTTTTCCTGTCCCAGTGATTCCTTTGGGTTTTTTGCTATTACAGTTGAACCTCGATAGTTGGACTCTCGATAGTTCGACACTCCTGATAGTTCGACAGGGTCCATGACATAATGACATCGGTTAATAATGACCGATAGTGTCCATGTTGGAGCCTGACAAAGGTGAAAATGTAAACAAATTGGCGAACGATTTGAATGTTGTTTATGTTAAAGTTCAATTACGTTATGGTTTCACTAAAATTTAGTGTTTCCTAAATTCAAATTATGATTTTTAAACTCCCAGTGTTAAAATTTCCCATATACTCCCTATAATTCGACATTTCGATGGTTCGACACTCTGTAAGTCCACAAAATGTCGAACTATCAAGGTTCTACTGTATTGGTTTTTCTAGTGAAGTCAGATGGGCTATTATTATATTACACAGAACATCTTTACCTTCGCTGTTGAGATGCATTCCATTTCGTGTATAGCAGCTTTGATACAGCATTGAGTTAAGGCTAAGATAGGCTAGACTATTTTCCATGCAAAATTTCTTAACTACTTTATTCTGTTCCCTAATGTTGTCATTCAATTCCTTTTTATACTGAAAGAATCGTGTTTCCGCAAAAAACTAAGTTTTTAGGGTTGAGTTTACACTGGCTAATTAAATCAAGTTTTTGCTGTACCTCAACTAACTTATCGATTTTTGAGTGACATAATTTGTACCATCCACTACCACACATATGTCCTCTTGGCCCATGTCCAACAATTCGTCCGTCACTGTGCTGAGGACAGCAGGCATGGGTGCCCCGGGGAGCACAGTAGTACGTGTAGGCCTTCTGTACCCCCCGACACACCTCACGCCCCCAAACCTCTCCGGACATTTACGAGCGTGATTATCACCGATGATGAAGAGGCGCAGGCAGCTACTTTTGCGTTTCCGAGGCCTACTGGGTCCGAGCCCTCCCCGACTTCGCTCTGACCCAGCCGGTTCCGTGTTTACGGCTACTTGTTTTAATGGAACCAATTGGGACCGACTCCGCGTCAGCATCCCCCAGAGCCTCAAAAGAATTTGAGACAGGCAGGACATAACTCGGTCTGGCCCCGACCATAACCCTATGCCCCCCACCACGGGAACCACCCTACTCCAGCTCCATTCACTTTCACCTGTCCTACAGTCCTATCATCACCAGTCTGACCTTGTCTATCATTTAAATCCATCAACTGAGCCTCCTTCAAATTAAGTTGCTCCTGAAGTTCCTTTTTTTCCAGAAGAAGGGACTCGGCCAATACAACCGCTTTGTTGTAATTGGATTTTTACCTTTTTTAAGGGTTCTTATACAACTAGGGCAGACAAAGGGGTCTCTTAGTGATCAGCCTGAAAATGGCCTTTTTTTTATTCTACTACAAGCTATGTCGGAATGGACCCCAACTGTCACAGATGTCGCATGCAATTGAGTTTGTCATATCATCTCTAAAATAACTTTAGAACAGGTTTTGCACATTTCCCCATGTTTTCAGAGGGGTTGGCGCTCTAGGAGAGTTTTCATGAAGAGAATTTCAAGGGGTTCGCATTTTGGAAGGTTGAAAAAAAGATTTTCTGATTTGTGACAATGTGACTCCTAGACTAGGACTGCCGAGTGGTGACCAAGGGACAGAAAAATTACTATTGCTATCTTACCTTGAGTAAAATGTGACATGAGAAATTTTAGGTTATCCTTTGCAATGGTTTAAGGTTGAAAATCAGGTTAGAGTGACTGGGAAATAGGTTTGGAGGTAAGAAATAGGATGACTCAGCTTGGCATCGGTGTTGGACAAGATGGCGAAGACCTTCTTCCCAAGACGTCGGCATATGTTCTGCGCTGGTTTCTCTTCTATTATCCAGTTTGCACTTGAGTTTATTTGTTTAAAAGTGAAAATGGACTGTATATTAACTGTTTGAAGTAAAAGCTCATTTTAAAGAAGGTTAAATGATCTTTAAATTGATACCAAACTTGCATACTTTAAGTAAAAAAGTTTTTTTTGGGTAAGACTCAAAAAAGTTTTTTAAAAACATTTTTTATTTTTTTTATTTATATATTTTTTTTTAAAGTTACATATGTTTTTGGACATGCTTTTGGGAGTAACTTACACCATGAAAATTTCAAAGTGGGAACATGGTGGGATCAGCAAATATATTAAAAATACATTGAGTTAGTGGTGTTTTAACATTTTCAGCACTAACTTACAGCAACCGTCACCAATGTATATTAGAAAATATATTCCTTAAAAAAATTTTTTTTTGTAATTTTTTGACAGAAAGCTTGTGAAACATAGGATTGTTCATTATCCTAACGCATTGGTACCAACATACTGTATAATGTTGGTGTAGACTTTAGTTCAACAGGTCTTATTTCTTTCACACAGACGATCTAGCCAAACAAGAGATTTGCATGCTTTGCTTACATCAACATATTCTGCTTCTATTGGCGATTGTGAAACACATTTTTGTAGCTTACTCTTCCATATGATTGGAGCATGAAACAATTTTATGAGTACACCACTTGTGATCTTGTTACCTTGTCTCCCGCAAAGTCTGCATCACAAAAAGCTCAAATTGTTTGGTTACTGTTCCTCTTAAACACAATTCCCTGTGTTGGTGTTCCTTTCAAATATCTGAGGATCCTTTTCACCAAATTAACATGAGCCAAATTAACATGAGTTGGTCCATCTTAAACTCTTTCAGCAACACCTACTGCATAAGTTAGATTTATACGGGTTGCTGTCTCCAAATATAACAAACTTCCAAATATTTGCCTATATTTGGTTATGTCAGACACTTTAGGGGAGTTTTCAGGGGCCCATCCAGGTTCTATGGGTAAGGCTAAAGGTTTTGCATCCAACATACCATATCTCTCAAGGATGTTGTTGATGTAACCAGTCTGAGTGATATTTATATAGTCTTTCCCTCTCTTATTTAAAGACCTAGAAAGTAATCAGCTTCATGTACAACCAATTCCAAATCTTGTTTTCATCTTTCAGATTAAATCATTTACTTGTTTTTCCTCACCTATAATCATCCCATCATTTACATGAAAAAATACAATCAAATTGTTCTTATAAAACAAACATGGATTAGCTGTACTTTCCTTTAAATCACATTTACACAAGAAATCAATCAAACAGTTATACCAATGCTTTGAACTCTTTGAATCAATGCTTTTTATTAAACAACAAACACGATCAGTTCCATCTGCGTAACGTCGGGGCTGCCTCATAAAAACAACTTCTTTCAAATCATCATTTAAGACGGCAGTTTTTACATCAAACTGTTTTGACAGTGAACTGCTGCTGTACTGAATAACCTAACAGAGTTCTCACTGTTTCGAAATGGGTTACCGGACTAAAAGGTCTCCATAATCGATTCCAGGACGCTGTGTATACCCTTTTGCGACCAAACCAGCTTTGTAGCGAATAATTTTGTTTTCAGAATTGGTCTTAAGCGCAAACCCAACGATTATCTACCACTTTTCCTCCTGTTGGCAGGTGTACTCATTCATATGTTTTATTCTTAGTTAGAGATTTGATTTCATCATCCATAGCTGTTTTTCAGTCGCTCGCCTTCTCAGATGTAACTGCTTCATAAGAACTTTGAGGAATACTGATACTCTCAAGTTTAAGGTTTAAAATGTCTTTGACCTCATTGATACACATTGCAGAATCATCTCTGAATCTAGATGGAACTTTAATTTCATCACGTCTTCTAAGGTTGTAAGTTTCAATTTCTATTGTTTCATTTTGAGTAACTTCTCCGGATTCATCACCTTCAGGAGCTTGATCTTCAATTTTTATCTGGACAACTTGTTTATCACTCTCTTATCTCTGTGTTTGCTTCAAGAAAATTTTGACTTTCATCTTCATCATTTGGCTCGTCATCCATCAATTTTTCTTGTCTTCTTCATGTTCTTCCTCATTCTCATCTTGATAAAAATTGAAATATTGTCTCTCAGATTCCTTTGGTCCTATTACTTTGACAGCCAAATGATACAATTCATCTACTGTCTTAGATGTAGCTATGGCAGTAGTCACCCCATTTTGCTTGAAAACCCATGACTTACCATTATTTCTTAGTCTGATCAATGCCCTTTTCAGCTGCCTTTCTCACTGAAAATAAGTTACAAGAAGTATCAGGACAGTACCACACATCTTCAAAATATCTAGTAGACCTTTCATTCCCATTAAAAACCATGACATTTATCCTCCCACTACCCAAAGCTTGAATATGAACACCCTGATGGACACTGTTCATATTTATAGCCTTGTAAAAAGGGGTGTAGTTAGCAAACCATACAATATGATTGGTTACGTGGTGTGAAGCACCACTATCAACAATCCACTCATCACAATCATTTAGATCAAAATCAATGTTTACTTCTGTTTTCAGCCTCGTCATCATAGCTGAATGCTTATTTTCATTTGGGCAGTTGTTAGCTTTATGGCCTTTTGAGTGTCATTTAAAACATACTACACCAATCCTACCGTGTTTAGGAAAGTGCCCAACTTTTCCACATGAAAAACATATTTTCTCATTATCTTTACAATTGTCTGGTTTCTTTGAGGCTTTAATTTTATCATACTTCTTACTTTTATCACTCACCTTCATGTTGGAGACCACAGCAACTGTTGTACTTACGTCGTCAAAGCCTTTCAAGCGCAATTCGTACTTCAAAAATTTCTTTTCTAGTGCGTCCCAGGTTTTCGTCTTGTTAGGTAGGTCATGCCAAGTTACATAGATGTAATCAAAGTCTTTTGGTAAGGTTTATAAGAGTCTCCTTCGTTGATTGGTTTGTCCATCATTGTCAACTGGGTTTGTACTTCGTCAAATTTTGCCAGGTGCCCCTGAATCCCTAGTGAAGGCTCCCAAGTAATGTTGTGGAATTTATTCCTCGAAATATCTATATTTTCTGTAGATTTTACGTCGTAAATGTTGGTAAATTTTCTCCACATATCCTGTGCCGTTGTGCATCCACTAACACGAAGTAGGGGGTTTGTTTCCAGTGACAAAATAATCCTCTTTCTTTCATTTCCATCTGCTTTAGTCAATTTTCCTAATTCCTCTTCGTATTTTGGTGAATCTTTAATACCTTACCTTTAATACCTTTATTGAAATGGCGACCTAACTCAATAGGTAGTTTAAAGCCAAGTATGAATGGGGGATGAGTGTAGGATGATTGTGGCGCGATCTTGTAGTCTTGTTACTGACTAAGGCCGACATTCTCCTTAGACAGGACTGTTAATTCATAGCCCAACAGCCAATGGTATCTAGGGACCTACAGTTTAACGTGGGATCCGAACCACAATTTCAACCTCCCATATACGAATTGGTCTAATTATGAGGATGGTACTTATGGGTGAACTAGTACTCACTAGTGCGGACGTTAATCCCCACCAGGGCATATCGCATCCACAAGCCATCGCTCATAACTATCCACAATTCGTGACCTCCAAGTAGCTGGATTACAGGACGTCGCCACCGTCCCCTATTGGCTTGGAGAATTTAATGTCTATAATGTTGAAAAGCCCATCACAGTCTAGTACTACTTTCATTACAATTTTCCATGTAGGAAAATTTTCAACTCCTTTTAATTTTTCTATTTGTTTTTCCTCTGGTGACATTTTTACAAATAAATAATTTTTCATCTCAAATTAACCACGTCTATTTGCTACCATGTCATAAAACATCACAATTAATAGAAATTATTTTATTAATCTAATACAGAATCAAATAAAAAATCAAATACAAAAGTTAAGTATAAAAAAATCTCAAAATTGCATCTAATAATAAACAAACAAACAACTCAAGGACATTATTACAGTTTTGTAAAAAAATCTTAACCTATACTTATTTAATACGCTAAGGGTTATTTTGTCTTGAGAACTCCTCCTGCAATTTTCAACCGATTTTCAAGTTTTTGGTGTCGTTGGATAGGGCTTGGTCTGTAGTTGTTTCCGCCAAAAATTGATGAGAATCGGACTGAAAATAAAGGCGCTATCCAACATTGAAAACTCGAAATTTCCCATTTAAATAACATTGGGGACTGAATAAAGCATTTTAAACATCTGTTAATAATCAGCTGTAAATACGTGTAGTTATTGGCGATTAAAGATATTTACAATATTGGATTGGTCGGATGTCATTGATTTAGAGCTAAAGTAACGTTTGTCTTGTATTTAAATAAATTGCTCGATTTTGAGCAACACGTATACTAGTTAGTAACAAATAGTTAAAAAATTAGTTTTTTGGTAACCTTTGTACAGCAGCTTTTGTTGTGAAAGAAGGGGAAAATTTATTTATTAAATAAATAAATAAAAATAATACTAAATTTTATATATGAACATTACAACAGATAAATAGATATCTTCAACAACAACTAACTTTCACCATGATCTCGTTAAACACCAAACACCAAAATTGTATTCTGTGTTGTATTTAAGACTAATAACTCTTGTAATTTGTTTTAGATTTTTTGGAGCTAATTCCAAAGTTTGGGGTCTGGTTTGAATTTGTGCTAAAGGAATGGAGCAACAACATCCTTTGTGGTGGCGTGAAAGTACTTTCGATTCGTTTGATGGGCCTCGTTGGCTCCAAACCTCAGGGATTCACCATTATGAAACACATTTTACATGAGTTCGAGCCACTGATTTCAAGTTCAGAAGTTCAGAATGACTCTAGTCTTATGGTATCCCTTCTCAATGACTTGGCTTTATTGTTGGATCACAAAGAAGGTTACGAATGGGTGTTAAAAACAGGTAGGCCCAAAAGATAGCATTCCTATAATACCCACCGTCGCAGCAGACCTGCGTACTCAGCGAATTTCCAAATTAGTAATATTAATTTTGACCAGATGAACCTGTAAACAAAATTCATTACGTGCTCATAAATAGGGAAATAAATGTCTATTCTCCTTATGATAAATATAGGGGAAGAGTATGCTGGTATGCTGCCATAGGGAATACTAAAAGTAGATTTTAAGCATAAAAAATTTATTTGGACCATATGAAGCCATATACTAAGTTTCATCAATTTTGCCTATTCTCCATATGATTAACACGGGAAAAGAGTATGCAGGTTTGCTGCCACGATAAGAACAAAAACCAAGATTTTTTTACATAAATGGTTGAATTTAAACCAAATGAAGCTAAACAGCAAGTTTCATCCAAAAATATTGGTTAATAAGTAAACACCCTTATTCTCCATAAGATTAACATTGGAGCCCCAAAATACAATGTACTGTCTTTAGACTTTTTAATATCTCGATAACCAATGGAGGTAGAGCAAAACTTCAAGATACTAAATTATGTGTTTTTTAGCTAAATCCAGTGGTGAAAATAACTATTTAAAATAAAAAAAATTATATATTATGAAAAATGTAAAAAACCCATTTTTGGGGTTCAAAACCTCCCAAAACTACCCCTCTCGGTAGATCGATATATCTGGATTACGAACTCATCCAAATAAAGGTAGAATTACACATCTCTACCAAATTTGGTCTCGATCGGACCGTTTTTAAAAGAGTTATCGTGTCTAGGGTTACATACATACTTATATATATATAAATTTTAATGACTATTATTTTTGTTCTTTGCGCACCTCAAAATGAAAAAGTAAAATGGTCCCGGGCTTAGGTCTTACCATGAGACCTATGGTATTTTAGCTTATTTCCTATGGGAAATTCGCTAAAAGGAGATGATTTAGCAAATTATTAACCCTAGGACTGCTCATTGTCGGATATCCGGCAATTGCATTTGTGCAAAAAGTTTACTATTGCCGGATTCTGGCAAATTGAGTCAATTTATAGCCCTGGGCACTGATGTCTAAATTATAATTGGTTTCTGCTCATGTACAGGACGATACCTTTCTAATAGTATGCACAAATTTTTCGTATAAGTTAAAAATGTAACACTTAGGTTCATTTCTACAGTTGATAAGCTGATCTTTATTAAATGTAATATACTAGGCTACAAAAAATGTCCATAAGAATAACACTGCCTATTTCAAGGGCTTTAGGATGGAAACCGGATTTTCCAAATCATAGGACCAGTTCTAATTTATTACTCGTGCCCAAAAACCCAAAACTTAAAAAACAAAACAAAAGTAATAAAAATTACTAGGGCAGAAAAATTTCCCTGTGCAAACATTGCTTGTTTTTGAGTATAGACCTAAGATTTATAGATAACATGTTATTCATTGTATTTTAATTTTATTTTATTTACATGCTCCTAAGTTGTAAGGAATACCATTTAGATTGAAGCAGTTCATGTATTCGAAGTCCATTGAGGAAGTTGAATCTGTTTTCTTCAGTTCACTTCACTTCACTTTTCTACTATATTCCACAGACAGAACCAAATTTTTTTTTAACAATTAATATTGCCCTAAAAGATACCATTCTGGTTATTGTTTGTATAATTTGTAACGTAAAAATCTTTCCTCTTGTATTTTTTATGGTTTTATGGGCCATTCAAAACTTACATTTTTTACACAATATAAACTGCCGATTTACAAAGAATACTTTACAAAAAATGTGCATAGCTACGATTTTATATTGTACAAATGGTTCTTCAGTATTTTGACTGAATACTTGGTAGCAGAAAGAGCCACGTTGTTTAGCGATTTAGTTTCTTCATTCACTTTCAATAAATTATTGGAAATTATCATTTGAATTAATAAATGTGCAATCTTGTTAAACCAACCTGGGATCAATTGAGATTTATTTGGAACTCTATTGCACTGTAGTTTGACTATAAAATTGTGTTAAAGATTTAAAAGCGACTAGAACTTGAAAAAGAATTGAAAAAAGATCAAAGACTTGGAAGAGGCTTGAAAAATAATTAGAATCAAACTTCATTTAAGTTTGATTTAAGTCAACACTAATGGTGACTACAAGCCTTGAATAAAGTTTGAACCGAGTTTTCAGGTTTGGTTGGAAAGGTTTGAATCAAACTTGAAAGCCTTAAAAATCGAGCTAGATTGAAATTTGAATCAAACTTCTTTTGCTATATGCAATTATGATCAAATTTTGTTCAGACCAAAAACAATAGTGTTAAGTCATCTGCTTTAAAGACATACGACTTAGCCTAAAAGGAATAGGGAATGTGAGGGGGAAACTGTATTTATATTGTTTTATTTAATTATTAAATAATGATTGTCGGGTTTTAAATTGTTTCAGGTGAGGTCAAGGAATTCCCCTCTTACAGGAAGTAGAGCCTAAAGTAAGGAGGGAGAGGGTGGCCCATTGGTTTGAATTTCTGTAACAAAATACTCTAATAGATTTTTTTTACAGGTATTTGGAAGCATGCAGTAAAAATATATTTGGATAATCATAGCATTTATACGAATCGATCTTCTATAAAATTCATATCGTTATTATTAAAGAAAGTTGGTGATAACAAGGAAACAAATTGTGAAGAAATTTTTAACTGTATCTGCAAGCCCTTACTTGACAACTATCTTATGACCATAACACCTATGCTTAGCATGGGAAGACCTGACGAATCTGTAAAGAATAAGAAATGTGATGAAAAACTTGTTCCTACATTAGAAAATGAGCTTGCATTAAAAAATTTAGTGAGAAATGCAAAATACCTATGTGAAATATTAGATGAATTGTATTTAAGTGATTCAAAATTGCCAGTAAAATTTCAATGTAATACTACAAATATCCTCAATCTAGGAACCCGTCTTTCGCCTCAGGTAAGAAATTAATATACTAAAATTGAATTTTACTTATTAACTAGGAGTACGCTTAATTTTCGTCTATAGGGATATGTCGTCAAATTAAAGAGTATTCAGAGTGGTAGTTCTGCAACAATGTTCGTGGACACTCAGGTAAACCCACCATTTCAGTGCTCCATTTATCACCAGGTAGTAAGCTTACGGCTCATTTTTGTGATTTGATTCATTTAAATCGTTTAGTTCCAAGAATGGAATTTTTATTTTTAAATGATTCATTTTGTCTGTTTGATTAAGTTGTTTTTCCACACCGTGTAAATATAATAAAATCGCAGGACTTCGGAGAACATATAAACAAAAGAAGGGCTGTTTCATTGTTTTGATGTTGGAAAATGCCTCTTTTGAGTCAGGCCGGTGACGTAATCCATCTGATGTCCATAAGAGTAACATGCACCAGCTGATCAGGCTATTGACGTTTTGGGTACTAATTTTTACATTGTTTTACCCGCTAATGAAACAGCTATTGAAAGCCCAGAACATAGAGTTAAAGAAGAAGTAAGCAATCTCCTGAAAAATACAGCTCACACAAACACTATTTTAATGAAAATACCTCATCGCTACGACAAGCCTTGGTTAAACAAAAAAATAAACCAAGTCAATAAAGAACTTTCACCATTAATTAAGACACAAAGCGACCACTGTAGAATTATTGACCTGAGAAGACTCCACAGACAAGACTATACATTTCATGGGCTTCACCTGAATTCTGAAGGGAAGAAGAAGATATGTAACAAAATATCACACCATGTCAATCAAGTTTTCATGGTCAAGAAAACCGTGTATGTCCCAGCCCCCCTGCCAACCCCCGCTGTTGCTGAGAGGCCCCTACCCGTTGCTGAGAGGCCCGCACCTGTTGCTGAGAGGAACGCACCTGTTGCTGAGAGGCCCGCACCTTTTGCTGAGAGGCCCCTACCTGTTGCTGAGAGGCCCCTACCTGTTGCTGATAGGCCCGCACCTGTTGCTGAGAGGCCCACACCTGTTGCTGAGAGTCCCCAACCTACGACTGAGAACCCTGTGCCTGTGTCTACGTCCGAGGAGAAGTCCTTGGTTCCAACTACCTCTGACCACCCAGATCTTCATGATGTGCCTCCAAAAAAAGATTCCAAGAGGTGTGATAGTGTAAACTCTCAATCCTTAAGTTTTAACTCTGTTGATATGTCTTTTTTAGGGATAGGCCAGGAACCTTTGTTGGCGCGGGGTCCCACCCCAACAGACCGCAAACAGCGACCCACCATTCTAAGAGCCTGAGCATACTCCATCAAAATGCTCAATACGCCACAAACAAACTTGATGATCTAGATCTTTTGTGTGGTGAACTTCAACCAGACGTGTTCATAGTCTCCGAACATGCATTTCGTCATGATAACACAAATTATCTTCTGATAAATGGTTACACTTTGGGTAACTTTGTCTCAAGGCAGGGCTGTAAAGGTGGTGGTGTCGCCGTATTCGTAAAGAATGGTATAACATTCGACAAGCTCAATCTTATTTCTTCCATTGACAAAACCTTTGAGGTCAGCTGTGTGAGAGTATCTCTGCACGGTGGCGGCAACATAGTGGTGATTGGGCTCTATAGGTCTCCCAGTGGAGATCTTGACGACTTCTTAGTCTCACTCGAGCTGCTACTGCAGAGAATTTTCTCCAAGCAGCAGAAGTTTGTCATAGCCGGTGACCTGAACATTGATGTTTTGGATGTCAACAGCCCTCGTAAGAGACTGTTTGACCTCCTGGCATCATTCAACCTTACTTGGTTAATTAACTCTCCCACCCGTGTAACTGCAGGCTCAGCCACAGCCATCGACAATGTTATCTCCAACATACCTCATGTGGATGTGTGCATTATGGTGACTGCTGTTTCAGATCACTATGGCCAACTCATATCAATCAGACAGACGGTTCCCACCAGCCCTCCTCCCACTTTCCGCATAACAAGAGACACGAGTGAACTCAATTTACTCACTCTCAACCGGTTCTTGGAAAATGAGGACTGGTCCTTCATTTCTTCTTCCGAGACGGTCGATAATAAATTCAATAACTTTGACAGTTTGTTTCATTACCATCTCAATGAAGCCTGTCCATTGAAAACTTCAAAGATAACTCACAGAAATAGATCATCCCCCTGGATTACCAAAGGCATCCTCACCTCAAGGGAAAAATTAAAATTTCTCTCAGAGATAGCAAAATCTTCTACATCTGTTGCTTTTAATAATTATGTGAGAAATTACAGACGAATCTACAGGAAAGTCATCAGAGGCGCCAAAGCTCTTCATGTCCAGTACACTCTTCAGAAAGCAACAAATAAAACTAGAGCCACCTGGGGAGTAATCAATAAAATCCGAAAAAATTGTGAAGGCTCCAACAAACCAATTGAGATTGATCATGAGGGCTCCCGTCTAAAAGATCCACAAGAGGTTGCCTCATGTTTGAATCATTTCTTTGCGAATGTGGCTTGTGACAACTCTAATAAATCAAAGAATAATGGGAGTCTGGGAGGGGGTCCTGTGGGCTCCATGGTGCTGATGACTGTCACGGTGCAAGAGGTGGAGACCGCCATCTTGAGCTTAGCAAACAAGCACACCCGTGATATTAATGGGTTGAGCACCGTTATACTAAGGCGTTGCTATTCCGCAATCTTGAAACCTCTCACCTCCTTGATAAATGAATCATTTGTCAAGGGAATCTTTCCTCTGGCTTTAAAAAGAGCCTTAGTCACACAAATATTTAAAAAAAATGATCCACACTCGCCTAGCAATTACAGGACCATATCAATCCTTCCAGTTTTTGGTAAGGTTTTTGAGAGGCTCTTTTGTATAAGATTGGTAAATTTTTTGGAAAAAAATCGAATATTATCCCCTTGCCAGTTTGGTTTTAGAAAATCAATGTCAACTGTTGACGCAGTCACACAGTTGGTCAGGACTATCACTGAAGGGCTGGAAGAACGATCTACAACAGTCGGAGTGTTCTTGGACTTGTCCAAGGCCTTCGACTGTGTTGGTCACAAAATTCTCATAGACAGGCTCTACCATTGCGGTGTGCGTGGTTTGCCCCTTGCTTGGTTGCGTTCTTATCTCTCTGAAAGAACTCAACAAGTCTGTGTCTCACACAAATACTCCAATAGCATTGGGCTAGGTTATGGAGTCCCGCAGGGCTCCATACTTGGTCCGGTGCTTTTTCTCTGCTAAGTCAACAGTTTGAGCTCATGTGTGAAAGATGGGAATCTAGTTCAGTATGCAGATGACACCTCTATCTGCTTAAAATCAAAATCAAAAAGTACTGGAAGTCCAGGCTTATTCTGATCTAAATGCCTGTATTCAACACCTGAATGACATGAATCTGCTGGCCAATAGCTCAAAATCAAACTGTATACTGTTCTCGCTCCGAACTGTGGCTGATCCTCATCCTCCTACTATAATGATTGATGAAGACATTATAGCCTATGAAGACAATGTTAAATTTCTTGGCCTGTGGCTTGACAGTAGATTGAGCTGGGCACACCATGTAGACAGGTTGTGTTCCTTGGTTTCTTCTGGCCTGTTTTTGTTAAGAAACCTTGCCAAATACTGCGACAAAAAAATTTTGACCACGACCTATCACGGTGTCATATCACCGCACCTGTCATATGGCATCTTGCTTTGGGGCGGCTGTGCTCAAGCTCATTTTCAAAGGCTCTTCGTTCTACAAAAGAAAGCTATTAGAGTGGTTAGTAATCTCCAGTACAATGCCTCATGCAGAGAATCCTTTAAGGAACTAAAAGTTTTAACACTACCCTGTGTGTACATTCTAGCAGTTCTCTCGTACTGTGTTTCAAAAACCAACACTATACAAGGTACAGAAATCCACTCATATAATACCAGGTCCAGAGAACTATATAGAGTGGACCAACACAGGCTTGTGGCTGGTGCTAGACTTCCTGCACAAATGGGAGTACGGCTGCTAAACTGCTTACCAAGGCATCTCAAACTGGTTGCTGACAACCCCATTGTGTTCAAGCGCCGCTTGAAATCATTTTTGATTGAAAGCGCATGCTACAGTATTGATGAGTATGTCACTGCGTGCTCTTCTGTGGTCTGAAGGGGTGGGGTAACGTGTCTGCTCTGGCCTGGCTTACTCTGTTTTGTATGAATGTGATCTTGATGTGTGTGAGTGACCAGAAAACTTGTTTTTTTTATTTTATTTTATTAAATGGACTGAATATGTTTTGACACTTGCAACACAATAATCAAATTGTAATACTGCAATTGTAAATAAATAAATAAAAAATAAAGCTCTTGTCTATTACATTACAGCAGTTTTCCCCAGTCCTGTAAAATCGGTTGCAATTGATTCCGTTATGCTCCCCTTACTGTAGACACTAAAGATTTTGGTTAATGCTGAACTGGTGAGGGGAGAACCAATAAGAGACGACCACATACCTGTTCAACTCTCTCGTTTATTTTAATCCTAGTTTGCTGGCAATAGCCATAAATAAGTTTATATGTGAAGTAATTATCGATTATAATTATAATAATAAAAGTTGTAGGTACTCTTTGAAAGTGACACTTTCATTCCGAAAGTAAAACCTTAAAAATCAATGAATGATTAGCTGACAGCGGCCAGTGACGCAACTAAGGGGGTGCGGGCGGGTATTGTGCCCCTCCATTGTGCGCCATTACAACGGAGACAAGCGCCCCGATTTTCTGAGACAAACAACCATAATCTTCTGGGATGAGCTCCCCAATCGGCAGACGCGAACACTCTGGATTGGTGGTTAAAGAAGCCCTCTATGGCAATTTATAGCGCCCCTAAAAAACGGTTAAGGGAGCCTCTGTTTGGTAGTTAAGAGTGCCTGCTATCGCCGGAAAATAGAGCGACCGCTATCTGCGGTAAAGAGCACTCCCGATCGACGGACTTACGAGTGTCCTCTATTGGTGGTTAAGGACGTCTCTGATCAGCAGTAAAGAATGCCCGCTATCGGCGGAAATGAGCGAGCGTTATTGGCCATAAAGACCGCTCCTGATCTGTGAAAAAGAGTGACCGCTATCGGCAGTAAATAAGCGTGCGCCCCCAATCGGCAGTTTTTTTCTCCTTGTCTTAATCTGCTCTATAGCACAAAGTGAATAATTGCTATGCAAATTTTGTGGTCATTTAATTATTTTTATAAATATTAGGCTAAATATTTGTTTTAAAAATTGTAATTAAAAATGTATAATAATTACTGTAATTGTATTTCACTTAGGATAATTTCATTCTTAATGAAAGATTCTTAATATGAGTCTTCTTAATAAGATTCTTAATATGAGTCCTTATGATTCTTAATACAAAGTTTAACTGTAATGCATTTCGATCTTTTATCACTGAGGGGTGCGAATAGCGCCATATTGCACTCTGTAAGTGGGGCTTATAATTTGATGCAGGCCCCTACACTTGTTGGCATTTTACTTTTTCTTCTGACTCATACTGTGCCTGACATGATTTAACACTGATACAGTATTGCTCCCAAAAAACAGGTTTCTAATTTGAAAAAGAATGTAATAAGTATTATTGCAATTGTTCATTAAATATTAATTTCATGCCCCATGCGGCAGGTGACATGTGGATTTTGCACTCACTATATATTTCAAAACGCAACCCAACACATAAGTATTAATTTGCTACATTATGTTGCTCAAGATGGCGGACAGTAAACAAAACCTTTTTAATAGTGCTCAATAAGTTTTAAATTTATGTTTAATTACTTACAATAAAGTAGTGTGAGAGTTACAATTCCATACATAAAGTGCCACAGACCTTGGTGAGACTATTTAATTTAATCTGCTTAACTGGAAAAGGACACTTGCTCACTGATAAGAAAGGCGACTGTCGCCCTTTCAGACTTCTACAATATCTCTTGCTAAAACCTGTCAAGGACAACCTCTGATAAGCAATGCTCTTTCAGTTGGCTTTATTAACAAACACCAATTGTCTATTTTGACTTAATATTTATTCTTCGTTTTTCCTGATTTGAATTACTTATTCAAATGTTCTGCCCTTTAACTTGAAATAGGATATATAAATAAATATAATTTAATTGAGCTTATTATTCCTGATTTGTTTTGTAAGAAAAACATTTAAACATTGTTTATATTCATTGCAATAACCAAATAAAAATAGTTTATCTATTACTATATGAATGGTATAAACAGCTCATTACCTAAAGGATGGCAGAGAAAGGAGGTGACACGCAAAAGTGGAGTTCATAAAGGAAAAACTGATATTTATATTATTTCTCCTAAAGGAAAGATTTTTAGATCCAAAAAAGAACTGTCTCAGTTTATTTCAGATAATAAACTATCACTGAAAATTGAGGATTTTAATTTTTCAAATAAATTAAGAAATCAAAGTGTTCAAAATGTATCTGCCAAAGAATTAATTGCAAATAAAAGTATTGAAAACCCCAATGAGAGTAGTGCAATGGCTAGTAATGAAAGCTTAAACCTGGAATCGATCAATTTTAAATCCAAAAGTATATTAAGTAGCACAATTTTGTCTGATTCTACACTAAACGACTCCTTATCTAATCGTGAATCTAACAACAATCTACATAAAAAAATCCATAAATTCTACACAAGATGCTTGTACACAAACTGAATCCAATAACAGGATTATTCACACCATGAGTGGTTGGCTCCCAGATGAAACAATTTCTTTGTATTTGAAATTAATTGTCAACTCAAAATTAGTTGATAGTGACATTTTTTTAATTGAACCTGTTGTCTGCCAGCTTATTAAATTTATGGAAAATTGTGATTTTCTTGATCTCTTATCTCTGGAGAGCAAGTCCTACATATTTGTACCAATAAATGATGCTGGAGCAGTATTAAAAGAGGCTGGTCAACATTGGAGTCTTTTATTTTATGATAAACATGAAAACACATTTTATTACTTTGACTCACTTAAATTATTAAACCTAGAACATGGAAAAATAGTTTCTGACAATCTTAGTAAACTTATCAGACCTCAAACAAAGCCTTCCTTCAAGATTGTCGAGTGCCCACAACAACGAAATGGTAATGACTGCGGTGTCTACGTGTTATTAATGATCGACTGGCTTATAAGAGCTGCAGTCAATGCTTCAGTCACTCAAAATATTAAGGGCTGTCTAGATTTTTTAACAATCAATGAGAAGGACGTCAAAGCAAAACGAGCTCAATTGGCTTACCTGAGCCAATTTGAAGGCCAAGAAGAAAAAATCAATGAGATTTTAAGAATAACTTTATCTCAACCTGAAGCTAAATCCCCAAATATTCCCAAAGAAAAATTATTAAATAATGTCCAGGAAACATATGAAAAGTCAAACAACACTACTTCAGATTTAAATGCCTATCATAAAGATGAAGATGAGTGGTTAAAAGTAGTTAGTAAAAAAGATCACCAAAACATTAAAAATTATGTACCAGTACTTTTGAATAAAAAAGAAGGGGTTTTCTGTTTGGAAACATCAAATCAGTTTACAGCTTTGGAAAATAATGAACTCTTTTCGGAGACAGAAGATACAAAACTGGTTGAAAAGCCAATCCCGAGGAAGATAAAAGAGCATGTAAAAAACAAAAATCATAGTAGGGCAAACAATTTTTTGATTCCAAGTATGAAAGTGCTATTTTGCTCAGATAGCCAAGGTAGTTGGGTATCAACTAAGATAAATAAACTAAGTAAAAATAAAATCGATGTTTTTGGATATGTTCGAGCAAACACAACCCTAAGCCAGGTAATTAACTCATCATCAATCAATAATGACCAAAGTCCTGCAGTAATTCTGGGAGGAAGCAATGATAGCCTCAACAACAACTTTAATGATATCTATTCTAATTTAGAGAAGGTTCTTATTTCAACCAGCAAAAGCAGACCCATTTTTCTTTGTACTATACCATTAAGGCATGATAAACCGTTTAATCATACAGTTAACAAGGAATTGACTAATGTAAATAATTATATTATGGAACTAACAAAAAGGCTGAAGAACGTATTTTTAATAAATTTAAACTGTTTAAATAGTTACCACTTCACCAAACATGGGCTTCATTTGAATGATCAGGGTAAAACAAAACTCGCTTATCTTATAATAAATGCATTATCCCGTTGGTCAAAAAATATTCATACAACTAATGACATTTTACGGAACAGCGATGGAATTCAAGTGATAGAAGCGCACATGGGAGACATAATCAGCAACCTAAAATCCAACAGTGACATAGCGTTTGCAAACTGCATATCTGCTGATTTCAATGATACCAGACATATGTCAGCAGGCGTTGCAATACCATTTAAGCAACAGTTTGGTAGGCCCAAACTTTCTGACATCAAAAATAGTTATTTATCTCTACAAACTTCAAACAAAGAGGCAGCCGCCTATGGACTCATTACTAAAAACAAGTTTTATGATAAACCTACAACAAGTGATTATGATATTGCCTTCCAAAACCTGACCAATGATTTTAAACTTAAACAGTATAAAAGATTGATTTGTCCACCTATGGGATGTATAAGAGATCGAATTTCTGTAGAACAGTTTACATCAAACATTATTAAGTTTCAATGTCACACTGGTGTTCCTGTTACAATCATAACTTACAATGAAAAGCCTAATGGATTTTTGAAAAATGGGATGCACTACAAGGATTTTACTGAAAAGCTGAATAAAGAAATTAAAAAGTCCAAAGAGATAATAAATAATCGGGAAACTGTATCCTGCACTACAACACCATGCAACAAGGAATTATCTACAGGCAGTGGAGAGTCATCATGTGAACATCCAACTGCGACCGACATCTCGATTTTGATCCAACCCAGCGAGCAGCCGGCAAGCCCCTCACCTGTATTGGCACCTGGTCATCTCACCTACGCCGAGTGTGTTTCGACTGAAGCACAAACCAGTGAAATGTTTAAGGAAAGTGAGAGTCTTGTGCCTGTGGAGAGTGTGGTGCCTGGTGTTCCTGATAATTTTAATTTTTTGGGGGTAGAACACAAACTTCGGAATCAGACATAGGGAGTACTAGATTTAATTTGCACAAAATGCCAAAAATAAGAAGTAGTGACACTTTTTTATTACACTTAAATATACAGTCTTTTCAAACTTCTTTCAATGAATTAGAAGTTATCCTTAATGAATTTCCGGCCCAAATAGTTTCTATCAATGAACATTGGCTTAAGCTTGATGAGATAAATTTTTATGTTCCTAATGGGTTCAAGTTAGGGACATTTTTTTGTCACACTGAGGGCTATGGGGGATCTTTATTATTGATCAGGAATGATGTCTGGTATGAAAAATTTAATGTAGACAACTTTGCAATAGAGTCTGATTTTGAGGTTTGTGCTGTAAGACTCCTACCTTCCAGGATACTTATAATTTCTGTTTATTTTGCCAAATCTTATAATTTAAGTTCCGTTAACATATTAGACACAATGTTAGAATCACTTGTTAAAAATAATGAAAGGTTTTTTTTATTTTGGGCGACTTTAATATAGATGTTACAAAGGATAAACCTTTTGTACATATGTTTATTAATATGTTAAAATCTTATGATGCTTACTGTCTGTTCTCACAAAACACTAGGGAAAAACTCTTGCATTGATAATGTAATAAGTAATTACAACTCTACTGTTCTTGATAAAGACGTGGTTAAAAATTGTATAGCTGATCATGACATTCTACTAGTAAAAATAGACAGCTCTATATTAAATGTAAAAGGAAAAAAAACAAAATGATAAAACTGAAACAATAACATTTAGGGATCTTAGCACCAACAGTTTAATAAATTTTACACTGAGCCCTTTCAACCGAAAATTGGTGTGATATTTTTTAATGAAGGTTTAAGTGTGGAAGAAATGAGTAGCAATTTTGTTAGTAAAGTCTTGTAAGACTTGAGTAGATTTGAAAACCAATTTTTGTAATTGAAATCCGCTTGTAAATAAAGGCCTTTTTATTTATTTATTTATTTATTAAAGTTGTTTCGCATTACAATAAAGCATGTCCCATTAAATCAAAATTAAAATATAAGAGGCATAAAAATATATCTAATAAATGGTTTACACCTCAGCTGGCTCAACTGAGGGATTGGGTGACAGTTCCAACACCTGCTACTAAGACAAAGCCGGAGCGCTGTGACGTCAAATGCCTTGTGACGTCACCTAAAAGGCAATGTCAAAACAATCATTTGTTTTTGTTTATATGGGTTGTTTTTCGTAAACTTCAATAAAATTTTCTCGTGTTATTTGTAAAATTTGTAATGTATAGTGTATGGTGTTTTAAAACTGATTATTTTTCATTCAATAACAATTTTGTTCATAAATGTGGTTATTTCATATTGACTCGAAGTTCAATTTAAATATCTGAGTGTTCTGAATAGTTTTATGTGTTGTATTACGACCAAGCTAAACAGTTTTTACTTTGGAAAATTAGAAAGATTGTACTAGCAACAATGAGGAAGAGAGAGGCGTATTTAATTTAGCTAATAATCAGAAAGTACCTTCTAGATGGTTGGGCTAAACGTTATTCTTAACATCAATTATATCAACGAAGCCATGGTTGCCTGCTAGCACCTTTTCTTTCAAAGGTTCATGGGTACCGAGATTGAGCGTGTGAAGATTCATTTCCAGCCTACTCATGAAAATTAATTGAAAGCACCAGGCGCTGATTTATAATTTTAATGAAGAAACTACAATCAATGATGTTGCTGTGAAGAATTAAGATGGCACGCCAATAACCTAACTCAGAAGTGACGAAAGTAGTATTCAAAAACAGACATTTTTCAATCTAAATCTAAGCAGCACAAGTTTTAATTGTATTTATATACAGTATTTCATTGATTATAACGAATAGCCTATCAGTTAATATGTTATTTTCAAATAAAATGTTTGAATCGTTGTGGTTAAATATTTGTACACATTTCATACTCATAGTTTAGGAAAGTAGGCCTACCGTGTGTAGGCTAATTAAGTGGTATTGCCAACAATTTCATTAGAGGCCAAATAATAGTTAGGCCTACTGCGGCCTACTGCTAGTCAACTATTCTAATTTTTTAATTCGTGTAAAAATTAGTATCACTTTGTGTCCGAAAACATTATTATTATATATAAAATTATTTGAGTTAGACAATTGTTTAAACTTTTTCATGAAGTGAAAGCAAATAATTCATAATATGATTGGTACCTTTTTAAAAATCAAATATTAAAAATAAATACATTCCATTGTGATACATCTCTAGGTTAGTTGTTAGGGTTAGGGTTGAGCGGAAAATGTTTTGTTTTCGCTATCAGCTGATGCTAAAAGGCAAACAAAAGTGGCAGCACTCCGGCTTTGTGTTCTAGGTGGTGTTGACAGTTCTTAGAGATAGAGCATCATAAAGTAACGAAAATAAAAAGGTATTTCAAAAAGCCAGGTGTTTTTATAAAAAAGAAATAAAATTGGCTAAGATAAACTTCAACAACGAAAAGTTCATTTTAAATTCAAATAATAGATGTAAAGCCGCTTGGCAAGTAATTAAAAGTGAAATGGGAGCTTTAAATTCAAGAAATGATAGTTTGCCAAATATTTCTCAGAATGACTTTAATGATTTTTTCCTGGACATTCCCCAAACCAATACATCCCAAAATGGCCTAGCAAGTGCCCAACAGTTGCTAATGGCAGCTGTACCAAATAACATGTCTGCTAATAAATCATTTAAATTCTCACAAATAACACCTCTTGATCTATTTGATATTGTTAGACATTTTAATAACTCAAAAAGTGAGGATTATATTGGAATGTCAAACTATGTTCTCAAAACTATTATACATTTAATTTCTTTCCCCTTAACTTACATAATTAACTCAATTTTATTAACCTAACCGGCATTTTTCCTATGTCTTGGAAGATATCAAAAACGATTCCTCTTTATAAGAAAAATGATAAAAATGAACCATCAAGTTACAGGCCAATTTCTCTTGTGCCAATTGTTGGTAAAGTTGTTGAATCAGTCATAAAGAATCAAACATTAAACTACTTTATCACACACAATCTGTTTAGTCCATCTCAGTTTGGGTTCCTCCCAGGAAAATCCACTGTTAAAGCTGTTGAGACTGTGGTAGATGAAATTTTACTGGCATTTGAAAGTAATAAAGTGTTATGTGCTAAATTAGTTGATTTAAGTAAAGCATTTGACAGCATTTCCCATGACATAATCCTTCATAAATTAGAATTTTATGGTATAAAACATAATGAACTTAAACTATTCAAATCCTATATTGAAAATAGGAAACAAATGGTTATGGTTGGTAATAAAAAATCAGATCTCAGGAAGCAAAATTGGGGGTTCCCCAGGGCTCAATTTTTGGCCCCCTTTTATTTTTGATAGCAATAAATGACCTCCCATTCTATATATAAAAAAACACTATTATTTATGCAGACGACACTACCTTTTTTGAAGTTGATCAGGATATAAGAAATGCACAGATTAAGTTAAATGATAAAATCAAGTTTGTGGTTTAACTCCTACAATTTAAAAATTAATATAGATAAGACTGAAGAAATTGTATTCAGTCTCAAAAAAGTTTCTGCTGAAGAGAAATCAGTTAAGCTATTAGGATTTACTTTGGATAGTAAACTTTCCTGGGATACACAAACTAAAAACATTATATCCAAACTTTCTAGGGTTCTTTTTCTGTTACGAAAATTACGATCATGTGTCAGTCAAAGTATGCTAGTCACAGCTTACTATGCATTTTTTTCATCCCCATCTCTTGTATGGTGTTAGGCTTTGGGGAAACAGTCCGGGTGCAGCAAAAATTTTCATCTGTCAGAAAAAGGCTATTATTATTATGGGAGTTAGAAATAATGAGAGTTGTGTTGATTTTTTAAACAGTTAAAAATAATGACTTTGCCTGGCTTGTACATTTTTTGTAATCTACTTCACGTTAAGGAAAATTTGGCAAACTATACAATTAGATTATATATTCATTCATATGGTACTCAAAACCAAAATAAGTTAGAATTACCAAATTACAGATTGAGTAAGTCAACTGGAAGTCACCTTTATATGCAAACTAAATTGTTTAATAAAATACCCATGTCTGCTTTTGAGATACCTTTGAAAAGATTTAGAACTGTTTTAAAACAATGGCTCATTTTAATGTCTTTTTATAATGTGAATGATTTCTTAGAATACGACATGTGTAGATTTAAATTTGACTAAATAGGCCTATGTTGTTCTTTCAGCCATTTGGATTGTTTAGATTGTTGATCCAAAATCATTTTAAGCTATTACACAGTTTTTCTTTTGCTTTTATGTCTTAAAGATTAAAACTTTTTTAACAATTTTACACAAGCTAACTTTTATTTATATATGATTATTTCTAGGAAATGTATTTTGACGAAGTCCATTGTAATCATGTATTACTTAACGACTAATAAAGATCTTGAATCTTGAAAAAGTAGACTGAACTAAGGTTTGGAAATGTCCAAAGTTGGTAACCCTGGTTCCTCTTCTTCCTTGGCCTTGGCTATTAGCTGATGTGCTTGTGCATTGTTGCAATTTTGTTTGCTTTATATGGGTTCTGTGGAATGTAATTAAGTTGAAGCCGCTAACATAGTTTTGAGCAAAAATCAGAGAGTGTTTGTTGAGGCTGGAGGAGTATTTTCAATTAAAATATTGGTTTTATGTAAAAATGCGGTTGAACAAAAATTGTGATGTAAGGGTGTATCTAACAAACCTACTTCTTATATAGACTTGTTAAAAAAAAAAAAAATTAGAAACAGGTTCTGTATCAAACAGAAAACATAACAGAAGTGGAAAAGTGGGCCATTGAAGGAGAATATATTAGAGTATGTTACAGCTGCCTTAAAAAAGCTCATCTAAAAATCATTAAGAATAGGCTACTAAAACAAGTCTATGAATAGCAGATTTTTTAGGTATACTCTTACCTAGAAATTGAAATGTTTGAACACATTTTGATAAAAAAACAAACATTTTGTTTGAAAATACTCCTTCGGCCACAATGATGTAATATGTTCAAAAGTTCAAGATGTTTCCTGTGCAGTAACTTATTCAGCAAGTTTTACAATATTGATATTTAATTCACTGCTGAGCCAATAGTTTTCGACAGTTTGTTATGCCCGTTTTGCCACATGTGATTTTGAACTAACTTTTACCCTGATGTAATTGGGTATTATATTATGTTCTTGGCACTTTTTGTTGAACTTTATGTTGAGGTTGGTGAAGCTAACCTTTTGTTTAAGCTCCCTGAATTCAAAGGCTAATTTACGCTGACAGGCATCCAATTTATCCATTGTGAATAGCCACTGGAACTGAGTATTGGTCTATGGCACCTTGACACTGTATTAAAAGTATTTTATGGATGAATTTTTTTTAACTAGAAGCGGTCAAGATTAAGTGGACCACCTTTGACACTGAACTTATTTCATTATTTGTAGTATTATCATGTGTGTCTTGTCAATCATGTAATAGTCTTTCTTTATCAAAACATAAAAACAACTGTACACTGACAGTTAGTTGGTTTTGATCGAGCCTCAACATTTGACAAGTAGAAACACACAATTATATAACAGACAAATGAAGTTCATTGTCAAATATGGGGGGAGCGGGGTAATACTGTGCACTTAAGCTATATTAATTTTTATCCTTAATTTGGAAACTTCAGTAAAAGTGGCAAACATATCATTTTGCAAAAAAATTATTTGCCACCAATTTTCTGTTTTATATTTGGAATTTCTTACTAACTTTGAGTGCTAAGCCAATTTTACTAAACCTTTACACTGTGCGGTATTGCCCCAAGTGCCGGGGCAATTCCGTGCCCACAGTTAAAAATAGTGTAGGAAAGAAAATTTAATTTAATTTAAATATCAAATTTATAAAAAAAGGAAAACATAAGCTTACACTATAATCCAAACAATACATACTGTAATACATTTTTAATATCAAAATAAAAAATTGTTTAAAAAAAGAAAATTTATATAAATTGGTTTTTAAATACCGTATCTAATTAATAAAAAAAAGGAAACATAAGCTTACACTGTAATCCAAACAATACGTAATACATTTTTTACTTGTAATGAACACCTTGCACCCTGCACGGCATTGTCCCGAGCAAAAAGTACGGTATTGCACAAAAACAACATGACATAGTATTTCCAACCCTAACCTAAAATAAGAATACTTTGGGGCTTGTGTTTGTATCAATAAACTAGCGCAAGATATGAGCTATTCAAAACCACTAGTTTGAATACACTATGCAATAGCAAATTTCACTCACATCAGTTTAAGTTGGTCACTAAAATTAGAAGGAAAGTTAACTGAACAATAAAAACTTTTGTTGTACGCGTTTGTCAAGATGGACACTCCCCGACTGTCTTTATCTGTGTCACATTTCTTCAGCTAGATAGCAGCATGTCCTAGTTCTTACTGCATCCCTTCAGCTTGTCTGAAAATACAATGAACGGTATTCCCCCCCCCCCCGTACGGTGTTACCCCGCTCTCCCCTAGTCCACCTAACGTTGACTGCTTCTAGAAATTCAATTGTACATTACTGTTATTCATGATTATTTTAGTCAAATCTGTTTGTGGATGATTAAATAAAGAATTTTATAAAATTGAACCTGTATTTAAAATTCAAAACTAACAATCTTCAGAAATAATGGACTGAGATGTTTAAAATACTCCTGTAAGAGAGGATCTGCGTGCGTACTCAGCCAATTTCCAATAGATATTTTTGTTTAACAAGTTCGCGGCGGCGAGGTTTTTGCTCGAACCTCGTCACCATCCTAGAAGTAATAATTTCGTCACCCCGCCGTAGCAGCAGCACTGCCCATTGAAAACCCACGTGGTCCCGAAATACATTATACTATTGAGCAGTGCTGAGAAAAGTATCAGATTTCTAGCTCAGATCCTGGCTTAAAAATAAATCTCGTTGTAAAGCATTGCAGCTTGGGAGCGATCGCACCCATCAGGATGGCATTAGGGTTCCGCGTGGGAGCGATCGCTCCCATGCCGCCGCGAACGTGTTAATCAACAAAAAATTTTTGATAATCTAACTAATAATTTTCACAAAAAATTATAAAATATTTCATGGCATTATAATTTTTTGGTCAGAGTTTTACCATTACTAGAGATCGCCTCCTAGTTGAAATCCAACCAACATTTTTTTAAGTTGATCTGGACCCAATTAGTTAAAACTATATTTATGTTATAACTGAAGCATCTGTTTTTCTGATTTGCTAGAATTTGTTATTACAACAGCTGTCTAATGATTCAATCAACAATCCTTCTCCCATAAGATTAACATTGAAACTTTGAAAGCCTGTAGGGCGTAGCCCTGTGGGCCAATATGAATTATAACGCGATTATACAGGACTATACCTTTCTAACGATATGCGCGGATTTCTCCTACGATGCGCACAAGCTGAGAAAAAAGGAGGAAACTAAACATGCTTGCCTATTAATATATAGATTTAAATGTAGCAATAAATTTTTTAAACAGTACATTGCCATGATCTGTTTACGAATCCCAAAACATAAACATTACAAATTTGACAAATGCAAAAGACAGCTGATCAGCTAATCAAGAACACACACCACATCATCATCTCTCTCTCTGTCTCTCTGTACACTTATTACCCATTAAACACCATGGGATTTAGTATTTAGGTTTGCTGCCATGGGTTTTTAAGCAAATATTTGTTACTCCCCACCTAGTGAAGGTTCATACAAATCGTTATAGATATGTTGATAAATAAGTGGTAGTATATAATTTAATAGATTTGCTTATAAAAATGCCATGGGAAACACTATTTTAATTCCTCTGTAACCAGTTAATGATTCAAAATACTAAATTATATTATTTTTAAAGATAACTAAAATTGTTTAACAAGTATTTTTATTTCATTTCATTTAATTTCATCTCATTTCATTCCATTTTCATTTCAACTTAAAAAATTATTAAGGTTAATAAATACCAATAACCCACTTTTTACCACTTTGGAACCTTATAAAACCCTTTTTACCTTTATATTAAAATATTAATGTGGATAAATTTCATCTATATACTAATAGGCAAGCATGTTTCTTTTCCTCCTTTTTTCTCAGCTTGTGTACATGACCAAAACCTAAAAACCATATGTCATAGGGGGTTATGTCATAGGGGAAATCCGCGCATACCGTTAAAAAGGTATTGTGCTGTTGATGGGCACAATTGCATTATAATTCTCGTCAGCCCCCAAGGCTACGCCCTACAGGCTTTCAAATTTGCAACGTTGATCATACTGGAGAAGGATAACTGATTGAATCAAAAGACAGCTGTTGTAATAAAAAATGCTAGTAAATCAGGAAGAACAGTTTTTTTCAGTTATAAACGTTTTAAAACTAAATTGGCTCAAGATAAACTGAATTTTGGTTGAATTTCGACCAGTGAGCGATCTCTAGTATGAATAAATACCATGCATAAAAAATTATATAGTACTTGTAGGTAGATGTTTTTGATGTTGTGTTGTGGTGTGCAGGACTACCAGAGTGTTGTGCAGCTGCTGGTGATGCTGGAGTTGTCGAATGTGTGCGGGGGGCCCGAATGTGTGGAGGCCCGGCCGGTCGACCCATTCTGCAAGTTCTTGGTGTTGTGTCCCCTGGGCCCCTTGTACGAGCGGGTCCAACAGTTCTGCCTCTCACTCTTGTCACTCGGCCACTTAAACAATCTCTTGGACTACTGTGTCTTCTGCCTCACCCGAATCCATCGCTTCAGAATCCATTTTCCACGTCTAAACAGTATTTTAGATTGTTCATACTGTAGATATTTAGAGACTTTTTTGGTGTCGCTGTTGGTAAGTTATTATGTTAAAGAGTGAAGTTTTAGTTAATTAGTCTAGGGCCCTATAACAGTAACACCTTAGTCACATCAGTTTTAACATCATGAGACTGGACCCTGGGCGGATAACTAGGCTAGTTAAGACCATAGAACTCTAATATAATACACCTGGAAACACTCAAAACTAGACATCGCACCAAATCTCGCGACGGCTGTTCTAAAAGGCACGCAAAAATGCTGAATGAGCATTTAAAGCTTTTGCGTGGGCTCATTTACTTGCTCTGCTACTGATTGTTATTTATTCACATTCATAGACAATAGACAAAGTTCTTCATTAACACGATCATTAAATGATATTGACATAAAAAATTATAAATATGAATTACATAAAATTATGCAACATTGGTTGTCACAAGCGGAAATAAAATTTCATATAATTTACTTACATTTAGGTGAGTTATGGGAGAAAAACACCCAGGAAGACCAACTGGTAGAAATAAATTGTATTTTCGGCCATTTTGATTTGCATTCAATCGTGGACACTTAGCACCTGGGGGCATCTTTCCACACGACTGATCACTAACAAATTTTCAGATTGGCACAAAATGTTGCTAATTGTTTATTTCTAACACTAAGACCATTTTAAAATGTAAAAAAAATATAATTAACAATAACTATGCTAAACCCCACCAGCCCGTCCGAAAGTTTATAATTCACATGTGCCACGTATCAAAACACGTTGGGACGCACAACCCTAGCTGCTCATCACACTCATTACAATGTCATACAAAATTTTTGACAATGTTGTTCTTACTACATTGTCGGCACCTTTTGTTTTGAACTCTTATACCGCATTTCACTCTTTCTGTTATCCTTGTTTGTTATCCCATTTACAAAAAAGTTTATACAAACATATATCATCATGGTAACGCAGGAACCAAAATCTAAATTAACTATCTCCTAACTAAACTATAAACTATCTCCTTGCATGCGCAAAATTAGCCGTCCACACTGCACCAGTGCTAGAGGTACAATGAAATATAAAAGCAACAATACAATGGCATCCACGTTGGTGGATACATACACCTGGCGCCGCCCCTGTGTGTCCACGATCATGGATGCCTGCAGTCAATGATGCTATCTAACAAATTTGGCGCCGCCCCTGTGTGTCAACGATCGTGGACGCCTGCAGTCAATGATGCTATCTAACACACCTGGCGCCGCCTCTGTGTGTCCACAATCATGGATGCCTGCAGTCAATGATGCTATCTAACAAATGGTTGATGTAAGATAGTAACAAGACTGGGCTTTGGACTGTTCCCCGTCAAAACATTATAAAATACCTCTGGCGTAGAAACACACTAAATAAAAATGTAATAAAAAATGTAAATAAATGCTGGTTTTTAACCAATCGTCTTTTTATAAACTGATAGTTTATTTCTGGCTCGATATCAGGAAATTGGCTAACGGACGGGAATAAAAACTTGAACAGTTGATAGCCTGTTACACTGAACCTTGGCATGTAATTGACAAGACATTAGTTACTGCTTATTGTAGCAATTTATGTAACGTTTTGTGTTAATAAATAATTTAATTTCATTTCATAACCATACGCATTTCTCCAGACACTGTTCAAATGTTGTACTCTGAACTTTATCATGAATAAAGAAACTTAAATATGAAGATGAATCTCTCCTAGAAGGAGACCGGTTAATTCATGGTGGGTCAACACAAGGATGGTTAAGAGTGTTTCTTGCAAAATGTACTAAAGCTTGGTAGGTGTATCACCTTGGTCACTCTTACAATTTATAATATTTTTGTGAAAACAGTAGATGTCCGTTACATGTCTTTACATAGTTTTAGTTTTTTTTTTTCTGTGTTTCGAAGTCAAACCACTCATTATTTTAAAAACTCCTTAATGAACCTTATAGTACCCATTTTGTTAATTTTACATATGAATTTGAGAATGACTAGTTTGAATCAGGTGAAATTTGGTGTGGAGTTATGATGCAGGTGGGTAATAATGAAGGTATTATATGGTTTTGGGCTCTTGTGTTAGAGAAATTACTTCACATTTTCTTAGGATATCTTCAATATGGTATTTTTTCCACCAATTACTTTAAGACACTATTTTGCCTCAACTTTTAGCTTCCCTCCCATTCCACTGAAATATTGTAAAATGTATGTTAGATTATAAATAAACATTTTTGCTGGGTGACCCAGTAAAACGTAACAGTTACTGGTTTTGAATTAATATATTGTTATAATAAAAAATATTTTCCCTCTATAAATTGATTTGTTGTTTTATTCATTTTGAAATTTTCTGATGTTTTAGAAAATGTTCCTGGAGTTGCATTCAACCTGTTTTTCAACAGACAATATTGGATTAGAAAAGAAAGAAGCTGGAAACCTCAGAGATCTGTGTCTTGAAGGCTTCAACTTTAGTTTTTCTGAAGGCTGCCTGACAAAATTTAATGATATCAAGCTGTCTGAAGCTTTAAGTTTTCAATATTTTCAGCTTGGGGTTTTTGCCACTACAAGAAGTGTAAATTTATTACATTTTGCAGGAAGTGTAAGTAATTTGAGATGTTGGAATTTTAGTCTTAAGTAATTTATAAAAATTTTACCTGTATCTAGATTTCATCATGTGGAGTGTCAACAATGGTTAATTTTCTTCATGGAACATAACGTGAAATGCGGTGAATAAAAATTCCACAATTTCTATCTTCACACTTCAAGTACACTTACTTGCTTTACTTTCATGTTTAAATTATCACAGATAGTCTATTTTCATGTTCATATTGTCAAAGTTAGTCTATTTTTCCATCCTTGGTCTCCTCTACACAATAGTTATTTGTGCATCTAGGGACTAAAGTACAATTTCTTCTCTCTGAAGGGAAACCGAAGCCTTCTGGCGAAAATTTCCTCGAGGAATAAAACGTACTTTAGTCCCTTCTTGATACACACAACATTTTTCCTCCACCTACATGAACCATAAATAATAAGCCTATAACAATAACAATTTTATGTTCATATGATCCATTGCACCGACAAGCTGAATTAGTCACATTAACTTAAAAAAAACCACACATACAAGGTAGAATATATCAATTTTATAGTTCATAACAGAAAGAATTCTCACATAAAAAAATAAAAAAATAATAAACACAAAACACATTTTAACCTAGTCTCACTTTTGTTAACTGTCCTTGAAAGTTTAACCATCACGGTGTTGTAAAACTGTGTCACATTTTCTGCTTCTCATTTAATGTTTGCAGAGTAAAAACTAAAAGTTCCTTACTATCACTCCATAAATCATTAGCTATCCACACCACAGTCCATTTTACAACAACAACTGAAGACTGAAGCGAAATATAAACAAATACTTAAAGTGCTTACAAAACAGCTGACGCTACAGACGCTGTTAGTAAATGAAATGTATACAATAATTTTAACATTTGTCTGTCACTCATGTTCTTCTTAATCTCTCTTTTAATGTTATTCTTTTGTAAGTAACTTAAGCCCAATGGTACAAACAAGTTAAGTTTTTCCTAAAGTGAAAAAATTTATTATGTAAGTCACACAGGGTAAAACCTAGTACTTTAGTACTCTTTTCCAAGGAGGCTTTAGATAGAAGTTAGAGGAAAACCATTTTTCAACCTTTTTAATACACAGGGAACAGGGGGAAATTCTTATATAACCCAACCTGACCTAATACTTGCCCTACCTAAAGAGTTGTTTTTATTTAGGGATTTTTTTCATTTTGTGATTGTTTTTTATTGTTTTCATTTGATTTAAATCTCTTTTTGGATTAGCGGAGAAATCGATTTCTGTGGAAGTCTAGCCACCGATTATCGATGATAATTGGGAATGTAATGTATGACTATCAAGTGTTTTGTTTAAATGGATGCGTATTCAACAACAACATATTCTTTCCAATGAGTATTATAGCTATGAACAGAAACTTTTAAATACTAAAAATTTAGGATTGTTTGTCTTTAAACGTTATCAGACAAAGTGTAAATCAAATAAATATGTATAAATTTTTAATGCTTTGCAACTGAAGATAAATTTAGTGGATTACTGTTAGTGTTTTCTCAGATGACAGCATAGCCTTTTTTTAAACCTTCTTTATGGTTCTAGTATGTCTTTGATTAAAAAATAATGATCGTACCATATATAACGGATCCACTGGGCAAACAGACTGAAATCATTGTACTTTGCATCACTTTGTGTATTATATATATATGTATATTATTTATAGAAAGGAACCATATCATCAGCTGTTATGAACTCTTTTGATATAATGAAGAATCATTTCTGGTCTGAAAAAGCCAGAAAGAGTTCCAGTCTCCTGCATCTAATCACACTCTCAACTAAACTTGCTGAAATCAGTGAAGAATGCTGTGAACAGCTTTTCCCTAGAATACCATGGATTTTACAACTGGAAACAGATGACCCAAGGGTACGTAATTTCTTACTGAATGATTTGTAATTTTAAAAGTGCAATATTAAGTAGCCTATCTACACTAATTTATAAAAGAGGATGTTGGTGTATATAACATATTTGTAATCGATGGACTAAGAAATGACTCGACCATTTGTCATGAAACTCGATACATACAGGGTGTCCCTAAAGTCTGTTACTAAAGTTTATAATATAATTAATTGGGTCAAAATAAGCAATAAATTTTATTTTAGGGTATGTCCTGAAATGCATGTTTATCCTGATATCAGCCATTTTGTTTTTTCCATTTAATAATTTTTATTTTAGTGATGGATTGTTACCTAACCAGTGATACCAATTTCGTAAAGATGTAAGAACTAATAATGAAGTTATCACTTTGAACTTTAAGGTGCGGTTACACATAACAGGAATGGAAATAGACAGTTTCTGATGAATTCTCCCTGTGTTATCAAATGGGAGCGGCTACACATGACAGGACGGGAGACAGACAGGACATTCGCCGTATCAGATGGATCGCAAAATTAGCATTCATTCGCCAATGTCGTGTCCTGTCCGTATCCCGTCCTGGTATGTGTAGCCACCCCTCCCGACATTATCAGAAAAATTCTGAAGGTAGCTCTGTGTAGTGAGTGGGGCGGCCGGCGGGATGAGCAGTGTCGGACGGCTACGCGCGCAGCCTCCTGCCTCAGAAATGTCCTGTCCGTGATCCCGATAGTGTAGCCACCCCATCAGAATTTTGTCCGTGTCCTTTCCTTTTCCTTTCTGTATCCTTTCCTGTTATGTGTAGCCGTACCTTTAACGGGAAAAACACATAAATAGCTAGCAATTTAGCTATTGCACTTTATCTAATACTTCATTTTAAATACTGTAGTAGGCCCATATGGTTTTGTACCTAGAATAAAATAAAAATCACTATGCCAATTTCGTATTGCTACACTCAGACATGTCTAACAAACCTCAAACAATCTACTGGGACTGGGAACGAAGGTCACAGTATTCCGCCCTATTCCACCGGCCGTGAACTACGCACACGCCAAAAGGCTAGTTTTCGACTGTTTGCAATGGCACTTGTTATTGTGTCTCGGATTGGTCAAAAAACCAGTCAAACACTAATAGACATGCTTCGAGCCACACTTTGGTAGTTCTTGCATCGCAACGCAAAATCTTTGAATTCTAGTTTTTAAATTTTAAGTTCCGTATAATCACTATTTTCAGCTTTTTATGACCCCACCCGTCGAAATAGCATAAAAATTGAGACAATAATTGTTGCTATCAATTAGGAAATTATGGTGGGGGGAGGGGGCGGAACTTTTTGAATAGCCCCGGGGCGGCAAATTTCTAAATCCGCCTTTGAGAATACTGCATTTTAACATTCAAGGTTTCGTAAACAACTATCTAGATTTACTTTTGTTGGAACAGAATGGAGGAACAGAAAGAGAAAGGTAATATTATTTCCATTAGTGAACACTGGTAAGGGCCAAGAAATATACATTTTTTAACCAATTTGATGATTTTAAAATTGCAGATTATTATGCAAGAATTGATCAGTCTAGGGGGGATTGTAGGACGGAAGGTCCGAGGGTAATCCCTTCAATCGTCGATTGTACAAAAAAATGACAGGGGCGGACGGAAGGTCAAACCCCGGACCCTAATTAGTAAGCGGACCTAACGTCCGCCCTGTGAAAAGCAGGTAGGCGGATTTAACACTGGTCACCGTAGCGCACGCAACTTCTCTCCGTGGTTCACATAAAGTGTTCCGTGTTTTAGATTTCCATCGTCACAAAGGTATAGGCTTTTTATTTCTGACTAGTATTATAGTCCGTCCACCCAGCCATGGCACCTGACGGATTAGAAAAAGGGTGACTCTCGGACGCGCACTCACAAGCGCCCGGGTCCGACACCCCAGTGACCACGCGCAGGTATGGCAGTACTGCAGCCAATACATAACTGCTAACTTTTTTATGTATGACTTCCAATCAAACAAATTTTCATTTTTGTCTTTAGCAGAAAATTCTGAGAAAAATGAGTATAAACACTACATTGTTTTTGTAACTGAAAGGATATGTTTTAAGGCTCCGGTCTACCCGAGCCCGAATGCCGCCTCGCGTCCGCAGCCGTAGCGCTAGGTGAGTTTTATGGATGCAGAGGTTTACGGGAGTCGTGTTTTAAAAATAACTAATTAAGATAGAGATTGGCTCTTAATTTTTTCTAAAAGTACAAAGACGGATCTTGTCTTCTGTGTTTTTAGAATTTCTAAATAAAATTTCTAAATTCGGTTATAACTGTCTAAAATCATCTGTTTTTCTCTAGTGGCAAGTTTTATAGATGCAGAGGTTTACGGGGATCGTGTTTTAAAACTAACCAATTAAGATAGAGATTGGCTCTTAACTTTTTCTAAAAGTAGAAAAATTATCTCGTCGGCTATCTTTTTAAAATTTTAAAATAAAATATCTAATCTTAGCTATAACTGACTAAAATCATCTGTTTTTCTAGATGCGCATGTAAGGGTTTTTTTAATCCTGTTATATTCTCCTAAATGCAGCCTAGAGATATAAGATAAGGTGTCATATGAAAGAAGACGAACGGTGCTAAATATCCTTAGTTACACTTTAGTAATCTCATTTTGGTAGTTTCGTCAAAACTAATGGAAAACTTCAGTTAAAAATTGAGAAAAACAGATGATTTTAGACAGTTATAGCTGGAATTATATTTTTTTTCTTATTCTAAAAAAATAGCAGACTAGATCCTTTTTATACTTTTGTAAAAAGTTAACAGCGAATCTCTCTCTTAAAACACGATCCCTGTAAACCTCTGCATTCATAAAACTAAAAAACAGATGATTTTAGGCAGTTATAACTGAAATTGGAAATTTTATTTAAAAATTCTAAAAAGATAGCCGACGAGATCCTTTTTTCTACTTTTAGAAAAAGTTATAAGAGTCAATATCTATCTTAATTGCTTATTTTTAAAACACTATCCCTGTAAACCTCGGCAGCCATCAAACTCGCCTAGCGCTACGGCCGCGCGAGGCGGCATTCGGCATTGTTGTTCGGGCTCAGGTAGACCGGAGCTTTAAGGTAATTTTTTATTTGAGTTGGTAATGATGATTTGAGTTCAGCATTTATACGTATGAAGGTTCGTTTCGAAACATTGCAGGCTGTTGACACGCTTTTGAGTACTTTTCTTATGTCTAATAAGGGCCCCATACTTCCATTTTCTCAATCAAAATAATGTAAAAATAATAAAAACTGATTTTAAGCAGTAGCGCTCATGACTGACTAATGGTTCTGACGAATAGTTTAATGTACATAGAGAATAGTTCGAGGTTATTTCAGCAGATTATGCGTTCTTGTTACTCGTGATTACAAATTGTAAACATTTAGGCCTACTGGAAAGCAATAATGGGATTTTATTTACGTTGCAATTACTGTAAACCTAATTAAATTAACGCATACTTCCGAAATACACTTCACTTAATTATTATTTACTCTACTAGGTATAAATATTTTATTCAGTCTTCAACTACAATACAGTACTTAACCTGTGATCAATACTGTATGATATTCGGTTTTGACTCAAAAACAAAGTTAAGCCGTTTTCATGTAAATATTATCATAATTACGTCGTGTTTGGTATCATTCTCTTTGAAATTAAATGAAGATTCCAAATATAACACTATCATATTATTATAAACACATATTACGGAATTAACAGTTCTGTACTGGACCCCCCAGTGTGTGACTCATCTACCTGCCGGGCGGGTCGGCTGCATTTGTGTGCGTGTGTGAGTAAGGGTTCTATAATCCGTCAGGTGCCATGGCTAGGTGGACAGAGTATACAATACTGTGAAACTGAAAGAGTAACAATAGTGTATAGAGAGTGAAAATTTGCTTTGAAAGTTAATTTTAAAGTAAAACAGTAAAAATAAAATAAAGAGAGCCTCGGAAAGTATTGTTTGTTTCTACATTTTGCTTGATTTGACAATACGTTTTTAAATTAAGATCAACTTGAACTCAAATCACTCCTTTAACAACGGGAAGCTACCAAAGTCAGACAGGGACAAAACCTGACACTTTCGTCTGGCTCGGTTGGGACAAGGTCTGACAAAGACAAGGTCGGACAAGGACAAGATATGACACATTCCAATCCACATTCCTGAGGTGGCAGGTTTTGACTGGACCGGTCCGGACAAAGCCTGCCAGTTTTCAGTTTGGCCCGCCGGGGACAAGGTCTGACAAAGACAAAACCTGACACATTTGCCTCCCACACGCCGCCGATGCGCGCCGCGCCGAATCGCCCGCCGCCGGTATTTCATTTCTGTAAATACAGGCTGCTTTATATGAGATGTATTTCTTATAACCTATGATTTAATGAAACAATTATTGCAAATAGTACATCGTGTTGTATTTGTATTTACATTAAATTGATTTTTATTCTTCTGATCAGTTCTCAAAGATTTTAGCCAATTCGCTATTGGAAACACGATATCACGGTAGCCCGGGATCATGTTACTTTTTTTATTTTTTATTTTGAGGCCCATAAAAGGCAAAAACTCCTTTCGTTTAGATTCATATATATATCTTATACTCCAATACGAATAATTTATATTTGTATGTAGGTCTATGTATGTCTGTTTGCACACGGACCTCATAAACGGCTCTAAGGATTTTCTTTAAACTTTGAAAATAACCTAGTTCTAAGATGGAAATAATATAATACAGGTCTCTATGCCAGGAAAAATCTTATTTCATTATAATCTGTAAATTGAAATTAAACAAATTAATACTACCCGAAAAATACAAGTGTGCACGAACAATTACTTCCTCCGCCTACTTTGGTGCTCATTTTGAAACCCAAGTAAAAACAAATTTGTAAATATTAGTATACTACTGTCGGGAGATGACTTGTTGGCCACTGAGGGGGTTGGGGGGCGAGGGAAAAATTTACATCCGAAACCTACTGGTCATTTGGTTAACTAAGGAATAAAAACAAACATAGATTGTACTATTCTACATGAAAAAATGTTGCTAAGAAATAGTAAACAATTATCTTTGTTGACAAACCAGCTAGCCTAATTCAATGTAGAGAAAGACAGCTGACTGCAAAATAAAAGAAAATATCGCAGGGATGCTGTATGTTTTTGGTTTTGTTGATAGCTAAACATATGGTGGAATAAAAAAAACCAAAAACCAAAAGCAAATTGTTTTCGCCAATGGCGTGCTTAGCTTCCCCCTCACCCCGCAACCCCCTCACTGGCCAACAAGTCATCTCCGGACAGGATACCATGACGATGTTAGTAACTCGTAAAGCATCGTTTATTTTTCTAAACATATGATTAAATAATAAACCTCTATAAGAATAACATTATAGAATTTTTCATCACACTACATCGATATCACCTGTTTTCGACCCTCACTTCTACCAACGAAACACCTGTTTTGCCGGCCTAGGCCGGCAAAATTTTCCGGCCTAGGGCGGTAATGGAAACGGTAGCAGAGAAATCTAGAATATTAGTAGGTATTTATTAACAACAACAACAAATAACAAATCAGTGACGTAGTTAGTAGTTCAGCTGATAGCAACTGCAAATATGTATGACGTAGATGGAAAATAGTGCTTTTCCCTTGGAATCAGCTGTAGCCACTTACCGTTACAATATTAGTTTTGGTGGCCTTACCTGATGTGAAGTGGTTGCCTAGCAACCAGAAACTCAAGCAGTGCATCTCGCTATAGGTTAGTTGAAGTTGAATTTATGTTTTGTTTGTTATGAACAAAAAAGTAATTTTTCACTTGTTTAGGATTTACTGAATTGTGTAGTGTGATGAAAAATATCGTTCATAACTCGGGCCGAAAGCGTTTTGCCAACCCTCGATCGTTTCAAGTTCTCGACTTCGTCTCGAACTTGAAACATGATCTCGGGGCCGGCAAAACGCCACTTTTGGCCCTTGTGACGAAATATACTATTGAAAGCCTATAGGTCAAAGCCTTAACGATGAACGGATTTAATTACTTTTCATCCTATACTCATCTCTCATTCATACTTGGCTTTAGACTACCTATTGAGTTAGGTCGCCATTTCAATAAAGGTATTAAAGGTAAGGTATTAAAATAACAATTCTCCTTAAAAAAGCTTTCCAATGATACCAAATAAGATAGGTGTGTATTGGTTTAAAAGGTATTATTAACTAAAAGATATTATTTAAACAATTTTTTTTTTAATCAAGATTTACTGTTATTTTTTATATTTGTTACTGAGAAAATAAAAAAAATTATTCTATTGTATTGTATTCTATTCTATTAACAACAGACGCAATACTAAGGAAATTAAATATCTCCCTTTCTCTCGCAGTATAGGCCACCAAATCCACCAAAATGCCAACGCGTGTTGGTTAGCGTTCTTCAGTTTAAGTTCGAAAACAAGGCTGATCTCACTACATGATTGGGTTTCAAATGAATAAAGCTTAGAGTAAAAAAAAGAACTGGTCATTTTCTAAAAGCATGATTAATGCTTTCAAATGCGGTGCATAAAATTTAACTAATGTTAAATTCCTATTTACACATAACGAGTAACATGTATTTGATATTCTGTCATTACACTTGATAAATCCTATTTTTTTAAAATGGTACATTATCTTATAGTTACAATGGAAAAACTTAAAATAATATTGAGGAAACTTAATAATTCTTTAGAAATATTAGTAATTTTGTTAAAACGTCAGTTTGATTTTCAGTTTGAACTGTAAATGTACAGTTCGGGAGATGTCGAGGTGCGCCGATGGTCAGGGCATTCCACAGCGGATTACCGTCGACCCTCGGAGGGGCAGGGTCGAGGTGCGCCGATAGCCAGTCGGGTGGCCTGTTCTCCATGTTTTGCTGCCACGCTGTTACTAATTCATTCCGAATTAAATATAAATTTTAGGTACGGTATGTTGTTATTTTTTAAACTGTGGGAAAAGCCCTGTAAATAAATAGAAATGTTTATCACTATGGCGAAAAGCGGGTTTATATTGGGTAAAATGGCACAAATCAACAGGGGACAAAAATTAACATGGGTTGTTAGATTAGGTTAGGTTAGGTTAGGTTAGGTCAGGTTAGGTCAGGTTAGGTTAGGTTAGGTTAGGTTAGGTTATTTTTTTTCTTGTATAGTTGACTGTAAATATTGATATTGATAAACAGTCAAGGTAAATATTTTAACATGAACAAAAACAGCATATGCGTACGACATATTAAATTGTTATTCTTCAGTTGACTTTAAATATTGATACAGTATTAAATGTAACAGTAGTTAACATTTAACAGTACAACATAACATTTAACATTTAACAGTAGTTAAATGTAGCCTAATAATAATTAACACGAATAAGCAACGAATTGAAGGCAAATCTCAAACTGACCATCGGCGCACCTCGACCCTGCCTCCCGAGAGACCCGAACCAACCATCGGCGCACCTCGACCCTGGTTTTTATGATCCTGACTGACCATCGGCGCACCTCGACCCTGTCCGTACAGTTCCATCCGTGCACCGAAACTTTTGCTTATATGTCACTACATTGTGTTTCTCAAGTCCCGGAACGGTAAAATATATTTTTTACCATTGTAGATAAAGTAATGAGACTTGGTATATCAATAATAAACGTAAATGTCTACATTTATAGTACTTATAGTTCTACTATTTATTCTGCATTTATAGTAATAAGCCATAAACCAGACGTCAAAAGATTGAGTATTAATATAAGAAAGTTATTGCATTTTAAGTTTCACCCATATGATTTTAATGTAAAATTTGGTTTCCTGCCATTTCCGTCTCGGTCATCAATTGGAGGTCTAGTTTGCGGCATTGCACTCTGCTAAGTGAGACTTTTAATTTGATACCAAACTCGACCTATACTACTATTTAAAAATGTTGTATGACTCCTCGTCGGCTGTTCCCCTTGAGGGATAAAAAAGTTATAATAGCTTAAAAGAGTAGATATTTATGGTCATTATTGATATAAAAAGTCTCATTACTTTATCTACAATGGTAAAAAATATATATTACGTTCCGGGACTTTTCAATCGCACTGTAATATTAATGATAAACCTATACGAAAACTATCTCAAGCTTACTCTTTTTTCGGATAATACGACTTTATTTGTTTCGAAAACAACAAAGAAAACCTTGAAAGTCTCAACTACAGCGAATAACCTAATGCAATACACCCAGCACAAACATTACGGAATTTTTGCATAGTGCTCAACAAAACCTCACTAATCTTCTTCTTGGTGAAGACATAGTGGAATCAGAAGACTCATTGAAGTTTTAGGACTAGGTACGCATAACAATTTAAGTTCTAAATACACATTGATACTCTATGTGCAAAATGAAACAGCAATAATTTTGTTTTGAGAAGATTTTTTTTTAATTCAGTGATTATACACACTTTTAACTCTATACTAGTGCTTGACATTTAATTCTATTCAATAATCCGTTCCAATTTGGGGGAATTGATATGCAAATAACAGAAATATTTTTACTCTACAGAAGAAAGGAATAAGAATTACATTAAAAAGCCAAGAAATTAGTCTTGCAGTAACATTTTTGAGAAAAGTAAATATTAACTTTCCACAGTGTATGTAAACTATATGTAGCTATGGGCTTATTGTAGCAAAACGCCTTTGGACGAAATAAAGATTAAAATGTTCACAAGAAAACCCCGTAGATCAATGAACGATCAGCTGACGGAAAATACACATATGAAATGAGGGCTAAAATGAGGGGAAAATACACAAATGAGGGTTTCTCTTTTAGAAACCCAAAAGTTTGTAAAGAAAATTTTACCCCTTTTCGTGGTTCAAAATAAACCTTCTTATATTATTAACGCAACCTGAAAATTCCAGTTCATAACAATACACTATTTGAAAAACATCTTTTATATAACGGTTTTAAAATGTACAGTAAATTACCTAAAATTTTAAAAGAATAACAATACCGATACCTCAAATTATATCAGCAGAAAATAAAGAACTTCTACAAATATGTATTAAAAACCTATTATAAAATTGAAGACTATTTAGTAGACAAAGCAATTTATATACAGAGTAATAATTAAATTAAGAATAATGTTAAATTTTAATGAGGATTTCATGTATCCAATACAATGTAAATTGTACAGTAAATAAGTATCTATATTCTAATTTCGGTAAGGGTTTCGTCTGTTAAGTCCCTTTTCCTCTCGATCTACTAAACCGATTTTTAACATTGAGGTGTCACTTTAAAGCTTATGATCTAGCCCGTGGGCGAATGTTGATTAAAAAAGTAATCAATGGAAACTTACCTGCTTTTCTTCTTGGAAAATTAAGGAATGCTCCTTATTTTCCACTGCAGGCCTGGTCAAAATCCTTGCACGGAGGTACTCGGCAAACTCGTAATGAACATCCCGGAAGCTTAACCCGGGAGTGTGGGGTTTTGATTTAAATGTCTCGCCTACATCCGGATTGTCTTCAAATGGTACTTCAAAACGGACGTGTGACGACGCCCCACACCCATTCGTCGCGCACAACATATACACTGTTTTCACGTCCTTTAACTTCCTCTTGAACTTAAAAATAAAACCGTCATCGGTCACCCACCGCACACACTTAAACTTTCCTATCACCTTCCTTACTCTCATCTTTCCTCTGCAACGACCAAAGATGAACTAATTTCTCTGGCACCAAGCCTGGGAGGCAGGACCAAATGATTCTCTTTACTAATATTTAAGGGTGTCTGCTATTGGTCCAAAGTGCCTAAGGTATTTCGGAGCGAATCATATTGTTCGGCTCGGCAAAAGTTGGGCTTTCCAAATTCCTCGAACGAATAGCGAACGGTGGGCGTCGACTAGGCTACCTGCAAATATCTCCACAGTTTGGAATTAAAAGTATTGATTCTTATTTACCGCATGAGTATTTGATGGTTTATAACTTATAAACCAATATTTATAAGTTGTAGTCATTTTAATAAGTGTTAATTTAGTTCACATAATTAAGCAATAAAATAGCCTAATGTTCATATCTTCATAGATGGTGTCTAATAGCTTGTTGAATCATCTAAAATTTTGAACCTTTATAGCGATTATACGGCATTTTATTGCCTTACCAGACAACTTTATGCCACAAATGTGTGAGAAATTTTATAGTGTCAAAAGTTATAGTTTTATTTATACATTCAAGATTGAATTTGTATTTTTATACTTTTTCTAATACCAGATGCATAGATACATCGTGCACCATGTTTTGGTGAATATCAGTACCGGTATTTTTGTCGCTCGTTTAATTCCTGTACATAAAAGTCTAATTCAATCGAATTTTAAAATAACTTTGAACAAGCATGCACCGATATCACCATTATATTGATTTCTCATACGATGCACACAATCTGAGAAAAATGACTACAGGTTTTGTACTTGAATATATCTATATACTATTATATAATTCAGTTATATACAAATTGTGTTTTCCATAAGACATACATTGAAAACGGGGATTTTCAAATTTTCTCTTTGGAGGCAACTTTTGTCTGAATATATTGAGTATGCCTAAAGATACAGGTTCAAATAGGTTCAAAATATGCCTTAACATAAGTTTGTAGGCAATTTCATTCTCTTTCTGAATATCAGTCAATTACCCCACCAATTAAAGTTTATTTCAATAAAAGCTGAGCAACCTCAGAATTTATAGTTGAGAAAAAATAATGAATTAGAGATATTTTTATTAAAATTTGTACAACTAAATCTACTACTACAAATCTACTACTAAGTCTATAGGACCAATTTTATCAATTAATGGGTCATTGGAAATCTTCTTCCGTGTAGAGGTACAAATAAATAGGAATATTTGACTTTTTAAAGATTTATGGTGCAAAAGTACTAGGTATACAATGCAGTTGTCTGCTTGCAATATTGAGCGGAGCGACTATTTTTTTAATCAATAATAGCAAATGTTTTATGGGTAATTCAAGTGAGCTCGTTCGCTACGCTCACTCGCCATCAGGGTTTGGCTCGTTCGCTGCGCTCACTCGTCATTTGAGTCAGCTCGTTCGCTACGCTCACTCGCCCTCAATTTAGTTCGTTCGCCGCGCTCACTCACCTTTTGGGTCTGCTCATTCGCTGCACACACTCGTTGCCAGATTTAGGTTGTTCGCTGCGCTTCACAAGTCGGCAATACTCTAATAATTTTTTATTACCGGTACGCAGGTTTGCTGCGACGGGGTGTTATATGTTTACAAGATATTAAATAATGCGTTGTCCAAGATTTGTACCTCCTCTCCGTAAACGTGGCATTTCATTCACGCACAAAGGTAAACAAACCACTAAAATAAACAAAACAACAATTTCACTTAAAACTACTGTATTCCCAAACAGCTGATAGTAACAGTCTGCAGTTAAATTTGATCCTTATAACAGCTGTATAATCAACACACAGTAAACAAAACAAATAAAATATTTCTCCTATTAAAATAACATGGTAACTTTAAAGGGCCGTAGGGCAGAGCCCTTATGTCCGATTTGGACAATTTCAGATTTATACCTTCCCATAGATGGTTGCTATGACCAAACAAAATTTCATGAGGATCACTCCAGCCGTTCAGGAGGAGTACTTGTAAATAAAAAGCCAGAGTGTAGTATAGGAGCTTCGCTCGCTTCGCTCGCTCCGCTCAAAAAACACACGTTTTCGAACACATTTTTATGTTATTATCTTTTAAAAGAACATAAATTGAAAGAAGACTATATTAAGTTGCTTTACAAGACACCTTTATGTCACAATTGTGTGAGAAATTTTACAGTCTCAAAAGTTATAGTTGTATTGAGACATTCAAGACTGCCATTATACATTATGTGAAAATACCATGTTTATAATAATTATAAACATGGTAATGAAGCATAACTTAGAAATTATTTCTAAGTTATGCTTCATTACAGTCAGCCATGTCACCGATGATCGCGGCGAACGCGTCTTCGCCCGCAGCCTAGACACCGGGACTGCTACACGCACTCATCCAAGTTAACAGTGCGCTACGGTGGTTAGGTTATGTTTGTTATTGATACATACAGTACAAAAATACTTTCACTAACTCAAAATAAATCACACGATAGCGATAAGTCATACGAAAGACCCGCTAGACAACTATAACCCAGCGTCGCGTCCTCGGGTGGAGATGTGTTCGCCGCTATTATCGGTGACATGGCTGATTTTAGGGACTCAGAACTAAAAAATCGTAAAACTAAGAAACGTGTAATTTTCACATAATATTCAATATACTCTTTTCACAATTGACGTATTTTTTACACATCAGTTCAAAATTACCGTTCAAATTTATATTGGTGAGAAAATACTGGATTGAGTTATTTTTTTATTTCACTTCAGAACAACTAAATCTACAGTTTTACTGGACCGATTTTAATAATTAATAAGTTGTTGGAAAGCTTCATCCATGCAGTAGATGTGCAAATAATTATAAGAGCTCTATTTTTTAAAAGATTTATGGTGAAATAGTAAACAAATGTGATCTTCAAGAAATAAATTGAAAACGTGGGTGATCACATTTATTTAATTTGGAGGCAAGTTTTAGCTGCCAGTATTGAGTATTTAAAAAGAAATTTAATTCTCTTTGAGAAAAGGCTATCACCATCCACTTTATTCGATTTCCTTGAGGACTTTATTATTTGAAAGGGCAGCGCACAAAATCGCCGGGCCTTGTGGCAGAAAAAGTGTCAGGTTTTATCCGGACCGGTCCGGACAAAGTCTGCCAGTTTTCAGTTTGGCCCGCCGGGGACAAGGCCAGACAAGGACAAAGTCTGACACATTCCATTCCGCGTCATTAGGCGGCGGGCCGTCTCGGACAAAACCTGCCACAAAAACCGTCAGACTTTGTCCCTGTCAGGCCTTGTCCCTGTCAGACCTTGTCGCGTCCCCTTTAACAACATGGCTTCGTTAGGACCTGGTTTATGGGCAGTTTTTAACTGGTTTACCACAGCCTTAATGATTAGCATGTTTGAACGTGCTAATTTAGTTTATATATATATATATATATATATATATATATATATATATATATATATATATATATATATAATTTATATTATTTTGTTGAACAACCCATCGTAACCATAAAAAATCTTTATGTAAATTGTTATTTTTTAATATGCCTCTAAAGTACAGTATGTTTTTTTTTTTTTTAATTTGATCCTCCTCCTGAATATCAGGAGGAGGGAGAGACGATTGGCATATTGAAATGTATTAAAAAATAAGCTTGTGAAAAAATTTTACAGTACCAGATATTTTTTAACAACGTCCCATATACTTTTATAACGTTTTAATTACTATAATTTCTTTTCGGTATTTCGGTTTGCGTCCCTTCCTCTTAGAATCTTAGAATCCCCAAAGGCTGAAGGTATCCGCAACATTCGCGGTAGACATGATATTCTTGTTCGGCGACCTTCGCAGAACACAGGATGTTCGGATTACATAACATTTGTACCATTTCGCGTAATAGGGCATTTTAGTTTTTACATTATGAAGGTGCCATGAAAATCAATGAACGATATTTGTGTACCAACTAGGTACGGTGGTTAATTATTGTAAGTTACCGGCGGACTTTAACGCTCAATACGGATCGCAATGTCGGATTTTACACGATCAATACGGATCGCGATTTTTGGATCGTGATCGAGGATCACGATACGGATTGAGCGTGTAAAGTCGAATATTGGCGTGTGATCCATGAATCAAATATTTGACTTTACACATGTTTAAATCACTTAAATAAGTCAATAAATTCAAGTTAATCAGAACACCATTTAATAACAAGCTAAACTGTAAACATTACAAAAATAGTATTGTTTATATTAAAATCATATGTTTAGTTTGTTTACATTTTAAAATCAAATTCAACACATACAACACCTTCCCTTTCAATTATGTTTAACAGTCTGTCAGTTATTATTATGTTTGGTACTTTTGAGGTTTCTTCGAAATTCGTCCTGATCTTGTTTTTATTCCAACATTCTTATTAACTTCACTGCTTCCAGCATTACAGGTTTTAGTATCTGTCTCTTCAGAACTTCTTGTTGCATTTAGTGTTTGGCAAAATGTACTAGGTTTTTTATCAGTGTTCCTGTTATCGCTTTCAATGCTGTTATCAACTAACCTTGGCCTTAGGTGAATCTCATTCCTTCTATATTCTCCTCCTCCAACGCTTTTTACCCAGTAGGAATTGATGCCATCAGCCCTAGTGATGATTCCGGGAGACCATGTATCACTAGGAGTCTTCTTGAACCAAACGTTTTGACCAGCTTTGAATGGAGGACGTTTGTGAGCTGTGCGATCATACCTTTCTTTAACTTTCTCTTTTTGCTTCCTTAACACTTCCCTGTCTTGGACATATGTAAGTTTAGGTATAAGGTTTGTCACAGCACAAGGGATATTTGTTCGTAAGTTACGGCCCATCAGATTAGATGCAGGTGATTGAATATTCCCGCGAGGAGTGTTCCTATGATTGAGTAAAGCTAGATAAGGGTCCTCATTTGTGTCCATAGCTTTGATAAACAATTTCTTGACTGTTTTCACTGCTGATTCTGCTAGACCGTTCGACTTCGGGTAATGAGGACTTGACATAACATGAGTGAACCCCCACTCTAAGGCAAATGCTCTGAAAAGTTCTGAGTTGAAATACATAGCTCCATCTGAGTAAAATTTGAAAGGTATTCCATGTCTAGCAAATATAGATTTCATTTGTCTTATCACTTCAGTACTCTGCAAGCTTTTCAAATGAACTACCTCAATATAATTACTCAACGCATCTACTAGCACCAAATACTGTTTGTTTTTTATTTCACAAACATCTCCTGCTACTTCTTGCCACGGTAGGTCAGGAATGTCTTTCAACGTCAAAGGGAGATTAGTTTTATTGGACTGATACTTTTGGCACACATTACAAGACCCTACGTATTTTTTAATGTCTTGATTAATTCCTAACCAGAACAAAGACATTTCAGCCCTACTCATCATTCTATTGATACCTGGGTGTCCTGTGTGTAGTTTTTTAAGCATCTCAGATTTCAAGCTCGATGGAACTAAAACCCTGTCCCCAACGAGGATCACGCCATCATGTTCCGTTAATGAATGCCTCAGTTGATAGTACGGTTTTATAAATTCTTCAAGGTATTTGTACTCAGTAAGCCAATCATTCTTCATATGCAATTTCAAAGCAGAGATGGTCTCATCACATTCTGAAGCCTTCTGTATACTACTGAGACACTGGTTCGTGACAGGCAGATGTTCCATCAAGAAAGCTACTTGCAGTTCAAGCTCCGTGTCAAATTCAGTATGTTTATCACATCCTTCTTCAGCCACATGTCGGCTCAAAAGAATGTTGGAATAAAAACAAGATCAGGACGAATTTTGAAGAAACCTCAAAAGTACCAAACATAATAATAACTGACAGACTGTTAAACATAATTGAAAGGGAAGGTGTTGTATGTGTTGAATTTGATTTTAAAATGTAAACAAACTAAACATATGATTTTAATATAAACAATACTATTTTTGTAATGTTTACATTCCTTATTTACCAAATCAACTGAAATATCTGCTGACTCGGTTTTTACTATTCCTCGTGTCATCCCCTTCACCTGAACAGACACAACAGCACGCATTCTACAGAGCTCTAGTGCTTTTTCTATGGTCAGGTCTTTAATACACAACAAATCTTGTTGAATAACACTGTCACAAATACCACAAACAAATATGTCTCTAATTAGTGAGTCTCGCAGATCACCAAAGTCACAAGTATTACTCATATTTTTAAGTGCAGCAGAAAAAGCTTCATATGACTCGTTTGACTGCTGGCGGCGTGTGAAGAATTTGTACCGTTCATAAATTACATTTACACTGGGTATGAAGTGACCATCAAATTTCGCCAAAACTACGTCAAACTTTTTCTTATCATCATCACTAAGCTTTAATGAGTCAAAAATGTCATGCAGAGCTGATCCTCCTTCATGCAGTAACATTGCAATTTTCTTTGTATCACTTGCCTTTTCATGATAGCCCATTACAAATGTTTCAAAGGATCTCTTAAACCTGGCCCAATTTTTGGCCATATCCCCTTCCCATAACATGGGCTCAACTGATTTTAAAGTACTCATAATAAACCACTATTACAACTTAAATAGGATTCAAAATGCTGCAAAAAAAATAATCCAAATATAGGAAACAACCCACTAAAAGTCTCAATGCAGAGTTCACCGCTGCCACCATGTTTAAATCACTTAAATAAGTCAATAAATTCAAGTTAATCAGAACACCATTTAATAACAAGCTAAACTGTAAACATTACAAAAATAGTATTGTTTATATTAAAATCATATGTTTAGTTTGTTTACATTTTAAAATCAAATTCAACACATACAACAACACACTCAATCCGTATCGTGATCCAGGATCACGATCAAAATATCGCGATCCGTATTGACCGTGTAAGATCCGCCAATACATTTCGATCGTGATCATGGATCACGATACGGATTGAGTGTTTTAAGTCGAATATTGATGTTTGATCTATATTGACTGTGTAAGGTCAAGCACAGTAAACAATACTGTCAATATTTATCACGATACAGAATAATATTAGGCCTATCCGTATTGAGCGTGTAAGGACCGCCACTGTTTTTTCAACACACTAAATCAATACACTATTACATGTTATTTCCCTACCCTCTGGATTTTGAACATGGTGATAATCAGAAATCATTCATGTTTTACGATTTAAGACTCTGTTCAGGAGATGTAATGGGTAGAACAAGTTTGTATTGCATTTTCACTTCAAAATTAATGTACAATCTTTCATAGTAGGCCTACAATATTTAACAAATGAAGACACCTATGTCCCTGTCAACCCTCGTCAAACAGTCTCAAACGGCGAACGCAGGGGCGGACGTTAGGTCCGGGCACGATCTGCCATTAGAGGTTTGACCTAGTGTCCGCCCCGTCAAAACAGGTAACAAATTTCCAGGTCATTTCTGAAGCCCGGACCTACTGTCCGGCTACCCTAGGGGGAGGGGGGGTTCTTGTATTTTGATTGATAAAAATGTAAACTTTAAAGTAAGAAAATATTTAAAACTTTTGAATGAACCAAATTCTTTTGAGGGATCTTTTATAGAAGTGAAAGAATGGAACTCTATTTTTGTCTCAATATATAGAATATCCGGGGATTATATTGACAAATTTTTCCTTAGACAAGTTTGAAATGTTGCTAGATAAATAAACAACGGAAGCAAGATCAAAAAATATATTTATTTCCTCAGATACAAACATAGATCTACTTAAAGCTAAATTTAGCACTCTTGATCTTTTGGAAATTTGCAATTGCTTTGGGTTTACTTCCAATGTTTTCACTCCAACTAGAATCACTAAATTGTCCAGTACATGGGAGTGGAGTGGGGATGGACCTTGAGTGATACGTTCGTTACATCGGCTCCGTATATTTTTAGTATTATCGTGGGATAAAATGTAATCGGTCACCTATTAATAGTGTGAATGAAGATATTAAGTCGATTTGTAAGTTAGTGAACGTCGATTGAAGTAGACTGTGCAGAGTTATCCCTGTATTCATCAGTTTGTGGAGCCGGTTTGCAGCGGTATCAACAGGACGCCACGCCGCCATGCCGCTAAACAACGCAAACAAGGTTATAACACGCAATACTGCTAGGCTAGATTTGGCTGATTCACCTGATCCACCTACATTGAATTCTTTGGACCTTAAACTTAATAAGATTTTGGAGCTTATGGAGGTCAATTCTCAGGATATTGATTTAATTAAAAAGGAACAGAAAGATCAAAGTGCATCTTTAGAACTCTGCCATAACAGCATATCAGACTTAAAAACTCTTCTAAAAAACCAAGATGAAAAGATTCAAAGTTGTGAAGATAACCTACAGCGCATTGACAATGACACTAACACACTGAAGAGAAAGATTGTTGAACTTGAGTCTGAAATTCATTCGCTTGAGCAATACTCGCACAGAAACAATCTAATAATTTATGGCATTCCCGAGGAACCCAGTGAAAATATAATTAATATCGTACGACGTTTAGCTAGTGCCATAAGGTTCTCAGATTGGTCAGTCAACCGTGTAGATACTGTTCATCGGATAGGAAAGTCAACGGGTGCTAGTCCTAGGCCTATTATAATCAAGTTTGTCAGTCGCCTAGACAAAGAAGAGTTCCTTAAGAAACGGAAAGTCAAACGTGATTTAAAAGCTTCGGACTTAGGCTACAGCAGTGAAAATGTAGTGTATGTCAATGAGTCTTTGACTCCTGCAAATCGTGAACTTCTGAAGATCACCAGAGACGCTGCTCGGACCAAAAACTACAGTCAGGTGTGGACAGTCAACTGTACTATCTTCGTACGGAAGGAGAAGGGGACTTCGGCTGCTATCAAAATTCAATCTATCAAGGATGTGGAAAAACTGTAGTAGTCCTAACTTTAACTGTAAGTTCATCAGCTTTCCCTTTAATATTTATATTTATCAGCTAGTAGGCCTATGCAACCTGTACAAATTAAATCTCAATTTCATGACTAATTTACACAGCATTTTAGCAATTTCATATTGGCCTAGGCCTATATTAACTAGTAATTTTCATTTTGTTCATGAGATTTTTGCTTCTCCTCATAAACCCATAATAATGCTGTATAGGCCCTATGTAAGTAATTATCTGCATGTTGCTTGTATCTGTTCTGATTCCCATAAATTTTATGGTGCTTACACTCAAAAGTTAATCAGTTCCAAGTTATTAATTTATTATCTGTTTGTTTATCTGTTTGAAAATGTCCCTTTTTTAATATTTGCATGTTGCATGTATTTTTATTATGCTGGGTCGCAATAAATTCATTATCATAAGTCATGCATGTGTTAAATGAATGTTGTATTTATTACCAGAATGTTAGGGGATTAAGAACAAAAATTGATTATTTTCTTACGAATTTAAGTGCAAGTAGTTACAGTATTATAGTTTTAACAGAAACAAATTTGCAGCCTGATATTAATACTAGTGAGTTATTTAATGAATGTTATAATGTTTTTAGAAGTGATGGGGATTTACAAATTACTGGCAAAATGGGGGGTGGAGGGGTTCTTATAGCTTTAGATAGTGAAATAGTGTGTAGTAGAGTAGATAAATTGGATATTAATGTATGTGGTTGTGATTGTGTGTGGGTAAAAATAGTAAACAATAAAGGAGGAATAACTTATGTTTGTGCTGTTTATATTAGGCCTAAGTCACCAATTGAAATATATCAAGCTTTCTATGACAGTCTAAATCAAATAAATTTTGCAAAGAACAGTAATATAATAATAATAGGGGATTTTAACTTGCAGATTTTTGGAATAGATTTTGATTTGTTGACTGGGGACAAACTATGTAAAGAATTGCTCTTGTTTTTAAAACTGAATGGGTTAAAGTAAAAAAATAATGTAGTAAATCACCAAAATAAAACTTTAGATTTAGTTATATCAAATATAGACATTTTGAAAATCGCTCGATGTACTGATCCCCTTTTACAAGAGGACCTCTACCACCCAGCGCTAGAGGTGATATTTGCAATCAGTGTTCCTTTATCTTATCGACCAAGGTCAACTGAAGCGCCAGGATATTGTTATCAGCGCGCCGACTATCTCCTGCTATATCGGAGGCTGGCCACGGTTGACTGGTCTCAGCTTTATTCTATATCAGATGTTAATTTAGCTGTGAAATATTTTTATGATCAAATGTACAGTGTTTTAAATGAAACTTGTCCATTAAGAAAACATAATAAGCCCAAATATCCTGTCTGGTTTACTAAATCAATCATTTCTAAAATTAAAATTAAGGAAAGGTTACATAAGAGTTACAAATTAACTCAATGCAAATATATTTTTGATGAGTTTAAACAAGTAAGGGCTTTACTTAAGAAGGAAATAAGGAGTGCTCATGCTGCATTTTTACACAATACTGAAAATTCAATTCTTGCAGATAATAATAAGTTTTGGGAATTTATAAGACTTAAAAAATTTCACAAAAACAAATCTTTGGTTATGGAATATAATGGGATTCAGTTAGATAATGAGAATAAAATTGCGACAGCGTTTGGGGAATATTTTGGGTCTGTTTACAGTAAATATACAATGGAACCAACTGTGGAAGAGGCTGTGGCTGGGCCGTGCATGGCAGGTGTTTCCTGCCTCACTCTGGACCAGATTTCTGAATATGATGTTCAGCTTGCCATTAAAAAATTAAAATCCAAACAAACCACTGGACCTGATTTAATCCCTCAGTTTTTATTTAAAGGATGTTCAGAATTATTAACTACTCCATTGACTTTTTTGTTTAATTTAAGTTTAAAAACCAGTGTTTTTCCTGACCAGTGGAAGATTACTAAAGTCTGTCCAATTTTCAAAAATGGTAAAGAATCTCTCATAGTCAATCATAGACCTGTGGCAATATTGTGTGTTCCTACAAAAATATTTGAAATTATTATTCACAAATATTTGTTTTCTCATGTAAAAAAATACATTTGTCCCAATCAACATGGTTTTATGCCGGGACGTTCTGTCAGTTCAAACTTGCTCAATTTTTTCAATTACGTTTCCTTGGGGCTCGACTCGCGGACACAGACTGATTCGATTTACCTTGACCTGGCCAAGGCTTTTGATAGGGTGGACCACATGATATTATTGAAAAAAACTAAACTTCTATGGGCTTTCCTTAAATTTTATCAAATTATTTACATCTTATATTGTCAACAGAAGACAATTTGTTTACTATAAGGGGTTTAGTTCAAAAACATTTACTGTCCAATCAGGTGTCCCACAAGGCTCAAACCTTGGACCTTGTCTATTCACAGTTATGATAAATGACCTTTGCAGTTGCGTAGAGACAGCCAACACCCTTCTTTTTGCAGACGATCTTAAATTATTTCTTCATATTAGTAATGAAGAGGATTCTCTTTAATTACAAACCGATATCAATAATGTTTTTAAATGGAGTGTTGACAATAAAATGGATTTTAATGTGGGAAAATGTTTCTTGTTAACTTTTAGAAGATCCAGCAATTGGCTGCGAAATGATTATTTTTTAAATGGCGTTAAGATTAGTAGGCTAGAACAAATCAAAGATTTGGGAGTAACAGTTGATTCTAGCATGTCTTTTTCAATTCACATCGAAAAGTGTATTGCATCATCTAGTAAAATGCTAGGTTTCATTATCAGGCAAGGGGTTGGTTTCAAGAACATAGCCACTTTGGTCTCTTTGTATATCGCCTTGGTCAGGTCACGGCTTGAATGTAATGCAATAATCTGGAATCCATCTCATATTACTTATGAAAAAGATCTGGAGAAATTGCAGAAAAGATTCCTAAGGTATCTTTATTATAAATGTTTCAATTTTTATACATATTTAATACCATATAAAGAGCTACTTGATATGTTTGGGTTCGTGAGTCTAGCCTCAAGGAGAAAATTATCAGAATTAATGTTTTTATATAAACTGGTTCGGGGTGGGGTGGATGACGCCGCATGCTTGGCGTCTCTCTGCTTTCGTGTGCCGGCCTTCAATAGCAGGAGTAGAATCTCTTTTTCATTACCTCATCACAACACACAAGCTCATGCTAATTCGCCTCTGCTCCGGGTGATGAGGACTTATAATGCAATGGTTGCTTCTTCTGAGGATGTGGATATATTCCATAATTCACAAGGGGAATATAAAAGAAAATGTGTACGCTATACAATAAACTCATATAGGCCTACATAGATTGCATGTATTTATTAACTTATGTCTGCCATTGCCAACTGTGATATTTATTCATTATTTAAATATAAGTTCAAAGGCTGTTAATTTATATTACTTAATTTATTTATTGTTAATATTATCCAATGTTCCTTAGGTAAATTATTTGTTGAATTTTATTTATTGTTTGCTTGTTATCACTGTTATTTATTGAATTGTTATTTATTGATATTTGTTATGAAGCCAAACCAAATAGTATTTAAGTTATTGTTATGTAATGTTGAATCAGTCAATATGTAAGTGTTAGTGTTAAGAAGGACTATGCCTCACAAAATGTTTAAAATGGACTGCTTCCAATGTAATTGGGTTTTAAAGCCTGTATTGAAGCATGTATTAAATAAATAAATAAAAATGTATATTTTTCAAAATATACATACATGTACTAGACAATTTAGTACATTTAAATTAATTAATTTTTAATACAATGTTTTTCATTTTTAACATTAAAAAAAATGATAAATTTTTTTCAAATGTTAGAACTTGATATACCAACACTAAGGTCTTAGATATCGGAGCTTCCAATCATAGATTATTACTTATATCTTTTGAGAAATCATGTATGCCTTCTCCATTAAACCAAATAAAAAATTAAAATCTAATTCTAAAGTTTTGTAAAAAATTAGCCAATTTTGAAAATGCTGTAAGAAACACAAATTTTCCCTTCAGTAACTCATCTAGTGCTGAGGAAAACTACAACAATTTCCTCCTGATTTAATTAAATTTATTCAACGGTAATTTTCCTAATTAAAGCGGCAGCAGGAGTTTTAAATGCAAAAATAAAAAATAATTGAATAACAAAAGGAATTAAAATTTCTGCTGAAAGGAAAAAATGCTACATTATGAGTCAAAACGGAACAGGTCTCCTCAATTTTTAACATGTTAAAATTTTTGACAATGTTAGATCTAGAAATATCAACACTAAAGTCTTAAGTATCGGAGCTTCCGATTATTTCTTATATCTTTCGAGAAATCATGTACGCTTCTCCAATAAACTAAATAAAAATAAAAATAAACTAATTTCGAAAGTTTAGTAAATAAAGTCCAATTTATCGAATTTTGAAAATGCTGTAAGAAACAAAAATTGGCCCTTCAGTAACTCATCAAGTGCTGAGGAAAACTACAACAATTTCCTCCTGATTTTCTTAAATTTACTAGCAAACAGCCCGTCAAAAATGACGGGTAATTTTTATGTTGATTATTCATGCATATGATGATTTACAAGTTTGAATGGTCACAAAATTTATGAAACATAATTCATAACATAATCCATAGCTGAATTCCTGTTAATCTCTAAACACAATTTACTCCTGTCGACAACTTAAATTTTTCCATTTCTTTAGCAATGTGAACAATGTATAGTTATGTAACAATAATGGTTTATAAGTTAATAAATAGTTTACTATCAAATGATTTTAAAATATAGTAGGCCTATTGGACTTATCTTTTGAGAGAAAAAAAAAAAAAAAAAAAAAAAAACTAAGATAATAATGTTTTTTAACCCGTCTTTCCACTTATTCTATTACAGTTGTTTTAATTTTTATTGGTATAGTTAATTTTACTGCCTCAGGGTCAAATTTTGTTTCCCTGTCTAGATTTTGTATTTAACTTGCTAAACACCCAGATTTATCATTCTGACCAAGTGTTTCTACAATCTCTGGCAATAATCACTTTTGCCTCCTTACATTAAGTTTGTAGATCCACGTTGAGTCTAACGTCTCCATTAGGTATTGGTACAACCACCATCACTGAGCACCAGACCCTGAGCTCTTCCACAGGACTTATGAAGTCTAATTGAACCTTGCTTTCTAGTTCTGACTTGAGTTTGTCATATCAGTCATATAGTAGGTTTTTACAGTCATTAAAACACTATTTAAAATGTATTTTCTATGTCTTTTGTTTACACTTTATTCCATATCCTTTTTTATTCATGGTATTTCTTCGAGACCTTCTTGTATATTTCATTACTTATTTATTTATAGTTCATCTTTACATTTTTGTACTTCATTTTTTATATCAGTGAGAAAAAACTAATTGTTAAACATACAGAAACATAAGCCTACATTACCATTTTAAGAATCTAAATTACGTAGTTATATAACAAAAATAAAAGTATTAAAATACCATAGTGAGTATTTACAATCAACAGATTAACTTATGTTCTTGTTTATTTTTCAAAATATAAACCTCTCTAGTTGATGGTTAAGATATAAAAACATATATGTAAACAAATATTAATATAACTTAATATAAGTTTAAATAAATATATAAATTTAATTATCTAGGTTATAATAGGTAAACTTTCTTTATTATAGTATATCAACCAAAATTTTGTCCAAGCACCAGCTGTTAAAAAATTTTTTTTACTGCTTTAAAATAACTGCAACCTTAGTGTCTTGTTTCATTTGTTATCTGTCAATGAGAATTAAAGTTGTCTGTTTTGTTTACAAAAACTACCTTGTAAATAAGCTGTGGTATAAAATTTAATTGCAAGATTTGGATCACCTGGAGCAGTAAACAAATCAACAAATTGACGTCTTAGATTGGTCTAAATGAGGTCTAATTTTCAGTTTACTAAGTTATAAAGCATTTTCCAAGGGATTCCATATTTTTCCTATCATATAGGGACGATAAGAAATCCATAGACACCAAAACGACTACGATCCGTTCGGTAGTTTTCTCTCTAGACCCTTAAATGCACTCTTTTATTATATAAGATTCAATGAGAATTTACCTAAAAAAGCGGGAGCAGGAGTTTCAAATGCAAAAATAAAAAATAATGGGATAACAAAAGGAATTAAAATTTCTGCTGTAACGAAAACAATGTTACATTATGAGTCAAAACGGAACAGGTCTCCTCAATTTTTACCATATTATAGTAACTATAGGAAAATATTTAAATGGGTGTTGCTTCGCAAAGCTCAAATCAAATGACAAGTTTGTAAACAAATCTTACAATAAAAGTAAAGCTTCTTGGACAGTTGTTAAAAATGAATCAGGATTGAAAAAAATAACTTCTGAGACTTCTATTGAAATAAAGATAACAAGTGAAAACACTAAACAAGACAATGTAAATTCTGTTGCAAAAAGTTTTAATAATTTTTTGTAAATGTTTCTTACCCAGAAAATCAGATGACGGATAAACTTCAGGCTCAAATTATAAACTAAATAAGCAAATGAGACATGTTAGTTTAAAGTTAGTTTAAAACACTAAAATTTATTATCATGAAAATACATATCTTATGCTGTCCAAAAATTATTTCAAGGCTTGAAATTAAGTTTCCACTGCATTTTGAACGTCTGCCGCCATTTTCAAAATAGTTACCGCCCGGTCGGTAGTCAGCACCTGGCGCACCCCTTCAACTGCCCACTACATCGCCGTTCCACTTTCACTTTCTTTTTAGTGCATTGAAACTAATCTATATGTTATTTATTACATAAATAATAGTGAGTTGTATAAAAATATAGGTATTTTCAGTTACTACCCAATCAAAAAAGACTCATTGTCAGTATTCCCATTTTCCTCCTTCAATGAACTTGTCCTTCAATGAAAGCTGCTCCGCCATGATCAACTGTCTCAAGGGTCACGTTGGCGTCATCTGACACTTGTTGTTTGTGAATAGTTGCCATTATTTCATAATAGAACACACTTTTACAACGAACAATATATTAAATATAATCAAAACTTTCGAGTGAAATTCCACCAGGCATAGTAACAGAACCAGTAACAACAATTGCGAACGGATTGCGCCAAAAGATAGCCACTGTCCTTCACGAAACACGGACGAAATAGCTCCCGTCCACCCAGGGGGGCTGCAGTACTGCGACGGAATAGATTTGTAGGGAGCATGTTACTGACCGGTCGGCGCGCAGACACCTGCCGAGGACGGGACTACCGACCGGTCGGTAGCGCGCAGTGAATGCGTTAATTTTGAATGGGGTATAGTGGTGTGCTGTGAAAGCTACTGAACCATGAGGACGAGATGAAACAAGCGATAAGAATAGAAAAGCAACAGCAATGCGACCACGAACGGCAAACTGATGATCAATGTACCTATTCTTTATTAAAATCGCTAGGCTCCAAAAAATATAATGAAAACAATATATTTTTAAAACTAGATACACAGTGTTCTCTCTTAAGGAAACTAATATCTTGATGCTATGAGCTAGACCTTTCAATGCTATCGTCATGATATTTCAGTACAGCGCTTATTAACGAAAAGTGCTAAGATCCAATATATTGGCTTGCCGCCAATGGCGATACTGTGGCTTTAAAGGGGACTATTAGTTGACTCGATTGTTATTTTGAAACACCAATGATTCAATGTAATTCTCCCTATTATCGATACCCAAAATACTGTCTTCTAACACTTTTGTGTAATAACTTATTTCTTTATGATTTTTTTTCATGCTCGCCCCAGCCCCTTTAGAAACACTATAACTTAAGGTGTTATACTAATTTAATACCAGAATTTTTTTTTAATTTCATAAAATTTTCTAGCACCAAAAAGGTTAAATGTCACTTATTTGAAAAATCTGACCATTAAAGTCTGACCGTGGTTGATTCATATAATCCCTTTTGGGATAATAAATAAACGGTATCAGATAACTGACACATACTTTCTCCCAAGAATATGAAAAGGTGTTAAAAGCCTCAAAACATTAATGTCTTGATGGCTCAGTTGGATAGCCAGCACCAGGTGAGCAGCACGAGTTTTTGCATCCAAAAATTGAGTTTTTTTAACACATTTTGCTCTATAACTTTTGAACGCGCATTTTCCCGGAGATGCGGATGGTGTCATTTTATTCAGCATTTTAATCTTAATAAACCACAAAATTTTAATCAAAATCGTTAGAGCCGTTTTTGAGAAATTTTGATTTTTCACGTTTTTTGGGGGTTTTTGGGGGTAAACTACCCTTAAAAATCAAAAATTTAAAAAAATGAAAAAAACGCCTGGAATTATCGTGGGTTTGAACCTACATACCAAGTTTCACCAAAATCGGACCATTGGGGAATTCTCTAGCTCTGTTTACATCCAGACACACACACACACACACACACACACACACACACACACACACACACACACACACACACACACACACACACACACACACACACACAAACAGACATCACTCGAAAACCACTTTTTTGGACTCAGAGGGCACCAAAACAGATAAATTTACCAACAACTCAAATTTAAACATTTTGACGAAACCAATACTTTCTCAATATATACATTTATAGGGGGGAAAGGGGCTCAAAAATGGATATATACATCATCAAACTAATGCGAAGTGTTTTACGAAAACAATACTTTCTCCATATACTATGGTATAGGGGGAGAAAGTAAAAATGAAGATTACTCACCAAAGAAGTAATTGGTAGACATTGTATAGCCACTAAAAAGTCCATTGAAATTTTTCACCAAAACTTACTTATAAATAATCTATAGGCTTTGGCAAAAAAGAAATCAAATAAATAAGAGTACATATTTCTTTTTGTTTTTAAAAACTTGTCTATGTTTCCGTTTTGAAATAGGGCTTTTATAATACGGAATATTTTGCGATCGATCGATTTACTTTTTTATACAATATTATTATCGCATAGAAACTACAATGTTTATGAATGGAAAATTGATCGATATATCACATTTGATCAACTATCAGTATATCGGATTAGATCAGATTTTCTTTTTGAATTTTTTCTGCCAACTTTTAAGGTAATTTATCGCTTGAAAATACTAAGTTTAAAATTTTTTTAGCTATTTAAAAGTTTTGTGACTTAAAGTTATGCAATCTAAAAAAATAACGGTAAAATGGGGTGAACCCCATTTGAAACCTCATGAAATTTTGTACATGGAAAACTTAAGTTGGCCTCCTATCTAAATGTAAGCTTTGTATATTTAGGATTTGTGTTCCAAATTTTATATCCCTATCATCAAATCTTTTGTCTGTCGGATTATATCTAAAGAACCAAAATAATTTATTCAAATGTGTGTGTTTCAGATAACCATCAGCACAATACAACTCCTAAACAAAATTTTGGAGATTAAAGTTGTGTCTTCCTGTTTAATTTTTACTGAAGAGAGAAATTTAAACACAATATATAGATGCGAAATGGATTGTATTGCCAAATCATTGATGCGCAATTTGAAAAACCATTCAAGTTGGGAAATCAGGGATACAACCCTAGAATGTTACCAAATGATCATAGGTATTGGAGACCTCGGTAAGTATATATTGTGTTTGTTGAGACCATTTTGGGAGAATGACACAATTATAGCTTGGTTACACCAGATGTAAACTTACATGTGTTGTGATAATTGTATCCGTGCTAGTTGAGAGGAGTGTTAACTTCTCAGACCGTTTGCTATTCATTTTCAAAGATTTCTCATTTGTTTCAACTGTAAGCACAGCAATCCTTGCATCATTGGATATACTCAAGCCATCATTCCAGTAGCCTGAACACATCCTTTCATGTGAGGTGGCTCATGACTTAATATGAGAGGTGGTTCTCCATTTTTTAAAGATAGTTCACATCACCAAGAATAACGTACATGTGATTTAAAAAAATAGGTCATCATCAAATTAAATTTACTTATCTTTGGCAGTCAGTCTGAATGATTGTTGTTTTGAAACATTGTTGATATTGTAGTTGGACTAAACTAGAACCACGCTAGTCCGAACTAATTCGGACTGGAGCTGGTTCGGATTTTTTGAATGATTAGATTAACCAAACAATTATGTTTCTACAGGGAAATAAGTTACAAAACTTGATTTTTTACAAAACAATACAACAATGTAAATAAAAATATCCACTTTCTTTAAATATACCATACAAACGATTAACCAAAGGAAAACATTACAAAATAACGTGTACCACTTAAATCACTTTTGAGTTCTACTTTTACATTTATCTCTTGAACAGAGTGTCACACAACTTTGGTTGATGGTTTATTTAATTTGTGAAAGATAAAGTAAAAAAGAGCCAGCATTTGTTTTTGTACCGCAATCAATTTGGATTCTAGCAATTACGTAACAGCAAGTCTTTTCATGGGCTTTTCACTGGAATAAATTACTGCAACTTTATACCTGACTTTAAACAATAGATCACCGAACAATAGATTGTCCCTGATCTCATCTCAATGGTGAGGCAGCCAAGCATGCCGGAAGTGAACAAAACTGATTAATTTAGACATTGGTGAATTTGGTAAAATAGAACTAACCCTAGTAACATCAGATGTAATGATGTAATGGGTTTCTAAAAGAGAAATACAATTATTTTATAATCCCGATTATTTTGATTTTCAAATCCCTTTAAGGTTTGTTTAATATATACTACACTTTTGTAATTTATGTTTATAAAGTAATGTACATCTAGAATCTGGCAAGGTGCCGAAATTGATTACAGCTGAACTACTGGCCCTATAACCTTCAACCATAATTATTTTCCACTAAGTTGATCCAAAGGAAAAAATCTTTGGAGGGATAAAAAGATTTGGACATAATAGTTATTTGTGCTTCTAGGGACTAAAGTACAATTTTTTCTCCCTGAAGGGAAACTGTTGTCGTCCGAAGGCGAAGCCCAGGGTGACAATTTCCCTGAGGGAGAAAAGTACTTTAGTCCCTTGATGCACACAAAATTTTTCCTCCACCTACACGAATCGAATAACATTTAGGCCTAATAGGCCTACCGTATGTAATTTAACTTTACCTTCAAATGATCCCTTGCTCCGTCAAGCTGGATCAGTCACATCAACATAAAAAAACACGCAAGGTAGGGTATATAATTTTTTAAAAACACGAAAAAACAAAATAGAATTTAAGCCTAGTCAAAAGTTTTACACTTGTGTTTTGGACTTCTTAGGTTAATAGCCTACACAAGCGAAATGTAAACAAACACGTACACTGCTCACTGCTGACAGAATGGGCAGCAGGTGAGCAGTAGCTACAGCTGCTATTAGTAAACAATGGGTAACGAAACAAATACAAGTAACAGCTGACTGTGGCTCATGTTCTTTTTAATCTCTCTGAATGTTATTCTTATGTAACTAACTTTAGCCCCGAGGAAAAAAAAGTTGAGTTTTCCCTAGGTGGAAAAATTAAGTATTCAAGTCACATGGGATGAAAACTAGTACTTTAGTACTCTATTCCAAGGAGTAAAATATGGCTTTAGATAGTAGGTAGAGGAAAAATAATCAGATACTACTATCGTTAAATACATAGTCAAAACTGATGTATAAGTTATTGCCTGTAATTTTAAAATATTTAAATTATAAAACAACTTTGCCAACCCCATCACTCTAAAACTTCATGTATTTTTTTATTGCCATATGGAATCACTCGTTACTACTTTTGCCGGAGTTTTTACCCCATATTTGTTTTGCAAAATTCCTTAAGGGCTCCGCCCCAAAGGATTTCGAAATTTCTATGTTGCCTGTAAGGATTTTGATATACTGTCACCCTTTTAGCCTATTTTAAATATAAATTAAGGAAACAATGAATCTCCAAACCTATAGGGCCTTGAGGGTTATTTAGCGAGGACGTATTTCTTTGCCCACAGGTGAACACTATAAATCGTTTTTGCAAAATTTCTTATTGCTCCACCGCAATTGACTTAAAAACTACAATTGAGAACGTTTTTTATGTGCGTTAGAGAGGAAGATTAGATAGATTAGTTAGATTAGAGGTAGATAGAGAGATAGAGATAGATAGATGTATTATGGCTCATTAAGCCAGCCACCAAGGTTTAAAAATAAGAAAATAAATTCTGCAGTGCAGAGAACCTGAGTCAGTATATGTAAAAAACTACACTAAAATAAAAATTAGATCTCTCTTTATAGAGCTAAATCCAGGGCGCTAAGCCATTGAAGCCCAGCTTCCCTTGAGCTATGCAGACCGGTCAATCCTTCGGGGAAAGCACTCAGTGGGCACTCTGCGACTATGTGCTCCATAGTTTGAGACTCTGCTCCACAGTCGCATGACTGGTCTCACTGGTGTCACTCCCCATTTGTACTTCCAATAATTACATCTTCCCACTCTAGTGCCGAAACGATTGAGTATAGTCCACTGCTTCCGAGGAAGATTCATACCACCTACCGCTACTGTCGGGTCAGCTATCAAGAAGTGGTTCCGAACTTGAAAAGCGTCCTAGGAGGAGTCCAGTTTGTATGGATGGTGAAGTTTTTGTCCATCAACTGGGAAGCTGTTCGTAGAGGTGGTTTTCGAGACCTCAATCGGCCCGCATTCTGTGGTAGGTAATCATGGATGGGCAGCTGTGGAGCAGATAAGGTCTTAGTGTATTCCCTAATGAATGCATCCTTTCGTCTTACTTCAGAGGAGCGATATTACACATCACCGGGAGCCAGGTTACAGGGGTTGCCATGAGTGTACCACTAATGGCTCTCATGGTCCTTTTTAGCTGGACGTCGATCTCTCTAACATGCACACTATTTAACCACACGGGAGCGCAGTACTCAGCAGTTTAATATACCAATGACAGAGCAGGGGTTCGCAGAACTTGTGCGTTAGCTCCCCATTTGGAGCCAGCAAGATGATGGACAATGTTAGTCCTGGTTCTCACCTTAGCTGACTTTTTTTGTAAGTGGCTTTTGTCATTTTCCAATATATTTAATTGTATGATATTTAACATGTTGTAACTTTCAAATTTGCTCTCAATGTTTCAGCTCCAGGGGTGTTTGCAAGGTTTTGGGATGAAAATTTGTATGCTCAAGTTTCAGAATTAGCTGCCAAGGACACAATAGCCTATGTTAGAGCCTCTGCATTGAAATTCCTGTCTAAAGTTGTAAGAGCTAAACTTTTTCTGGATAAACTTTCATCTCATGACTTATGTGTGAGTTTTTTTGGTGTACTATTTTTTTGTTTGAGGAAACAGGGCCCCTGATAACTCAGATGTAAACTTTGTAACTTGTTACTTGTAACTTTGTTAAACTTTGTATAAGTTTATGACTCCTATGCGCCTTTAGTGTTCGACTGTGTGCTATGATTCATTTATGGTTAAATATGTCTGCTTTTCTTTCATTTGATCGTTGTTGTCAGGATTTATTGCACATTAAATTGGTATTTGCAGCCTTTCAATGCAATACCATCGTTATTAAGTACTTTTCCGCTGTAAGATAATTTTTTTTAATTTTTTATTCATATTTGTTACTATTATTTACTATTATTAAGTGTAAGATCATCACTGATAGCCGACATTACATGATCTGATATTAACAGGGGGAGTAATAAGGCTATGGGTAACTAACTGTTCATTCCCCAAACTCGACAACCCCAAGTTCACATTCCTTCAAGTTTGTGGGTTGGAATGTATTGTACTTTCATAAAAATACAATTTTTATAATATGTTAAGTTTTTATTGGATCTACACTTTTGTTAGCTCTGCACTAAGGCTACGGCCACACATGGCGACTTAGTCGCCGCGACACAAACACCGTGACAAAGAAAGAAAGTGTGATACATTGAATCAATTGAAGGTGGCCACACAAGGCGACCCGCGACATTCCACTTTTTTTCTTTGTCGCGGCGTTTGTGTTGCGGCGACTAAGTCGCCATGTGTGGCCGTAGCCTTAGTCATAGTGTTGAAGTTCAAAATGTATGAGACATTAATATCATAAATTAATCACCGATTTCAGGACCTTGCTGTGAAGACATTGTTGGAGGATCAAATGCCTGGGCCCCGGGTAGCTGCTTGTGATCTTCTAACAGCGATTTACATTACTGAATTTCTGCGGGGCCAAAAGTAGGTTTTATAGTAATTAATTGTATACAAACAGTTGTGATAATGCAATATGGTTTAATTATAATGCAGGTAAAATAACCAAATGTAAAAAAAAAAAAAAATATAAAAAAAAAAATAAAAACTTACTGATACTTATTGATCAAACACAATTTTATCAACAGAGAAATATCAGTAATAATGTTGTAAATATATTTTCATATTCTCCATAAAAATCCCATTTAACAAAACCCAAGTGGCGGCAAACTGACAACCTCACCCCCATGATTTTTATGGGGAAATAGAAAATATACCAAAATTTGCTGAGTATGCAGGTCTGCTGCGATGGGGTATTCATAATGTCACTGTGTGCAGCATGGTCAGTTAACTAATAGAATTACACTTTTTGTTTTTTAATTACTTTTTTTGATGCTCTTTAAAATAACCCATTGCAAAGCAGCTATGGACTTTCATACAATCTTTTCTATGTACAGTACATTAACTGTTAAGTGATATTTTTATTGGAACTAACTTATTACAGTGATTTTTTTTTTGTAACTTTTCATAAACCATTTACAGTACACTCTCGTTCATCGGACTCGGCGACATCGGAACTCCGCTTCATCGGAACTGAAAATCTGGACATTATTAATTTTTTTTTCTTACGAAATAAATAATTTTTCCGTTTTGGCGCCTTCAATTTCCATTCCTTTTATCCGCACAACAGTGAAGTATCACATTTTGCATCAAAAGTCATCAGGCGTTTTCCATAATCTGTACCCATCGATGTGATTTACGAGGCCGTGGAGTATTCGCACAAAAATAGAAAGAGGAAGGGGGCAGGAAGTGAACAAAACATTCGCTTCGACCGCTTCCCAAACTGTCATTCAGTCTGTCTCGCGTCGCGACCTGTGTTACTTGGAAGTCAGTTGACTGCTGGAATATGAGAATAAAGATTTTGGATCTTTATTTCCTGCGTTGTTTTTATTCCTATAGGTTCATTGTTACTACAGTATGTTCAAAGTTTGAGTGCCTTATTTTCATAAAATCTCTTGTGTTATCTTAAAAACAAGAGTGAATACAATCACGATAGGTCACCGTACGGGCGAAAATGATGCCTCACGACGGACTCCGCTTCATCGGAATTTTTTGACATCTGAACCGGCCGTCCGCCACATTAGTTCCGATGAACGAGAGTGTACTGTAATATAAATTTAAAAATGCCTACTATCTTTTTGCTTTTTTTTGCCTTTACCATTTATATTTTTGTTAGGTTATAACCTTTTACTTTTTTGGTGAAAACTTTTCTTCTGTGTACAGTATTTATTTTCAATTTTGTCACCCAAGTCAACACTAAAAACATTCTATGAAAAATAAAATCTTTCCAACGAGTTTATTAATGTAAATACGTCTTGATAAGTATGATAATTGCATTCAAATTTATATTGTTGAAATGAAATATATCTTTATTGTCACATAACGTCTTACATGGCTCCAGCTGTGCTGGTTAAAACAGGTGACATTGACATGAAATAATAATACTAAACAATTAATTGTCCAAATCCTGTACTATAATACGAGCAATGTCTGAAGGGATGTGTGCTCCACGATCTCGAAATCTAGCGGGTAGATTTTGCTTAAACTTTGCATTTAAGAGTGTTTTTTCCCAAAAATAAGTTTAGAAACAGTCTCAATCCTAAGAAAAATCGAATTTGGTCTAAATTTCAGTTTGAAAATCGTAATTTTTAACATTGGTCTTATGGGTTGCTATTTTGGTAACGAGATAACAACAAAATGTATGCAAAAATAAAAGAACAGTAATGTTAGGCAGACCTTTTGAAACAGCTGTTAACTGTGAAGAGGTATAGTTGGTTGTTACAATTACACTGTATCAAAACTGAATTAAAACCAACGAGCAATCCTTGGTTAACCGGGTACTGATAGAGTCATAAACTTAAGAGTGAACATTGTCATTCAGATACTCATCAACAGAATAATAGCTTTTATCCAACAGATACTATTTAAGACTATTTTTAAATGTTGTAACATTACTAATTACTTTTAGTGAAGCAGGTACACTGTTGAATAATCTTAATCCTAGTATGGAGAATAAACTAAGGCGATGTCTTGGGTAATTAGAAATGAGATTTAAAGCGGGTTGGGTAAGGGTGAACAAACTGGTTAATAGTGTAGTTGTGGGGGTTATTCTTTAAGAATATCAATATTTTGAAAATATAAATACAAGGCATGGTGAGAAGTTCAAATCTTTTGAAAAGCGGTTTTTTTACATGAAGTTCTTTTTGGTGCAAAAGCCATTATCCTAAGATTTTTTTTTGGATTTTGAAAATGGCTGATGCATGAGAAACTGATCCCCATAACTCAATATCATACTGCATGATGGAATAGAACATGGCATAATATACCATAAGTTTAGTTTTGAGATCAATTACATTTCTTAGAACATACATTTGAAAGCAAGCAGTATTTAGTTTCTTAGTTGTCATATCAATATGATGTCTCCATGTAAAATTTTGATTAATATTCACGCCTAAGAATTTTGTATTTTCAATGTGAGACAACAGATTACCATCCTAATTTCATTTAAGAGTTAAATTTTGCTGAAGTTGTAATGTTTGAAAATTCAAGATTTGCGTTTTTGAATTGTTCAGTTTTAAACCATTTGCTCCAAACCAATTGGCCAGTTCTAGAATTGCTAAGTCTAGTTTCGCTTTTAATAAATCAGAATTTTCTGCTTGAACCATTGCAGTAGTATCATCTGCATATAATATCAAATTGGATGAAGCATTTTTTGTTACATCATTCACAAATATTAAGAAAAACAGTGGACCTACAATAGATCCCTGTGGGACACCACATTCTATTTTTTTCCATTCTGATATAAATTGTAAACCATTGTTATTTACAATTGTTCGCTGCTGTCTGTTTTTTAAATAAGAGTTTACCTAAGACAAGGCCAATTAAAAAAAATTATAATACTTTAATTTGTTTAATTAGATATCATGATTAACACAGTTGAATGCCTTGGATAGATCACAGAACACAGCTGCTGTGTTCTGCGATCCATCCAAGCCACTCGACACTCCATCTGTTGATCTGTGAAAAGAAAATTATTTTCAAAAAAGGAGTATATTTGGTTGTATGCAATTTTTTCCAAGATTTTAGAAATGGTGGGGAGTATTGATACTGGTCAATAATTCTCAGGGTTATCAACAGATCGCTTTTTAAAAAGAGGCTTTAATTCTGCAATTTTTAAACTGATATGGATAGATTCCTTCGTTAAAACATTGATTTATTAACCAACAAAGGGGATTTGAAATTGATTCTACAGTTTTTTTTTTACTATTTCAATGGGTATTTCATCCTAGCCAACCGAATTTTTGTTTTTTAAAGATAAAATTGTTTTATTTACTTGAGCTGGTGTTACATGTTTAAATTTAAAAACAGTCTGCAGAATAATATTGGCATTTTTGTTAATTCTCTTGTTGTGTGTGCACAAGGTTGGCATTTAATATCTTTTGAGGTTTTAGCAATCCTGCTTCGTTCCCTTTTCTTATAACTTGATATTTGGATACCTTTGGTCAGATAGGAGCAAACGTTTAGTGAAGTCCGTTCTTCAATATAGTTACAAAGAGCTTTACCATGACTATCTCTGAGTAATACTAATCTGGATTTGGCTTCGTCTTTGTTGTTCCTGATATTGCATGGGACATGTCCATGCTTTCTAACAACATTTTTGTTCCTAAAATCAGATTTGATCTCCCCAATTGCATTTAGATAGTTTGATTCTTCATTGTGGGAGTTGTCTTGATCGAGAATACTAAAAGAATTAGTACATTCAATGGTTTGCCTGGTATTACTATTTGCGATTGAAGGAAAATTTGATTTTCTGTTCACAATTTGCCATGAATTATCTTGAGGACGACTTTGTAAGGGGGTGGGGGGGTAACATTGAAGGCATTTTGTACCATTTCGACTGCCAATTCGCCAATTGTAGGCTTTTATTTTCAAGTTTAATTTTGTTTAGCTCTTGCTGAAGAGTTTGAGTTAGAAAATCACCACTATTGCGCTGCTGTAGTTCAAAGTTGATAATTTTTTGTTCACTTAACTTTTTTTTTAGTGTATTACATTTATTTTGTAAGGCAGTCAATTGTAAACTGAAGCTTGTGTTGCTCATTGCAGAGTCAGTTGAAGCTTCTGCTTCTATAACTTTGTTATTATTGCCCGGAGTTGTTCTGTCTCTATGATAGGCAACAGGCGTTGAAGAATGTAGTGACTTCAACTTGACTATTTGTCTTGACTGTAGGCAGTTTACTGTAGAAGGGCTAATTACTTTGTTTGAATTTTTAAGGAGCCCCAGGCCTCCTCTATCTCTGTTAGCCGATAACTTCTTTGCATTCAACAAGTAGGCCTAGAGTCTAGAATGTTTTAATGTTCCTCGGCGGGAGCCCCCTAATTCCTTGTGTAGAGTCATGGATGTTCATTTTCTATGTTCCTGGGCGGGAGCTCTCTTATTCAACATGAAGAGTCTGGAATGTTCATTTCCCATGTTTTTGGGCGGGAGCTCCCTTATTCAACAAGTAGAGTGTAGAATATTCATTTTCTTTGTTCCAAGATGAGAGCTCACCTATTCAACATGTAGTCTGGACTGTTTATTTCCTCTGTTCTTGGATGGAAGCTCCCTTATTCAACATGTAGAGTCTGGAATGTTCATTTGCTGTTCCTGGGCGGGAGCCCTTTCATTTAACATATAGATTGTATAATGGTCATTTCCTATGTTCTTGGACGGAAGCTCCCTTATTCAACATATAGAGTTTGTAATATTCTGGGCGGGAGCCCCCTTATTTAACATGTAAAGTCTAGAATGTTCACTTTCTTTGTTTTTGGGCGGGTGCTCCCTTTATTCAAAGTGTAGAATCTGAAATGTTCATTTTCTATGTTCCTGGCCGGAAGCTGGAATGGTCTTGTTACTTTGTTTTATATAATGTCCCATAAATTTTTAATTTAGATCCAAAAATTTTAAAACTTGTTTTTTTGTATTAGAGGTTTTAAAATAAATTTTCAATTAAGAGTAATGAATTTCTATGGAAACCTACTTCTCTCTACAGTGCGCTATTATCCATGCCCCCATCATCCACCCTCCGGTAAAGAGCATAGTGTAAGATAACACAGTATACAAAGTTTTATTTCATGATAGATACAAATCCTGATTTTTGACGGTCTGGGTTTTGACATCTGAATTATCGACATTCTACTGTTCTACTCGACATCAGAATAATCATTTTCAACAAAAAGCTGGAGTAATGCCTGCTTTGGTCTCACACTCTGAGCATTCTAAATTCCTAGGACCAAAAATTACTCACTGTAGGTAGAACTTTGTTTCTGGTTTAGAGAATAGATATTTTGTTGATTTCTTTAAACAACAAACTTCCACACCAAAGCACCCGCAGGCCAGAATTCCTCATCCAATAGTTGAGACTTAATGTCAATCTAATGTAAAATATTTGTATGATTTAAACCTGGTATTAAGTTCTACACATTCCATTTCAGTGAATTTCTTTTCTTTTGGATAATTTAAAACGCACCCACAGGATTATGTCGGACATATTCTGGACAGATCAATATTTTTTGAATTCGCAAGGGATGGTTAATTTGGTTTTTATTATGTGCTCAATATTTTCTGATTGCAAATATTTTTCATTCCAATTTTTTCCAAGTTCTTTATATTTTTTTTTGTATATTCATATTGTAATCAAATCTGAAGCTCACATAACACTATACCTTTAGAAAACTTAAATAAACTTCTTTTGTCAGAAAACCTCATCTTTCTTTGAGTGAGTCAGAGTCTAGCTTTCTTATGTGTCATTTAGATTTAGATAAATATTATAAACTTTTAAAAGTTAGAATTGAAGGATAGTTGTCATAATTCATGACGGTTTAACAGTAGACAGTTTTTCTTCAGAATTAAAACCACTTTTATTAAAATAATCTTAAAGAGATTTTTTTCAGTGTGAAAGAAAAGATTTATGAGGCAGTATACATTGCTTCCATGAAGGAGTTAGACTGGGAAGTTAAAAAGGCGAGTCTTCGATTTTGGCAGTCACTGATAATGAAACAATTGGCAGACGAAAAGGTTCCTGCTGATCCAGTACTTCTCTACTACTCCAGACACTCTACCAAAAAGGAGGATGTTGTACAGAAAATAATTAGAGTTATAAATACCCTAAGTGACATTGGATGCTTTACGGTAAGTGTTTTACTATTGTATTTTTGAACCCTTTCCGCTCAAATAAAATCTGTGATATCCGACTCTGACGGTCCTGCTTGTATGTCGCATTTTAATAAATAAATAAATAGCGTACCATCGTAGTTCCAGTTTTCTCTCCTGCAGCGCTAGTGGCTTAAGATGACAATTGGAGCGCCTCGACCACCAGCCTCGGTGGATCAGTGGTTTAAGGCATTACCTTTCCGGCCGGAAGGAAGCACCTGGTGCGGGTTCAAATCCCGTCCGAGGCAACCGGGAGTTGGTGTCCTATATTAGAACTCCTAGCCACTGGTATGCTTGTTACTGTTATGTCCAGTGGTTTCAGCGGACACCTAAAGTGACCTGACTCTCTCCCAATTACCTCTATATTAGACTGTGAGCCGACATAACTTCGTCTCAGCTGATCGTGTATTTTGACTCCAAGTCCTCAATTGGGTCATCTTGTACATTAGATGTGACTTCCTGTTCTATCTCTTTATCTATTTGGTTGGTTAGCAATTAGATTTTTGTCTAAGATCTACCTTCCAAACACTCATGTGGGATTTTGATGTTATCACAAAGTGTAATTACGTCACTCATAACTTCATTGTTATCTTGGGATTGTTCATTACTGTTCCCTTTCTCTTTGAGGATTGGATTTTCTGGCCAAATATCTTACCAAGACTTTATTTGAGTTGAAGAGTTTGGCGTGAGATGCGGCATTGAACTACCGAGCGTGTTGGACTATCTTGAGTCAATCGTAATTTCCATAAAGATTATGCGTCTGCGCGTGGGTATGAGTCAGTTCAAGACCACTGTTCTTGGAAAGCAAAACATTTTGGTACATACTTAATAATTATGTTGTACAAATTTACAATAATACAAAAACTAACTAATAGAGTGTTACAGTGTTAAATAAAAATAAAGAAATACAATTTAAACTATTACATGCATAAAGAAAATAACGTTAATACATACTAGAAGAAGCTTAGATTGACCGTTGGTTATTTAAGTACCAATATTACAAGTTAATTAATTATATAGGGTGTCAAACATAGATTCACGACCATCAAACATAGATTCTCGCGATCGCCGATGAAGAAGCTCGCGACTGCTTACAGGAGACACTTGCGACCCCTGATCGAGAGTCTCACGATTGCCGATCAAAACGCTCCCGGCCGCCGATGAAGATGCTCTCCACTGCCGATGAAGATGCTAAGATCGCCGATCAAAACGCTCGCGATCGCTGATCTTAGCGCTCGCGACTGCCGACCGAAGACACTCTTGACCGTTGACAGGAGATTCTTGCGATCGCCGATCAAAAAACTCGCTACCGCCGATGAATACGCTTGCGAGACACTTGTGACCGCCGACCGGAGATTCTCGCGATCGCCGATGAAGAAGCTCGCGACTGCTTACAGGAGACACTTGCGACCACTGACCGAGAGTCTCAAGTTCACCGATCAAAACGCTCCGGGTCGCCGATGAAGATCCTCTCCACTGCCGACCGTAGACGCTCGCGACCGCTGACCGGAGATTCTGGTGATCGCCGATCAAAACGCTCGCGATCGCCGATCTTAGCGCTCGCGACCGCCGATGAAGACGCTCGCGACTACTGATCGGAGACACTCGGGATCGTCGACCGGACAGTCTCGCAATTGCCGATGAAGACGCTTTCGACTACCGACAGGAGACACTCGTGACCGCCGACCGGAGATTCTCGCGACCGTCAATGCAGACGCTCGCGACTGCCGACCGGAGACACTCTTGACCGTTGACCGGAGATACTTGCGATTGCTTATCAAAACACTCGCGACCGCCGATGAATATGCTTGCGAGACACTTGTGACCGCCGACCTTAGATTCTCGCGATTGCCAATGATAACGCTCGTGACTGCCGACTGGAGATTATCGAGGTTTTTTGTCTTACAGGGTGTCTACTGATACTGGAATTACTGGAAATACTGGAATTATACTGGAATTTTATTTCCATACTGGAAATACTGGAATTATACCGGAATTTCAAAACAGATACTGGAATAATTTAATTTTATTAAATCCGGAAATTGTTGTTTTTAAAATGTATAAAATATAGATTTTGTTATTTGATCCATATATTGTGATGTAAAAATGTTTCACGTGTTATTACTGTTGTTCAGGTATGTTTCACCAACCGAAATCAGAAACTTGTAGTTCTGTTCAAATAATTAATTTGGAAATTAAGAAATCTAAACATTTGTGTAAAGATTGAGCTTAGAAAATGTTGGGTTTTGTACAAAGAATTTAGTTTTATCTTATAAAATTTGATTCATAATGTATTTATTTTACTTTTATTAGTACTATTCTATTACATTAATGTTTTGCAATTAACTGGACTTTTTTATTATTTTTTATATTACATTTTATTATTACAATAAACATATTTTGAACAAAACACCCTTTTTTTACATTAGGTAATTTTTTATTAAGTTTACTAAGTTTTTATTAAGTTTATTAAGTTTTTTTATAATATATTACATTTTATATATTAATATTGGGCGGTATGGAGGGTTATAAGGGGAGTTTAAATGGCCTATGTTTACTTTCACGAAAAAGATTATTTTTCCGATTTTCATTTTTAAAGTGGCTGCCATTTCAAACTTTTAAACTGAAATATCCCAAAACTGGTAAAATTTATCAAACTTTTACAAGACACTCATTAATCATCGAACCAATGATACCAAGTTGGTAAGAATCTGACAAAAAATAAGGGAGTAATTATGATTTTTTCTTAAAATAATCTTAATCTATATATTAATAGGCAAGCATGTTTATTTTCCTCCATATTCTCAGATTGTGTGTATTGTAGGAGAAATCCTTTCATACTGTTAGAAAGGTTCATCCTGTAGATGAACAGAAACCCATTATAATTCAGCCTCCAAGGGTGCGCCCTACAGGCTTTTAAATTTTCAATCAGGTAAATTTTTGGTAGAATTTCCACCAGTGTTGATCTCTTAATACAAAAATATATGTAAAATTTGTTTATATGTATACCATTTTGTTATTGTTTCTCCATATTAAGATTAATAGTTGGCGTGTGATACTGGCATTAAAAAAAAAAAAAAAAAATACTGAAAATACTGGAAATATAGGCCTACCGGAATTTCAAATTCAGATATCAGTAGACACCCTGCCTTACATTAAATAAAAAATTTTAATTTTTAATAGTTGTTTCATGGGTTGTATCAAGGCAACGAAATAACAACGAAAAGTAAACAAAGAATAAAAGGCAATCAGTTTTTTAAACAGCTGTCAAAAAGTGTTGCAGTAAGTATAGAGTGTTACAGTAGTATTCCGAGTGGGATTCGTGGTATCGCGTTACATTGGATCAAATCATACCTTGCAGAAAGAACGCAAAAAGTACAAATCTCAAATGAACTTTCAAAGAGCTCTGTCCTCAAGTATAGTGTCCCCCAGGGATCAATACTAGGACCTGTCCTTTTTGTGCTCTATGTAAACAATATGTCATCTGCATTGAAATCAGGTAAATTGGTACGTTATGCAGATGATACGACTCTGCTGCAGTGCAAAATCATGTCCGATCCTGGAAATTGAAATATTTGTGGAATTAAATTCTTGTGTCCAATATTTTGATAAAATCAATCTCAAAATTAACTCTCAAAAGACCAATTACATCAAATTTTCTATGGCCTAACTCAAGTGAGGACCTGACTGTCATGATAGATGGTACAGTTATTGAACAGGTTGAGTCCACAAGATTCCTTGGAATTCACATCGACCAAGGTCTTACCTGGAATGCACATCTTGAGAGCCTTTGCACTAAAGTTTCATCTGGTGTATACGGCTTGAGAGTGCTATCGAGACACTGCCCAGGGGATGTTCTGAAAACTGCGTATTTTGGTCTCATATATCCACACCTGGCATGGCATTGCCATTTGGGGTGGATGTAATGAGGCGAACTTCCTCAGACTGTCAAAAAAAGCTGTACGAATTTTGGCAAGATTGCAGTATAGAGAGTCATGCAGGGGTGTGTTCAGGGAGATGATGGAACTCCTAACTCTGGCGTCTCTGTACATTTACGAGACAACATCATTTTGTATGTCGAAATGTTCCCTCACACAAGAACGTTATATCGACCCTTATCCAACAAGTGGCCGGGAACAGTACAGATTGGCCCAGAACAGATCCAGAGCTGCCATGAGCCTGCCATCGCAAGCCGGAGTCAAGTTTTTTAACAATATCCCTGTAGACATGAGGCAGGAGGGAGACCATAAGAGGTTCAAAAATGCCAAATCTTATTTTATTTGTGTTTTATATGTATTACTTGTGTTTTATTTGTATTATTACTGTGCAGTGATTTCTGACAAACTGATAAACTGACTTTTGCTTCACAATTGTTAAAATTGTTACTACAGCAATAAAGAGATTATTATTATTATTATTAGTGTTAAATAAAAATAAAGAAATACAATTTAAACTATTACAGGCATTAAGAAAATAACGGTTGAAAGGAACAGTCTACATCGGATCTTTTAAAAATCTGTTTGAGCACCTAGATGTACAGCGTCAATACTGTAACAAAGGATAAATAGTAGTTCAGCAATCAAAGTGGTCAAAAGAAAAATCGAAATAAAAAGTGCAAAGGTTTTTATAAAAAATAAGATGTAAAATTTGTTTACAGGATACAGTAGTTTGTTTATGTAGAAAAATTCATTTTACTAACATTGGTGTACAGGTTTAAAGAAAACAAAGAGAATCAAAATTTTATTATTAACATAAATAAAATTTGTATTTATAAATTTGCTATCATATTGAATTTGTGAAGGAATTTATACTATTAATTTGAATAAACTACATAGTACATGCCCTTCGAAGGACGGGTACACAGCTAGCTAGTAAATAAAAATAGTAAACTTGTGCATTATTCTAAAGCCAATCCTTTTAATTAAGTTTTTGCAGAATTAATATCGCTTCTTCTTAACAAAGTAAGGATTTTATAATTTCATTTTAATAGACTGGTTTTTGACAAAATAAATAAGTGCCAACCATATAAACGTAAAAAATTAATATGTTGAGCAATGCGATAGTCTTGAAAAAACTAAAAAAGTCGTGAAAAAGTCTGGAATTAGTCTTGAATTTTGAAAGGGAAATAAACTAGACACCCTAATTAAGGTTTGTGGTGGGCATTTACAATGGATAATGTGAACTATGTAAAATGAACTTGGAAAAATATGTTGTGAGTTAAGCTAAGGATTTGAAAATTCATTCTTTGTCTGTTTGGGTTGGTGGCAATGAGCTAACTCTGAGAAAGTTTTGGCACTGTTAAATTTTAAATAAATTGAAAGGGGTTTCAAAAATAAGTGTCTAATTGTAAGAACTTGGAAATCAGAAAAAAAGTAAATTAGTAGGATACCTAAAACGTTTTATTAGAATGGTTCTTATAAACATCCATGGGAGACATCGAATGGTTGTATTACCATAGAGGACGCTACCCCCCACCCCAGAATCCCACACTACAAAACCGATTGGACTTATACATAGTATTCAATCCGGCAGTGATCCAAAGACAAAACTTGCCTGAGCTTCAAAAAAAAAAAAAAAAAAAAAAAAAAAAAAAAACATAAATCAGTTTATGAATCCTGCGATTTACATACTGAATGTGTGGAGCTCAATATCATTTGTAGTCAATAATAACATCTAGATATTTATATTGCTCCACACTCTATATAACCACAAGCACAGGCAGCCATCACTACAGGAATGCAATCGTAACCCTCGGGCCTGGATCTTTGTCAGATTTTAAATGCAATGGCAATTAAGTTTTGCCTATATTTACTGTGAGAACGTTGTGATTAAACTAATCTTATAACTTGGCCATTTTCGAGGACTCCTGGTCGTATACCAAATTCCATGAATGGTCAGCTGACACCAGAGTGATGTTGTTTGAGAAAAGAAACAATTTACTGAGATGTTGTCCTCAAAAATGTTGTTTATATATTTAAGAAATAGCAGTGGCCCATTCCTTGAAGTTTACTTCCTTACCATAATGTACATTCTCAGTATCTATATATTTAAAACAGTAAGGGGAAAAACACCTTTGGGCCTTTTTATCTGAGACTTCTACTGGGCCTATTTACATGCGGGTTGTACCAAAACAAACCTTTTCAGTCCTATATTAGCAGGTTTTATTGCTATTTCAAAAATATTTATGTTAAATTGGTTGAAAATGAAAAATAAACTTTTTTTATGGAGATTTAACGTGGGTAAAAAGTAAATTTTTCTATCCTTTGGGCAGTTCATCAGAAACTTCCACTTCACTCATTTACATGCAGTTTAGACCAAATAAAAGCTAAACTTTTCTATATTAGCAGGTTTTTACTTTAACATTATCTAACTTCCTAATATTACAAATACCCTCGTCGCAGCAGACCTGCGTACTTAGCGAATTTCCAATGGCAATCTTTACATAAGTGTATATAACACATTTAAACACACACTATAAATCTTTACATAAATGTGATATCAAATTTCATGATGATCAAACATTTTTTTCGATACCGATCGTACTGGTTAACGAACTCATCCAAGAGAATCTAACTTTACATGCCTGTACCAAATTTCATGATGATCAGACAATTTTTGCACTAGTTATCGTGTTCACAAACACTCAAAATTGAAAATTCTATTTCCCATATAAGCCCATGTTAAATTTTTTAGTAAATCGTTATTTGTGCAGTTTTAAATGTGTTTCCGACAAATAATCACTACGTATCCAGAAATTACACATAAAAAGTCACAATATAATATACATAATTATGTAATCACAGAGGTGTCCCTACATCGATACAAACGGCAGCTCCCATGAAAACGACGGTAATAGCTTATTTCTAAAGGAAATTCGCTAATATCTCGGTAACCAGTGGACGTAGAGCAATAATTAAACATACCAAATTGTTTGTTTTTTCGAGCTGAATCTAATGGTGTACACTAAAAGGTAATCAAATAAAAATATTAAACAGGTAAAGCCACCAGTCGTTGGGAGGGTAAATATAAAAGACAACCCCTCATTTAAAAATAACATTTCAATTTTTCACCAAAATGTGCAAAGTGCAACTAAAAAACTAACAGTTTAGAAATTGTTTGCATGGAATTAAATCCAAATTTCTTTGTTATCAGTGAACATGCATTTAACACTGAAAATTGCCATTTTTCCAGTTACAAAACTACGTCCAGGCTAACATATACTGCCGGAAATATTATAAATCAGGAGGGGTTGCAATTTTTGTTAAAAACACAATTGTTTTTAATAAATTAAATTTTAAATTTCTACTGACAAGAATTTAGAAATTACTGGTATTTCATTTAAAATCAAAAATTGGAAAACCAGCCTAGTTGGTATTTACCGTTCTCCAAATGGTAATATCAACACATTTTTAAAAAAATTTGAGTTCCTTTTACAGCTCTTAACAAAAAGAAAATCAAAATTTATTATTATCGGTGATTTTAACTTAGATGTACTGAATATTAAAGATAGAGCTGTAAAACAATTTAAAGATTTATTAAATTCATTTAATTTACAATGGTCTATAAACTTTCTAACACGTATAAAAGGTAATTCTAAAACTGCAATTGATAATGTTATTTCAAATTTAAGTGGTCATATAGACATTGATGTTATAAACACAGCTGTCTCTGACCATTTTGGGCAGATGGTTACTCTGAACAATTTTTCTCCTGAATTAATACAGTCGACAAAAAAATTACAACGTATCACCTTACCAGATAATATTACGAGCTCAAGGAATCTTTAAAAAATGAATTCTGGCTATCTGTTAATAGTAAAGATTCGGTTCAGGAAAAATTTTCTGAGTTTGTATCAACATTTACTAGTCATTTGGACAAATCATGTCCTTTACGAACATATGTTGAAAGACCAAAAAATAGATCATCGACGTGGATAACAAAGGGAATATTGGTATCCAGAAAAAACATTAAAATCTATTCAAAACTATTCTATAGCTCCCAAAGCGAAAATTTTAAAGCTTTTTACAAACGGTACAGAGCAATTTATAGACGGGTAATCAGAGCAGCAAAAGCATATGATATTAACAGAAAGCTTGAACAATGTAATAATTTTTCTAAAACTGCTTGGAATATAATAAATGGTCACAAAGAACAAATTAAAAACCCTGTGAAACTTAAAGTTGATGATAAATATATTTCAGATCCTTTAAGTATAGCCCAAATTTTTAATTCTTTCTTTTCAAACGTTGCTGTTAATAATGACATTAAACCTGAAGTAATAAAATGTAAAAGATTTATTACGAAATCTATGTTCTTATGTCCTGTCACAGAGGATGAATTAATATATGTTATCAAACATTTTTCTGCAAAAAAATCTACTGATATCACTGGTTTGTCCATGTGGTTATTAAAACAGATAATTTCAAGTATTAGTAAAATTTTAACGAAAATAATCTATCTATCCTTTGAAGAAGGTATATTCCCTGATAATTTAAAATTGGCGAAAATCATACCTATATTTAAGAAAGGAGATCCGTCGGACATGAGTAATTACCGACCGATTGCTCTCCTGCCTATCTTTGGCAAAATCATAGAGAAACTTTTTTATATTAGACTTACCTCTTTTTTGGATCATAATAATATTCTTTCAAAAGCTCAATTTGGATTCAGAGAGGGTTTCAGTACGCTAGACGCTATAAATAAATTCCTTGAATTCATTCTAATTGAACTTGAAAAGGGCCATAAGGCAACAAGTGTCTTTTTGGACCTCAGTAAAGCTTTTGATTGCGTTGATCATGCTTTACTTCTGAATAAACTTGAAACATATGGTATTCGGGGAACTTCTTTTAAGTGGATTAAATCCTACCGTGAAGGAAGAACCCAACAAGTATTGATAGAAAATAAATTGTCTGGTAGAGAAAATATAGCATATGGTGTTCCTCAAGGCTCAATCCTTGGCCCCGTTTTGTTCTTGCTTTATGTAAACAATTTAGATGAAATAATAAATGTTGAACAAATCACACAATATGCTGATGATACAACTCTCAGTTTTACAGCTGATTCAACTGAAAATATAGAGAGTGTATCTTTCACGCAGGTCAATTGTTGTGTCCAGTTTTTTAGTAGTTTAAACTTAAGAGTAAATTATTCAAAATCAAACTACATAAATTTTAATTTAAGTAATATATATGAAAGCAAAAACCCTGTAATTATGATAAATGAACACATTTTGGAACAAGTCAAGTGTGTAAAATTCCTAGGTTTAAACATAGAACAAAATTTAACTTGGGAACATCATATTGAATATGTCTGTAGGAAAATTTCCTCGGGAATATTTCTTATGCGTAGACTTTCAAAATATTGTGGAACAAAAATTTTAAAAACAGCTTACTATGGCATAATTCAGCCACATTTATCCTATGGATTACCTCTATGGGGGGCTTGTGCTGATTGAAAATTTCCTAGGGTATTTATTCTACAAAAGAAATCTGTACGAACCCTAGCAAAGATAGGCAGAAGAGAATCGTGCCGACCAGCCTTTCGTAGTATGGAAATTTTAACATTAGCAGGATTATATATTTATCAGACAATTAAGTTTTTTCTAACAAAATGTGACTCAAAATTCGGCACACATTTTCATAACTATAATACTAGAAATAAAAATTTATTCAGAACTGATTTCCACAGACTCGAAAATTACCATAAGTTGCCATGTTACGCGGGAGCTAAACTGTTTAACCATCTCCCTGAAAGCATAAGAAATATTAATAATATCAAACTATTTTACAAAAAACTAAGAGAATATTTAATAAATAATGCTTTTTATAGTGTTGTAGAGTTTATAAATCATACCCATGCAAACACCTGCTGGGAAACGTAGAATTAGATTAATAGTTTTATAGCCTAAATAAAGTGCACTTTGCCGAATTATTTGATGGGTTTTAATAAACTGGTGGCTCTATCTGTTTAGGGCTGAAAAAAGTCAACACAATATGTAACTATTGTATCTGACTGTCCTAATAAATAAATAAAATAAATAAATAATATCTATGTGAAAAGTGGAAAAAGCCCACTTTTGAGGGGTAAAATCCCCCACTTTCCCTACTGAAGTTGGGCCGATCTTACTGGTTAACGAACTCCTCCAAGAGAATATAACTTTACATGCCTGTACCAAATTTCATGATGATCAGACGATTTTTGCACTAGTTATCGTGTTCACAAACACTCAAAATTAAAAATTCTATTTCCCATATAAGCCCATGTTAAATTTTTTAGTAAATCGTTATTTGTGCAGTTTTAAATGTGTTTCCGACAAATAATCACTACGTATCCAGAAAGTACACATAAAAAGCCACAATATAATATACATAATTATGTAATCGGAGAGGTGTCCCTACATCGATACAAACGGCAGCTCCCATGAAAACGACGGTAATAGCTTATTTCTAAAGGAAATTCACTAATATCTCGGTAACCAGTGGACGTAGAGCAATAATTAAACATACCAAATTGTTTGTTTTTTCGAGCTGAATCTAATGATGTACACTAAAAGGTAATCAAATTAAAATATCTATGTGAAAAGTGGAAAAAGCCCACTTTTGAGGGGTAAAATCCCCCACTTTCCCTACTGAAGTTGGGCCGATCTTACTGGTTAACGAACTCATCCAAGAGAATCTAACTTTACATGCCTGTACCAAATTTCATGATGATCAGACGATTTTTGCACTAGTTATCGTGTTCACAAACACTCAAAATTGAAAATTCTATTTCCCATATAAGCCCATGTTAAATTTTTTAGTAAATCGTTATTTGTGCAGTTTTAAATGTGTTTCCGACAAATAATCACTACGTATCCAGAAAGTACACATAAAAAGCCACAATATAATATACATAATTATGTAATCGCAGAGGTGTCCCTACATCGATACAAACGGCAGCTCCCATGAAAACGACGGTAATAGCTTATTTCTAAAGGAAATTCGCTAAAATTGAAAATTTTAAACCTTTGCGATAAATTTATTTTACAACCTTTCAATCAGCTGATTGTAAACACCGAGGTATTTGTCTAAATATAGTAGAAGAGCTCCCAGTTTAAACACAAAAGGATTTAATCTAATATTTGATTGTTTAATTGTTTAAAGTTACTTAATGATGTAAAGCAACTGATTAATTGGAGGGAAATAGCAATTTTAAGAAATCCATTTTATACATGTTTCACACTATCTGCCTAGCGCTCCACTCACCATGACTGGAGCTGTATCATTCCTTCGAGTATTGATGGGCAACGACTCAAAACTTACTCCACTCGTAAAAACCATTACATCGTTCAAAATAAGTGATAAGCCAATTTAGGTGCTTATTTTGTATGCCTACCACTTCTAATTTAATAACTTTTGACGATCAGAATGGAGTGCTTTTGCTAAATCCATGAATATTATGATCACTTGATTTATTTCACCTATTGTAGTGATGATTTTTTTTTTAATAAAAAGGAGAATTGGATGTGTTTTATCGATTGTAAACCCTTACTGAATATATATACTGATTCAGTGCTGTTCTAAATGAAGCACTGACTGGTTTTATATGCATTTTTCTAAAATGTTGTCAACACAATTAAAAAATGAAATTGTTCTAAAATTTGATATATTTATTTTTCAAATTAAAAAAAAAATGGGAATTTGCTTTGTAATGTTCATTGAGTTGGGGAATTTTCATAAGTTAATACTTATGTGTGTCAGGGGTATGACTAAAAAATTTAAGTTAATGAAGAGTAATTGAACCATTTTTGTAAAATTATGTAATTACCCAACTATTTAAATTCTGTGTACGTATTAAAGAAAAAAATTATTTTTTTATTATTTTATTTCAGGTGCTTTGGTTGGATGTGAATGATGACAGTGATATATCAGTGTCTGAAGAAGCATCCCTAGTAATAGATAACATTCTGGATTTGGATAGAAAGTGGAACTTTATTCAACAAATCATAAATGTAAGTTTGATGATATGTCAACAACAAGCCATTGATTTTTCTTTCACATTTAATTTGTTTAGCCCCAATAGCAATATTTACTACTATCTTGTAAACAAATTACAAGTCATTAAATACTCCCTTCATTATTGTCAAAATATTAAGGTATCTACTATTTATATTGTACTTTACAAAATGGTATTAATTAATATTTTATTGTTATTTTTTTTGTTTTTATGAATTAACACGTAAAAGAATGATTTGTCTTCATTGATGGGCAACAAGAGTAAACTAACGATATTTATAGTGTTCGTCGAGTCCATGGATTGGAATACAGTTTACAATTCACAGTCCGACACCTATTAGACAATCACGTTCTCATTTGCAACAGCGCTCATAGCGGCTGATCAATATATTGGCCCTTATTCAGTAACAACTACCACATAACAGTGATGTGAATGCCCGTTGCCAGAGACGCTAGCATCAGTAAGGATCTGTACGTTAGTTTATGATCTGATTTAATCTGACTCAGTACTTTGCGTCACTGTTTTAGATGTTAAATCGCGTCTTCACCATTTTATGCAGAATCGCCATTACACAAAACACAATGTGTAGTGCATTGATCTTGTCTTTAACACCGGATATACAATCTATCTGGAAAAGTCTGATATTCAACCGAAATCTATTGACGCTATTCACTGTACCTATGCACTGGTTTGAAGAGTAAAAAGATTGATAGATTGATTTATGGATATCAATAAAATCTTCAGGTTTTGATATCAGCCTACCTCTATGTTGTTACCACGTTTGTCAGAAAAATACAATGGCAATACTTAAAAAACAATAGTTATGTAGAAGTTTTGGGTATTCCTACTTTATATGTATTTGTGTAAATCTATAGAAGTTAAAAAAAATTGATTTGCTATCCTCCCTAGTATCCACAGGACTGTTTTCACTGCTTATCAATCTTATCGAAGGATTCAAATTATGAAGAATCGTCTGATGGTGAAAATTCCTGAAATGCTGCCATTTCCAATAATGTCACCATGAAGGTGCTGAAGCACACAAGTAAATTTTTGCTTTGTTAACAAAAAATCCAGATTATAAGTTGGTAGAGTTCAGATTTGGCAGATCTGTATAAACAAAGGTACTTTCTATAATTCTATGTTAATTGTTTTATTGCAGACCCCAGACATAAGGTTGGATGAAGTGAACCCGAAAAATAAAAAGATAAGTTCAAAGGACTTTTTATCTAAAGTTTGTGAAAAGGACTGGAAAGAGAAACTTGAAGCACGCAAAAACTGGATCAAAAACACTTGTGATGATATGTCCTCACTTTTGGATCATATTTTGGACCCAGATAACAAAATGGGCGATTGGGACCACAATGCTATAGACTGTTACTAAGATTGTGTCAACAATGGTGTATTAATTTAGTTCCTCATTTGGTGAAAACTCAATTCATGTAAGAGAACCATAAAAAACAAGAGGTTTTTTTACATTTTTACACTTAATGTTTCCTAGCTTGTGATATTAATGTTTATACCTACTAAGAATGTGTGATGGTTGTTATTAATAGATAATTTTTCTCCTTGGGTAGGAAATTTATATCCATCTGAGATATTTTTATTTACTATTATTTGTTAAAAGAAACATTTTTTAAAATTTGATTAGCTGATTATTTGCAGTAGATAGTATTAATGACTGGGGTAGAAAGATTGACAATAATGAACCCCTTTTAAAAAAATAGGCCTAAATTTTTAATACACTAGAGCTCTGATAGTTCAAACCATTTGGGACCGGGTCTTCGGTCCATTGGTCTATATATCCAATTTTATATTTTTAAAGACCATCTAATAAGGAATAGAAATCATTATATAAATTATCACATATACATTTTATATATATTACATATATATAATAATTCACTCTTATATATATAGATATATATATATATATATATTTTTTTTTTTTAATATAAACAAGTGTTTGTCGGGTCAGGCCCAACATGGGACAACGTCGCTAAAACCGGCGGGCGGGGCTGCCCCAACATACGAGCGGAAAGGGTTAAAATATTGTTTAAGTAATCACCTGGCTTATTAAATTTGTACCCTTAAGAGTAATGTGAAATTTTTAATGCCAGTGGGTAGACCCCTGAGGGATCAATACTCATGTTTTTACTTAGAACTCAATAAATTAGTGTAACAAATTTCAGTAATTTAGCCTAATGGGAAGTTGGAGAACTATGAAAAAGTGCCCAATCATGGTTTTTATTAATTAGCTTTTTGAAAAAGTAATTCATGATATATTTTTAAAGGAGAAGTTTGAAGTCATCAATTTTTTTTTAAATTAAATGTGTTTGAACTACTGGAGTTTTAGAGTATAAACACATTTTTATAAACATTAACCATCTTACCCTACTTTACACAAACTGTGCCTCTCGCTACAAATAAGTAACTTTTGCCACTAATGTCACTTTTTATAAGATCTAAAAAAATAAATGTTTGAAAATAATGGATGTTGTTTCATTGTCTTCTACTGTATTATTTTTTACCGCCAGACTAAAAGAAAAAAATTGTCTGTAATTCACAATTTTTTGTCAATAAAAACTATTTTGAACTTAGTAATATTATTTTAATGGTACTAAATGGTTTAAAGACATTTAGAGGTACAGGCTGGAATGTCATAGCTCAGTAAAATGGCTTCCTCAAGTTTAGATGCTTTTAGAATATCTAAGAGTTTATGTTATTGTTTAGTAAATTATTGCAGACATTTTCCATCTCTGATTAGTAAAACAAATTCATGACGGTGCGGTGCTACGACATTTAGGGCCGGTTTCCGAGTCCGAAGATAGTTAATCCTGGAGTTATTTAATCCGTGGAATAAGATAATCGGTGGGTTAAAAATATTAAATAATCGGGTTTCCCAGATCGGGGATAACTTACTTAACTCGCGGATTATCGTAGTCCGAGAATATCTTTATTCTTTAACTTATGCCATGGGTTAGGAGGGAATTGCTGGGAATTCTCTATTTTGAGTAGTGGCATTCACGGCGTACAGCTTACGACGACACTCTGTCAAAGGATTTTGTTTACGTTTTTGGCCACAGCCCCCGTGTCTTGTCGCTTATTAGTTGACAACGCGACGTTCTGTATTGGTGGTGTGCTCTTTGTGTATGTGTGTATGAAGATTCTGCATGACATTATGTTCAATAACCTCCTTTGATTAAATTTATTTAACTATGGCACAAGTAGAATGTGAGGAAAATGTAGAGAAAGAACTGAAGAATAGAAGGAAACTGTTTTAGTTTATTAAAAAAGTGTCAGTGTGATATTTTTTTAACAGTGGCATATAGAAACAAATGATTGATTATTGAGATTGACTGAATGTCTTTGGAATTGAAAATTTTTACTGACACTTCGTAAAAAAGGAACTTTTCAAACATTAAATTTTACCATATAATATTAAAAGATGTGCATTAAATGACTTGCTTATTTAGACGACATTGTGATTTTATTTGATGAAAATTAAATTTAAAAATAGGAACATGTTTATAATGTTATGTAAAAAACTATTTTTTGTCCGTAGTAGCGTTGATCCAGTCAACTATACCTAGAACACCGAAAAACCCATTTTGCTAAAAAATATTTTTTTGTAGAATAGTAGCCTGTATAAAACATTTATGCATAAGTTTTTTTTTTTTTTTTTTTTTTTAAATTTTCATTTAAATATACAATACTTTCCGATGTACAATTTTGCAAGCAGTTGCTTTTTATATCTGTCATGGGGAGCCCTGCGATCATTTTCAGAAGGCCCTGGGGCAATCCATCTCGCAAGTTCATGAACACTTTCTTAACCTAAAAACGGGGTTTAAATTGTTCGTTACTTTGTGTCGTAAAATGGGTTTACAGCTCGTACACAAGTCTAAGTTGAAGGGGTGGAGGCGCATATCTGGGGTAGTCACAATAATCGAGGCATTCCATATCACATTAATCTAAAAAGAACCCTAACCTAAATGTCTAACTGCCAACCTAGTATTGAGTGGATCTCATCACTAATCTCAGGTTACAGCGCCTACTGAAAAATATATTCCTCAACTTAACCCTACCCTTCGCCAGGATTAAAAATACTCAAAGATATTCCTCGACTTAGCCAAAAGATAGTCCTCGACTAAGCAGTTGTGGATTAAATTTTAACTCCGAAATTCAAAAGAATAAAACTTAACTTGAGGATTAAATAACACTTGACTCGGAAACCCGCGAGAGTAAGTCCGGGAATATCCCTCCCGAGTTAACTCTCGGGTTAGCGATATTCCTAGAGTTTAGGTATCCTTGAGCTCCGAAACCCAATTTCTTTAGTCCTAGACTAAAAACTGGTTTATACTGGATTTTAGTCCGAGAATAGAGATAACCCTGGACTCGGAAACCGGCCCTTAGTCATTTTGAAACATTGAGGTGATAGTGGGAGGAGCCTGGAGCAATGAAGGAATTTTGCAAAACCTTTTCTTAGTATGACAAACCGCCATGTAAAATTTTAACCTTCCCCCCCTTCCAAGCCCTTTTACCATAGTGAAGTCCTAGCTGTAGGGCAAAGCCCTAAATTACTTAAAAAATTATATTTGCTAAATTGTTTTTCTGTGAGAATCTATGAGCAAAGAGGAACGTTATGGTCAAATTTCTAAAACGAACTGAGGTACAAAGTTTTATAAAAATTTGTTTGTGTCTAAAAACATAAAATTTTTGCTCTATTTTGTGTATTGTAGCGGAATCTCGCGGTCCGGTTGCGAAGTTTTTTAAACTGTCTCCTAGTGAGCACATAAAAGGTAATATTAACCAGTGTACCAAGTTTAATATAAATTCCTTTGGTGGTTCCGATATTTAAAAAATGCAGTTTTTCACGAATTTATATTAATAGTTAGCAAGCAACTAGAAGGTAAGACAAACGTGTGTACACAATTTTGTATCAATCCATTCGGTGATTTTGGAGTAGTAGAAAACTCACTTTTTTCATGGATTATCGCGGTTGGATCGCGAATTTCGTGTATTGTAGCGGAATCCCGCGGTTCGGTTGCAAAGTTTTTTAAACCGTCTCCTCATGAGAACATAAAAGGTAATATGAACCAGCGTATGTAGTTTGATGAAGATCTGTTCGTTAGTTCCGTATATATAAAAATGCAGTTTTTCATCAATTGATTCACCAGGGTGTCTACTGATACTGGAATTACTGGAAATACTGGAATTATACTGGAATTTTATTTCCATACTGGAAATACTGGAATTATACTGGAATTTCAAAATAGATACTGGAATAATTGAATTTTATTAAAATCCGGAGATTGTTATTTTTAATACGCATAAAATATAGATTTTACTATTTCAGCCGTACATTCCGATTTAAAAATGGTTCACCTGTTATTATCGTTGTTCAAGTAGGTTTCCAAACCAAAATCAGAAAACTTGTAGTTCTGTTCAAATAATTAATCAAGCAATTAAGAAATCTAAACATTTGTGTAAAGATTAAGCTTAGAAAATGTTGGAATTTGTACTGAAAATTTGGTTTTCTTTCTTAAATTGCATTCATGTGAGTATTTTACTGTTAGTATTATTCTATTCCTTTAATTTTTTGCAGTTAACTGTACTTTTTTATAATTTTTGTACATTAAAAAAAAAAAATACAAAATAAAGTGGGCGGTATTACAAAGGGAGTTTATAGTAAAAAAAATTATAAAAAAATAGTGAAAAAATTAGTAAAAAAATTAATATTAAAAAGTGTTATCAATGGGAAGCACTTATTAATCACAATCATGAGTATCTATATATTAATAGGCAAACATGTTTATTTTCCTCCTTTTTTCTCAGCTTGAGTGTATCGTAAGAGAAATCCGCGCATACTGTTAAAAAGGTTCATCTTGTACATGAACAGAATGCAATATAATTTACATCAGCCTCCAGGGGTACACCCTACAGGCTTTCAAAGTTTCAATGTTAATCTTATTACAGGGTGTCTACTGATACTGGAAATACTTGAAATACTGGAATTATACTGGAATTTTATTTCCATACTGGAAATACTGGAATTATACTGGAATTTTATTTCCATACTGGAAATACTAGAATTATACTGGAATTTCAAAATAGATACTGGAATTTTAGAATTTTATTAAAATGCGTGTTTTTTATGCATAGATTAAGTTATTTGATACGTACATAATAATGTAAAAATATTTTACAAGTAATTTTTGCTGTTTAAGTAGGCCTATGTTTGCAAACCAAAATCAGAAAACTGGTAGTTCTCTTCAAATAGTTAATCAAGAAATGTAAACATTTGTGTAATGATAGAGCCTAGAAAATGTTTGATTTTATACTCCAAATTTATTTTTGTTTCTTAAATTTTAATCATATTCTTCTTTTTTTTACTTTTAAGTATTAACCTATTTCTTTTTTTTAGTTAGGCCTAAATGTTCTTTATGATTATTTTTTCATATTAAATAAACGCAAAATAAAGTGGGAGGAACAGAGAGCTATAGAGTGAGTTAAGGGCCATCACAAAAAAATTGTCAAAAATATTAAACAAATGTTATTGTTGGAAAGTAGGCTAATTATTAGGCCTAATCATAATCATAATGGTTTTATACAAAAATCTATTTCAATACTGATTACATGAATAAATTGTCATTATTGTTACTCCATGTTTGCATTAATAGTTCGCGAGTGATACTGGAATTTTTTTAAAAATATACTGGAAATATACTGGAATTCTAAAATCAGATTTCAGTAGACACCCTGTATTACCAGAAGATAATAAATTACCAGAAGGGTAATTTATTAAATAAATTAAAGTCCAATTCAGGTGATTTTTTGGTAGAATTTTGATCAGTGGCGATCTCTTAATACAAAGATCCATGTTAAATTTGTTTAATGTATAAAATTTTGTTATTGTTACTCCATATTCAGATTAATAGTTTGCGAGTGATACTGGAATTTTTTGAAAAAAATGTACTGGAAATACTGGAAATATACTGGAATTCCAAAATCAGATATCAGTTCACGAATTTTTTTGCAACTAATAGTTAGAAAGCAGCTAGAAGGTAAGACGAACCTGTGAAAAAAGTTTTGTATACATCCGTTTAGTGATTCTAGAGAAATAGAAAACTTGTAGTTTTTCGTGAATTTCCCCCGGTTGAATCGCAAATTTTTGATAACTGTTTCTTAGCAAGCTCCTAAGAGGCAAGACGAACCTGGTTCAAAGTTTCAAGTAAATCCAAACGGTAGCTCCTGATATTTTGCGATGAGTCAGTCAGTCAGTCAGTGGTATTTCAATTTTATGTATATAGCTACGTTACAAAATCGTAAAAAAAGGGTTATTTAATGTTGTTGTTATATTTTATTTTTAAAAAAATTTAAAAAAAGTTAATAATACACTAAATGATAGGCTTCCATCAAAACATAAAAAAAACCTTCCACAAAACATAAATAGGTCATTCATTGCCTTATAAAATAAAAATTTTTATGGGCCAGTAAAATGTCCTTGCTTGTATTACAGGGTTTTAAACAGGCATACGGTAATAAAGGTGGTTCAGATATGATGTTGTTTCTACTTAAAAGTTCAAAACGGTGGGGAAGGTTATTAATCAGATTTTAATAATAACAATATCATTGCCTTATAAAACAAAAATTTTCACGGGCCAGTTAAATGTCCCTGCTTGTATTACAGGTTTTTATTACAGACCTATGGTAATAAAGGTGGTTCATATATGAATGTTCATATATGATGTTGTTTTTACTTAAAAGTTCAAAACGGTATGGGAAGGTTATTTATCAGATTTTAATGATAACAATATATCATGCCATTTATGGTTTTTTGTCAATATTTTTTACAGTTCATTATGTTTCATTGGTACCAAATCAACTAGTGTATGGTGTTAATGTTCAATACTGCACTGGTACTTCATTTCATATTGCATTACTTATCGGGTAAATGTTAGCCAGAAAATGCCAAAGTGAATTTTTGCGTTGAATGTCTCATTAAAATATTTTATTTTCACATCTGTATTTTATATGTAAGTTTAGTAAAACAAGTTTAAAATAATTAATTGTATTCCTTTTGTTTCTGTAATGGCAGGGCATAATAATGACCTCATTTAGTGCCAGAGGGCCAGATTAGGCATGGGCCTGGGCCCAGGATGGCAAATTTTCAGGGGCGGCAGGTTTTATAGGGATTAGTTAAAATTATTCTAAAATATCAAGAGCGGTCCTTGCAGATTATTTGGTTTCACTCAGGTTTCTACACAGAGTAAAACTTGAGAAAAATTCCAACAAGCTTTATAAACAATAGATAATTTATCAGATTCCTCATAGTGTTAGGCGTCACTAAGAAGGGCGGCATCCAATGTAGATGCAACTGAAGGCGCGAGCCATGACTCCATAGCTAATTTTGAAATTATTACGCTGGGCGTCTTGCCCATTCAGTGTATTCACTCCCCTCAAAATAAAAATCCCGGTGGTCGCAAGCTGAATATCCCATTTCATCTCACATATTGTATAGATATAACGTTTTATACCCTTTGTGTTTTGAGATGCTATATCTTTAAACCCCCAGCAATAAGATATCTGCTGATAATCATTTTGCATTTTCTGACTCCACATTAAAACAAAGAGCCACCGATGGTCATACCATATATTTTTCCATTTCATTTGTAGCCAGGGGTGGACTGAGCCGCCGGGACACCGGGAAAATTCACGGTGCGCCCTCCCCACCAAGGCGACGCCCCTAGGACAACATTTTTTCCATTATAAGGAATTTTGAAATATTTTTGGAAAGTACAATATTTGTGAATTTTATTTTTCCTAAAACCATTAATATGTGTTTGCACTTCATGACTTGAAGATAATACGTTTATATTCATATAAATTGAATGTTCAAATTTGATAAATTGCTCCAACTGGGAACTCTTTCGTGTAGCAATAACTCGACATAGTTGGCTAACCTGTGCGGAGAAACAGCTGTCAGCCTAGGCGCGACCATTGCGACGTAGTACAAGTAAAGGTCGATCTCAGGGTGATGATTTTTTTAACCTTACACAAAGTGTATATTTACATTTATTCTGGAATATGTATCATTTTGAATATAAATATGGGAATTAAAAGCTGCAGAAGTCTTTCGTCACTGAAATAACGAACAAAATCGAACACTTGTAGGGCACATTTCCAAATATGGAAGAAATCATCATAGAAACAAAACTGCCTGGGGTGAGGAGTAAGACGAAGAAGACAATGCCGGGGGAAACTTCATCAGGAGACGTAATTGAGGACAGCAATTGACGATTTGAAGTAACCTTTTTTAACTGTGTTATTGATCGAGCTGTCAATTTTATAAATGAAAGGTTGGATTTAAAGTATTTTGATCCCAAGCGGTTTAACAGCATTGACATTAACTCTTCTAGCTTTCAAAGGGGTCGCCGTCAGGTTGGCACCACGATAGATTGGCACCACGGGGTTTTAAAGGATAATAGAATTAGTTACCGATAATGACGAGGGGAAACTGAAGGAGGAATTAGTATAGTATTTTACATCACCGTGGCATCACCAGTTGTCGAAGCCGGTAAACATAACAGAACCTACCGATGATTTTGAAGGTGAGCCTCGGAAGAAGAATAGGTTTCCACTTAAATGATGACAAATAAAGAGACCCAAATGATTTGCAGTAATATTCAGTGTAAAAGTGGTAAAAAAGCAATACTTGCTTCAAGTGTGCATTCGACGTTTTACTTGAGTAAAATATTTTTGTGTTCAAGACTGTACACGAACCTTTTTAAAGTCTTTAAGTATATCTCTTGACATTACCAGTTATCCAAGAGTCATGTGATTGTGGTGTGATGTGGTCTTTTCAGAATTAATATACCGGTATATCAAAACAAAGCTCCGTTCACGACTCACTGATGAACACTTTAAGACCTTATTTCTCATGAACATGGAGGGAGACATTCTTGTCAAGATCAATAATTATTAGATAATCGACAAGCTGAGTGAGAAGAGCGAACAATTACGAAGACTTCTTCACGTATAAACTGTTGGTATGTCGACTTAACTTTTATGGGCAGCAATATAAACGACAGTAATGTAAATCAAATATGTTGGTTTTGATAAACATAAAAAACTACGGCTTTCAAGTTTAATATTTGCCTACAAAGCCTTCAAATGCTTATTGTAAAGTTCTTTTTACTTTCATTAGTTTGATTATTAATACCCAGTTTATAACGTTTATTGAAAATTAAGAAGTTAGGCCTACTGTTTTAACACTTGTTTGATTTACTGTGTTTTACAAACTACAGTAATATACTTCTGTAGATACATTGTAAATTGTTTAATTTTTTAGGGATTCTGTTATTTTAATCATTAGAAATAAACACCAAAGTACCCATATAAAAAATACAAAAAATATATTTTTTTATTGTATAAAAAAGTATATCTTTTTTGTTTTGGTTTTTTGTCACATGTTTTAACTATGTCATTTTCAAGTAATAAAACTATAAACTCTTTAATATTGTAAGGTTACAATTAATTTTAATTGCTAGAAAATGACATGATAGTCGAAACATGTATAATAAATGTTCTTTTTTCTTTATTATATACATAATAATATGAATGCCATATATGTATATATCGCGCCCCTCCGATACCCATTCCACCGCCCTTTTCATAGTGTCAGTCCACCCCTGTTTGTAGCTTAGGCTTCTATATTACAAAACTTGTAATTTCTTACATTTTAATATCAACTATAAACTGCCGTGCCGTCGCGCTATCAGCCCTACTATAGTGTTAAATAAGTATTGTTAATAATTTAAAAACTTATTTAATAGCTATTAAAATATAATTATAGTTAAAATGCATAACATATTAAGAAAATAATTTTCTAGTTTTTTTACCGGTCCTTAGGTGTTTTTAACTACAATATTCTGCAAATATATTCTTAATTATAGCCTAATTGCAATCACCATGCAACTCAAGTTATAGATGAGACCCAAAGTCAATTCTGGTCTTAAAGCATCCAGGATATCAATGTTTTAAATTTGAGATTGACCATTGAAATTCGTTAGATTTTATTTTAAGTGACTTATGCTTGCCCAAATAACATAAAATGTATTGGTTGCTGAAATTCGTCTTCAGTTAAAGACGTACAACTCAAGTTGTAAATCAAGGTTTGTTCTAGTCTTAAATTAAACAATACATTATTGACTTTAATTCCAGATAATTGTACAGGTTTAAGATAAGATATTATACACTTTTCAATAGCAAATATTTCCAATTTTGAAATTAAGGTAAAATTAAGGTTTTAAAATGTACAAAACGCTTCAAACCAAGCCAATCCAAATGATTAAAAACTCTAAAGAAGGTCAATGATCCTGTGAGTGATTTGATACCAAAATCATCAACATATCTCAATTAGAACAGGATATATGGGGAAAATAAAAAAAATTAAGTTTGAAACGTTCATAAGAAATGCACAGAGAAGAATTTTAATTTCCGTATATCTTTAAAACTAACAAATATTTTTAGTGCATCTTTTTTCCTTTTCAATAAAATAGTTTTTTACCCGGCGATAAAAGCCTTCATGTGTGGGGTGGACTGGCCTATTAAAAAAAAGAAAATAAAAAAAGAAAAAAAAGAAAAAAAAAACTAATAGTATGCATATAAGTTCTTCTGGTGGAATTGCAAGACGCCATCTCGTATCCTTTTTCGAAACTCCATCCTGAACTTACGATAAGAGCTCGTCGAATGACGATGAACTCATACAAAAATAAAATAATTTGTCCTCATCATTCCTGAGACAGCGAATTATTGTGTGAAATTGTCCTTGCTATATAGTTTCAACTAATGGGATGAATTCCAAATCTTCGTTTCATATTATTTTTTTAAATACACCGCATGAGCAGATGGTCATCGTGCGAACTCATTGAAGCCATTTTGACAACCGCGAAAAAACAAGATAAAACAGGCGTATGTCGCGTAGAAGTGACCACTACCCGCGACCTGGTCGCGACGGGAAAAGTCGTGGTGTTCGTGTCGTGACGACTAAGTCGCCATGTGTGGCCGTAGCCTACAAGACCTTGACGTATAAATTGACTGGTATTTTAAAAATAGGAACTGTTTGACAAACTAGTGGTGCCAAATGCAAATTTATGCTATAAAAAATACCTGAGCTAGATTAGTTAAAAAGTCATGTTTTGACATTCCTAACGTGTTGGCTACTTTGGATTGATGTTAGACTAAAAATTTACGAATATTTTAAGAGTTATTAGGCATACGTTTTAACACAAATACTTAACGGTTATCTCTTATTATAATTAGAAAGTTCAGAATGTTACCTTTCTAATGACATATAATATAACCACTTTTGAGATGTTTTTCACCGGTTTCAGTACAACACGTTTAGGCTTAGACGTTCGTCTCCCTGTCGGATCCACTTTAAGGCACAGCAATAAACGAGAAATCGTTTTAGGCTATATCGTTATTTTTGCGGGGCTTTTGTAAGCGCGGGGCCCGGTGCGGTCGCACCTCTCGCACCGCCCGCGCCCGCCCTAAGGCTGGCTCTGTCGTAATGCTAGTTAGTGCTTCAGTGCTTCATAAATTGGTCTTATGTGAATAGGACGTTGGTTATTTTGGATGTAATCTTGAATTGAAATTAAAAAAAAAAAAAAATTAGCCTATATTTTCAGACTGGTGCTGAAGATGAACACGTTATCTTCATTAGTCTTATGAAGATAAAAATAAAAATGAAAGAGATGCTGAGCACAGCTGACTGAACTGTCAAAGCACAAACCACGTTCTCCTGCAGTATAAGCATGTGGTTTCGAATTTTAGCCAGTTACTGAATCTAAATGATACTAGGAATACGCTCCGATGTCCGTCCCGTACAAGAATTTTTTACTCACTTTTTGAGTTATTAGGTGACGCTTTTTTATTTTTTTTTATTTTATTTTTTTTATTTTACTTTTTTTAAGGAGAGGTGAGAAAAATGCATTACACACACAGGTGGCAAGCCTGTAGTGTGGGGCTCCCCTAAAAACGGGTTTACCCACTAAAAACCTCGCCTCTATTCTTTAGGATTCTAACCTGGAGTTGTTTATCACATTACGTCAGGCTAGGCCAAAATGTGGCTTATGCCCGTGGGGCTCACTCCTTATCCAGCCACTCGATCAAGGGATCTGGGCCACTTCGCGGTCCTGGTCAAACTGTGATAAACAATCCCAGTTGCCCTCATCCTCCAAGATCTTTTGGCAGACCGAGTCCACCGAAAATGCACAAAAAAATTTGTGTGGCCTTCAGGCGGGGCACTTCCCAACGGGGCCAGGGGAAGAATGTGTGTTCCGCATCGTCGGGAACGCCCGAGCAATAAATGCAGTCCGGTGAACCGGTCTTGCCCATCCGGTTCATGTACGACCAAGATAGCCGGGAATTGTCAAGAATTGGCCGCCGTTCCACCCATGGTTGGACGTGCTTGATAAGTCGCACCTCGTCCATCGTCCTCGCGGGTGTCGTGCTCCCAGCTGTGTTGCCACTGCTGGAAGGTTCTGGAGCGCTCTTCTGTTCTTGCCGTCTCCTTTTAATCTCACCTTGTCTCTAATAAATTGCCTTCCTCTCTCCTGCCAAGAGCTTGACAGGGATAACTCCGGCGACCACCAGGACGGCAGGCTCGGACACTGTCCGGTAGGCGGAACACACCCCGAGCGCCGCTCGACGTTGAACCCGGGCGAGTCGCAACCTGTACTACTCTTTATCGAGAGCGTCTGCCCACACCTCTGCTCCATAAAAAAGCACGGACTGAACCGCGGACATCAACAGACATCTTCTGCTGGATCGTGGAACCCCGACATTGGCCATCAGCCTACTAAGGTAAGTGACTACCTTAGCGGCCCTGTCCGCCGTACGGAATATCTGATCCCTCCAGCTTAACTTGGTGTCCACCATAATCCTGAAGTACTTAGCAGCACGAGTTGATTGGACCACCTCACTTCCCACTCGGAACGGAACGATGGTGTCCATCCTCTTCTTCGTAAGGATCACAATCTCCGTCTTACAAGCGATGAGAGACCGTGATCGGACATCCATGTGTTGACCACACGCACAGTGGCGTAACTGATTTTTTCGGGCCCCCCTGCGAATTTATTTTTGGGCCCCCCTCCAAAAGTTCCAATCACCGGTTATCACTGTTTCCCGCCAGTAAACCAGTGTCACCAGTGGTTACAGGTGATGGTAAAGCTCTTTTTATATTTTACAAAAAATAAATATATATATATATATATATATACATATATAACTATTAAGACACAGTTAAAAGTATTATTGTGCATCTACAGTAGCATTGACTATGTACACTACCGTGAGTAGATTTCTCATAGCATAGGCGTGTTTGAAACATATTGACGGTGATGTGATCTCGTTTGGCGTACATGAAAGTACAAGAGTCATATGATAGGCAAATCAATGCTACCACTCTTCTCAATCAAGGATTAAACATTTTATAATGGAGGTTTTTGTTTATGTTGTGATGAAATGTTTTTTTTTTTTTGCAGCACTGTAAATTTAGCTAAATACCGTAATAACAACATCGATGGCAGCGACTCTGGTACCGGCGTACACGAAACTTCCAATTTTTGCCTCAACCAAAATGCATTGGATGAGAGGTCTATTCAAGGTAGTGTCATAGTCAATGGTAATTGTAACATTGCAACCGCAAGTAATGTATTATATTTTAAAATATGTATAGCCTACTTTTATTCAGATTGCAACTAGGCATACAGTCTATCCTGTTAAAAAAATTCAGCCTAATTGTTCGTTTTATATTATTACCATCTCTTAGACATTTTATCAAAAATTAAAGTAACAAAACTCAATGTATCTAATTTGTCTTTTATTTATCATCCGTTAAGGGGTTTAACCGATGCTTGTTGGTTAATCCGGGTCCGAAATCTAACCTTTAAAAATCTATTTACTTTTCTGAGGACCGCGAACCGGCAACATTTGGCTTCAAATGTGAGCACTATAACCACTCTAGTACAAGTAGGCTACAGTATATGATTATTTAGCTAACATCAAGGATTCTTAACTCTATGAGCACAACGAATAACACGTGTTTTAAAAAGGGAAAGGGAGAAAACAAATGCAACTGTTAAAGTAGGCTATATAATAACATCATATTGTTATCGGCATTTAAAGTAATTTTCTTGTAAAAAATAAAAATTTCTCAAGCTTAAAATAAATTGAAAATAAATTTATATAATTTTGTTCATTTCAGTGAAAAATGTTTTTTATCACTATTATTTTTCAAAAGTATTTCTTTTGTCTTCATTGGATCTTCTTAGCGAGTAGGCCTACGCAGTTTTAAGAAACAGCTGAGGTGATTCTCAGCTGATGTGTACCTCTGAAACGTATGGTTGTCTTATTCTCTATTACTTGGTATACTCAAGCCACTAAGATTTTCTTGAAACATTGTACTCCAAAGATAGTTTTTCATTAAATTTAATTATTAAAAAGATCCCCAAATTCAATTGCCGCAACACAGAACGACGAATTCCGCGGCGGTCAGGTTGAGCCGACAAGGGCTGGCGGCAGACCAGCTGCAGCCGGCAGAGTTTAGTTAGGCCTAAACTGCGGTGTCCTGCCGACAAACCTAATTAATTGTAAAAATATTTTTATATTTTAAAAAGAAATATTCATGGTGTTTTGAAAATACAACGGGACCATAAAAAATTTAAAACTGCTAACATGAGTTAAAATTATTAAACATAACATATTTCACTTATCACGGGCCCCGTCCGCGGGCCCCCTTAGCTGCGGGCCCCCCCGCACCGCGGGGTCTGCGGGCCCCTCTGTTACGCCCCTGCACACGCATGACTCGGTTCAACTTTAGTTGGGTCAGCTCAACGTTGTGTGCGACAATGAGAGCTGCGACATCATCGGCGTACCCAACCAAAGTGGTTTCCTCAGGCATCTCCGACCTTAGGAGGCTGTCATAGGCCGAGTCATCCAGAGATCCTGGCCGAGTATTGAATCTTGCGCGGCACCAGAAGTGACTTCCATCGTCCACGTTCCGTCCCTTGTGTCGTAAATCAGGCTTCGAGAGCGGAGATAATCCGCAACAAGATGAGTTGCAACAGATATGCAGGAACGCGAAAGGTGTTGCGAAGCGCATCCAGCATATCGACCCTCCTCGCCGAGTTAAAGGCATTCTTGACATAAGCGTAACAAGAAGCACTACTCAGCGAGAGAAATGGTTGTGGCTCTCGGCTCTCTTCACAGCTCTCTGGACTTCGGTGATAGCGTCAATCGTTGACCGTCCCTTTCTGAAGCCGTACTGACGGGGGCATAAATACCCGGCAGCTTCCACGGCAGACGTCAGGCGGGAACGGATCAGCTTCTCGGACAGCTTCCCAGCCGTGTCCAACATGCAAAAAGGCCTGTGGGACGACGGAAGCTCGGGATCACCTTTGCCCTTGCTGATGAGTACAAGTCTGGCGGTTTTCCAGGGAGCCGGAAACACCCCTTCTACCAAACAGGCGTTGTACATTCTCAACAACAAGTCAGTCAGCATTAATTGAAAATACTTTCTTTAAAGCCTCGCTGGGAATCCGTCCGGGTCAGGAGCCTTGTTGCTCTTTAGGGAGAGAACGGAGGTTTCCATCTCCTCGAATGTGAAGAGTGGAACGTCATCTAACCGTCCGAAGTCAACCGGCGTACATCCTAGGCCTAGCCTACAAATAAATTCATACAAACAATGATTTTAGCTAAGATCTCAAAACAAGCAAGTAACTTAATAATAATTATGCTTATAATATAAAGGTAAATATAATAGATTGTAGAGCGAAAAAACAATACAATTTAAAATCCATGATTGCAAATTAATAAAAATCAAGTTATTTAAGTATTGTAGAATTACGCTTACTTAACACTTAATGCATATTTTCTTACCTGAGACATAGGCTTATAGGCTGCAATGGCACAACACTTTCTAATTATTACTTGTTCCATTTAAATCTTTTTCCAAATATTAGATGTATCCCATAAATTAGTTAATCGCATATAATTCCGTTCGATAGCAATTTATTCCACAATATGCCTATCTTTTGGCATATAATTTATAACTTCGACAAGTATACATCGGTGTTGATCTATTTAATTTAACAAATAGTTCTGCCAAAATATCAATTAAATTTTATTTAAAAACGTAACATAACAGCGAGCAGATATAAACAAGAAAAGGTTATGTTGTTTTCAGCATACACAGCGACAACTCAGCTGCGATGGGGGAATATAAACTGATCATAGCAACTATAAAATGTAGCCTAAACAACTAAAGTTCTGTCAAAAATTCAGGAAAATAAGATTTTTTAATACTTGAAAATAATTGCTCGATTATAGTTTATTACGTAGTTTAAAATACTTAAAATCTAACCTGAGAATTTCATTGAAATCAAATTAGTAATAAAAAAGCCTTTTGGGAGTCTAAAATTCGCCTAAGTGAAATTTAAAGTCGATCGTAAAAATTTTATACTCTATGTTCCATAGAGTAAAAAATTCAATTATAATAACAATAATTGAATAGTTTTTAATCGCTCTTTTACTGATGACTATAGTCCGTTTTTTTTAAAACCTGATCCTTCTCGAGAAAATTGGGGTGGGGGAAACACATTTAAACTCGTGACAAACGTGTGTTGAGTATCAGATTTCCTCAAATAACGTTTTAAATAAGTTATAATATCTTTCAGTAACTCCTAGTCACCTGTTATATTTTCAAACCAAACCTATTCCTTGTTAAAAAGTAACAGTTCTAAAGTAAACTGATTAAAAAACAACTGCTACCAATAATATTGTGAAACTGATACACATTATGTTGTGATGTATAATTACCAGCTGGTATGCAACAGTGAAATAAAACAAAAACAACAAAAAACCAACAAAAAACCAAAAGGCTTCAGCCAATAGGATAGTAGCAAGTATAAACAAACCCCCTCCCCCATCTCTCCCTCGAAGGATCAGGTTTAAATAAACAGACTATAGTTTACGTGTTGCTCGAAATCGAGCAATCTATATATTTAAAACACAAAGGTAAAAAACCTTTGGACAGTTCGTCTGTGACTTCTACTGGACCGATTTACATGCGGGTTGCACCAAAATAAACGTTTTCGGTTCTATATTAGCCGGTTTTATTCGTATTTCAAAAATATTAACGTAAAATTGGTCAAAAATGAAAAATAAACTTTTCTTATGGAGATTTAACATGGGGAAAAAAGCCAACATTTCCAATCCTTTGGACAGTTTGTCTGAGACTTCCACTGGACCAATTTACACGCAGTTTGTACCAAATAAAACGTAAACCTTTGTATATTAGCAGATTTTATTTACTTTAACATTATCTTACTTCCTTAAATTAAAAATATCGACATTTTCAAACCTTTACAATTTATTTATTTTACACGCTTTCAATCAGCTGATTGTAAACACACGAGGTATTTAGTCTAAATACAGTGGATGAGCAAAAGCTCATGAAGGATTTGGTTTATTATGGCCAGTACCTAAAAACGTTTACTATTATGATGTATTGTCATTTATGGAAAGAAAGTTGCTAAATTATGTAATTAACGTTATCTTACTTCCTTAAATTAAAAATACAGTATCGACATTTTCAAACCTTTACAATTTATTTATTTTACACGCTTTCAATCAGCTGATTGTAAACACACGAGGTACACGAGGTATTTTGTCTAGAAACAGTACAGAGTGGATGAGCAAAAGCTCAAGAAGGATTTTGTTTACTATAGCCAATACCGTACCTAAAAACGTTCACAATTATTCTATAATGTATTATCCTTTAAATGGAAAGAAAGTTGCTTAATTATGTAAAATAGCTGATTGCTTTAAAATTAAGACTAAATTGTAAAGGTTTAGTTTAAATAAATTGCTCACATTAGTATTAAAAGAAACGGATGTGTCGGAAATTTTGTGCAATCAATTTGTCGTTTGCAACGTTGTAATGCTTTACATTTACTTCCCTTAACAACGGTAGGCCTATTTGTGGCGCAGTCGGTAGCGTGACTTACTTCAAATCAGACGGCCCGGGTTCCAGACCGATCTTTACGAATATACTTTTTGTAATGTGTCCAATAACGGCGTCTCTAATAAATGTTTTACTGATGGTACCGATATTTATTTTAAGCAAAATAGATACATTAAAATATTTATAGGTCTTTTCAAACTCTCAAAAAACTTATTTATTAAACTAACAAGTTTACAAATTGATAGTTTAGGCTTGCTTATATTTTGATGTTTTTAACTAATATAACGCTTTGATTAGGCTACTAAGGTTTAGGCCTAAGTAAACAATCGATTTTTTATGTTTATAAAATACTAAAGAGTGTCTGTGTTACATAGTAAGGATGCAGCATTATTGTTTTTAAGGAATATGCCTAGGCCTATAGGCCTACTTTGACAGACACTCCAACTAAAATTATGTAATTTTGTGTGAAATAAATTTGTATTCTTTAAATTTAGATAAGTTAATTATTGAAACTTGCACACTACAGCATAAATATTGCGATATAAAAGTGGTTATAAATGGTTTCTCTACCCTAATACCAATATTTGTTAGAGCCAACCATCATAAGTTACAACACTGTAGGCCTTTCCTAATTATTGAAAAAAACTGTTAAGAACAATTTATCCAATAGGCCTACAAGTGGATATTGGTCTACTTATTTCTGATGTAGTTGAACCTAATAGAACGGTTTTCTTAGGCTAATTAGGTTGCGCCTACCTAAACAATCAAATTGACATGTTTATAAAATACTAAAGAGTAGGGCCTATAAGTACAAGGATGCAACATTATTGGTTTTAAGGAGTAGGCCTACTTTTCCGACGCTCCAACTAAAATCGTAGTATTTTCTGTAAAATATTATATTATTGTTCTTGGTATGGCAGTTCAAAGAAGTACATTTTATAGACTACCTTACATGTTTGCACTATTATAGCGTTTCATTTACCACTAAAGGAGCTATCTCCGTCGAGTATCGACGGGCAACAACTAGTTTATTTTAATACAATACAAAATGTTACTTTTAGCTCTAAATCAATGACATCCACCCAATCCAATATTGTGAATATCTTTAATCATTAAAACTACACGTATTTACAGCTGATTATTAACAGATGTTTAAAATGCTTTATCCAATCCCAATGTTATTTAAATGTGAAATTTTGAAATTTCAATGGCCGATAGCGCCTTTATTTTCAGTCCGATTCTCATCAGTTTTTGGCGGAAACAACTACAGACCAAGCCCTATCCAACAACACCAAAAACTTGAAAATCGGTTAAAATTGTAGGAGGAGTTCTCAAGACAAAAAAAAAAAAAAAAAAAAAAAAAAAAAACCCTTAGCGTATTAAATAAGTACTAGAGATCGCCTCCTGATCGAAATTCGATCAAAATTTCAGTTAATCTGGACCCAAGAAGCTTAAAACAGTTTAGAACTAAAACATCTGTTCTTCCTAATTCTCTAGCAGTTGTTTTTTACAACAGCTGTCTAATGATTCATTCAATTCTCCTTTCTCCATAAATAAGATTAACATTGGGACTTTGAAAGCCTGTGGAGCTTAGCCCTGGGGCCCATTTCATAATAATGCTAATAATATTAGTAAAAAAGTACAAGTTACAAACTTACAAGTTACAAGCTTCAATGCAAAGCGTTTCATAATGAAAATGAAAATTAGCTAATACTATTAGTAAAATTTTATTAGTAAAACCTTCAAATCCTGACAAACATACAAGTTACAAGTAAAAACTTACAAGTTCTTGTACTTTGCGTTTCATAAATGAATTGGCTTTACTAATAATATTAGTTGGATTTTACCTAAACAGACACAAGTGTGTATCAGTAAACGCCACTTTGTATATTCAATGAATAATAATTCTTTATTTAAGAACAGCTTGTTGTAGTATAAGTTGAAACTTGGTATAAAGCTTTTTTGAGACAAATGTGTTATTTAAAAAAATTATAATTATTTTTGTAAAATAAAATTTACAAAATGGTGTTTGTTTAAAATCTTTAACCTTAAATTGCATATAAACGACATAAGGTAGCAAAATTTATGTTGTTATGTGGTTTTAAGAAGATTTAATTTCAAATCTAACGATATAAAAATTATTGAAATCGGTTCTTGAATAAGCAAGATAAGGTGTAATTTTACTGAGCCTAGCCACGGCCACCACTTCTCCAGGAGCAGTTTGGGTATGAGACCAATTGTTGAGCTGGCGCAGCGACCGTTTATCGCACGGCAACCTCGGTCCCAGTATGGGACAAAACGCTCATGATGCGGGACTGTTTGTATTAAAACCGCTTTAAGTTCACTTATTTATGCACCGATTTCCTTGATTGTCACATCATTGTTTTGAAATTAAATATTCTTAAAACCACATAATAACATAAATTTGGTTACCTTACGTGTTTTATTTTATTTTTTATAATTTTTTTTTTAATTTATGGTTAAAGAATTTAAACAGTCGCCATTTCAAAAACATGAATTATCAATTATTTTTTCATTTCAACTTTACCTCAAATAGCTGTAGCCGATATCAAGTTTCAACTTATTAGAACAAACAGTTCTTAATTTAAAAATTATTCTCTAAAAAATACAAAATGGCGGCTGTATGTTTAATTTATGGAGTTTTTGGAAATTTTAAATATGAACTGTAATATAACTGTAACTGTAACTGTTAACTGTAACTGTGTAATATATGATATTTTGGCTTGTCTTTAGGTCAGGATTAATACCTGAAAAGGTGGGTAGAGATTTTAGGGACACCCTGTATATGCCTGTTTGTCTATGGTATATGATTGTAAATTATTTCATGACATGAAAGTTTAGTTAAATGTATGAATTACGTACAGCTTTTTTATTATATGGGTTATATACAACTAAAATATTCTATGGATGGTTAACATTGCATACAATTTGGGTTCATAAATAAAAGATTAATACTGAGTTTTTACGTTTTACAACAAATAAAGTTGTGTTTTCCTTTAAAAATGGGTATATCGACTAATTTGTAATAAAACTTTATATTGATGACGCCATATTTTATTGGAAACAAATAATTATCTAAAGCCATAAAAAAATATATAAATAAGCTTCAAATTGAACTTTAAAAATGTAAATATACAAAGCCAAGTTGGAAGCAAATCAATTGGAAATCGAATTTGGCATCCATGAAAGTGAACATACTAATATATAAAATCATGTACCAATGATGTAATGATGATCAATTAAGATCAAGTTAATAGCAGCTATTTCCAATGTACTGCTCTTTTTTTACCATGCAGATTAAATTTTTTTTCTTTGATGATCATTTTGCAAGCTCTTTGTGACTCAGGGGTTACGATAATGTCCTTTGTTTCTTTTTTTGTAAATTGTAAAGTTAATGTTTGGTAATGATATTCAGACTAAATTCTGTTATGTTACTTAATATGTAAATAAAACATTAACGTGTTATTTTCAATTTGATTTATTGAGAAATAGTATAACTTTTAAGCATAACGTTACTAATATTTATAAAAATTAGGTAAATTAGTTCTTGTAGAATTTTTACTAATATTATTAGGAAATATTTACCAAACTAATATTATTAGTAACAATTATGAAACAGAAGATGAAAAATACACTAATATTTTGTAGAAAAACACTTGTATTTTGGAAATTATTAGTTTTTTATTATGAAACAGAATTTTACAACTTACAAGTTATTCTTCCATTATGAAACGTAATTTACAAGTTACAAGTTACAGTACTAATAATATTAGTTTGTAACTTGTAAATTTGTACTTTGCTATTATGAAACAGAATTTTTACAAGTTACAAGCTACTAAGCTAATAATATTAGTAAATGTTTTATTATGAAATGGGCCCCTGGAGTCCGATGTGAATTAGAATGTGATTTTGCTCATCTACAGGACTATACCTTTCAGTAGTGGAGAAACGCGGGAGCTGGCTCAGTTCAAGGTCACCTGAGCGATGACGTCATCGAGGTCAATGACCCCACCGATGACGTCATCGATGACGCAATCGATGACGTCATCACCAATTACGTCATTCTGTGACGTCACACCCATGACGTTGCAGAAATGACGTGGCGATGACGTCATCACCCCTTACGTCACCATTATGACGTCATCGATGTCACAAAGGTCAAGGTCACGCTGAAACCTAAAATTTTTAGGCACTTTTGCTGTTTCTCGCACTACGCTCCGAGTTTCAGTCAGGTTTCAATGACATTGACAACTTGGAGCGAAATTAGACGAGAAACAGCAAAAGTGCCGAGGGAACTCAAAGTTTGCAACGTGACTCTGCCTAAACCGTCATGTGACACCGCTCGAGTGACCTTGAACCGATACAACTCCCGCGTTTCACCATTACTGCAACCGCGATGCGCACCCCACGACAGCCACCGAGCGACTGACTGTCCAGCCCCGCGCACTCTAGGTATATGGGAAGTGGTGGGGGAACTGTGATGACCTCGGGAAACTTGAAAATGTCAAGCTAGGTAGCACCGTTTTGGTGCTACCTTAAATTTACATGTTAAAGTGTGATGACCTTGAGGTTGACTGTGAACCTGGGACTTAGGATTGTCTCTAACAGCTTGACGTTTTTGCCAGAGTTTAAGTGTGGTGACCTTGAACTGGTTAAAATCAAAACTGCACAGCAGACTGCACAACACGGATGTGCACACTACGACAGCCGCCGAGCGACTGACCTCCGGGCCCTGCGTACTCTAGATATATGGGGAAGTGGTGGGGGAAAGTTCAAGGTCATTCAAACGGAGTTTTAAAAAAGTCAAAGAATAGAAAGACTACTCTTGTGAGTCTATAGCGATTTCATTGATAGTGAGTGCTTCTGTATGCCAAGTTGATCTGTATTGACACGCTCCTAAATAATGTTTGCAAAAACCTGCAAAATGATTGTTGCACAATTTGCAGCCAGTTAGCTGTTTTAGTTTGAATTCAATGCAACGTTCAGGGCAACAAGTGTACTTATGCCCTCTCATTTGGTACACATGGAATGTCTTCAACTTTGGTTTCGGCTTCTTCCAAGACTTGCACTTACACATGCACTGACCAAAAGCTTCACATGTTCTACAAGCCAGACCATCCACCACATCAATGCCATTCGGCCATGAAAAACATTTCTGTTCGCAACAGTAGTTGAGTTGACTCTCCATGTTGCTGCGGTGAAGGTGCGCGATGAAATGATGTTGTAGTCAGTGAGAGTGCACCTTAAATAAACTCAGTGGAGGGGGAAAGGTCAAGGTCATTCAAACGGAGTTTTAAAAAAGATGACTAGTCGTCCTCCTCGTCCGTCGTACTTGGAGAGCTGTCAGACGAAGAGCCCCGCGCAGGTGCTCTCCAGATGAAATGTATATCTATTTGAAAGCGCAGGCCTGGATCTTGTACCATCAACTCCTTTAATCTATTACATACCAATTCCACTTTGTACACATTGGTAATAATCAACACCCAAGGCTTCGGCTGAACATAACGTGTAGTTGAGCCAGCCTCGCAGACAGTTACACCTTCCGGTGATATTGGAGTGTATAAATGTGTAAAATCTCGTTGCTGAGGCTGGCTTGAAGTTGAAGGTTCTGTGCCGACCCTGGTTGCATCAAAATTCAAATCCATTCTACATTCAAGAGGTCCAGGGTTCCCGTTGAATACATTGAGTAATTTTTGATACAAGACTTCCACTTCTGTCGCATCCTGTAAATGAACAGTCCACCGCAAGGGAAATGCTTCGTCCGTAGTGGAGTCAACTTGAGAAAGAGTTCCTTCCGCCATGGCAGCAGAGCAAGGAATGAGGTGAGCTGCAGTCAGTTGTAACATTATTGAAAAGTAGAGGGGGAAATTTCAAGGTCATTTAAATTGGGTTTTAAAAAAGGAAGGAGTGGAGGGGGAAAGTTCAAGGTCATCCAAATGTAGTTTTAAAAAAGGAAAACCTAGAAAGTAACATTGAAATCTTCCAACTGATGGTGGCGAGCGTTTTCTTCTGCAACCTTGCCGACGCATGTAACTATGCCGTACAGTATGAAAAGTACAACCATGATAAGGCCGAACAACAAAAGATAGCCGTTTACTATCATGATATTTTCTGAGTGGATCTGCTTTCTTCTTATCGCCCTCTCTTGCATCCTCTTCTCTAACTCGTGTACGAAGTCACAGCATGCGTGAGGACATCTTTCATCTGTTGGTAGGTTAGCCATTGTTGATGTTGTAGGTTTGGCTGTTGAAGAAGGAATGAGGTATCTAATTATGTTGTCTCATGTATATCAACAGTGAAGTGGTGGGGGTAGCGAATCAGTGGAGGGGGAAGTTTCAAGGTCATTCAAATTGTGTTTTAAAAAAACCCCTATCTTGTTACTGAGCATATATGTCAGTAACAAGATAGGTGGCTTTGCTCTTTTTACTTCTTTAATATAATAAAGAAATAAACATATTCTACAATTGTAAGGACAAGGAAGACAACCGCTAGTCAGCTGAAGTAATCCAAGTTGTCTGGTTCGGTCTTCATCGACGCCGGTGAGGAAGCTGTCGTTGAAGAGGAATGTCCAGGCTCTTCCTTCGGCTGCCGAAGATTCCGTATATTGCAAGCGTAGACTTGCACGTTTATACGGTAGCCTCTTGCCACCATCAGCTGCAACTCCTTGTACAAGTCGTTCAGCTCCTGTTGCGTTTTGATCGTCACCTCCTCATAGCTGGCACAGCTTACGTTCAGAGACATACTGATGTTGTTCGGTTGGCTGCTGGAGTTGAAATGAAGACGAGGCACAGCACTTGGAGGTATATGAAAAAGTGGTGGGGGTGTTTTGCATTCAAGCAGGTTTGACTTGTAGCGTGGTGGTGGGGGTAACTGTGAAATGCAAAGGTCAAAGGTCAAGGTCACCCGCGAAGTTTAAAAAAAAATGCAACATATCAATATGTGACAAACTTCACATATTGATATGTTGCATTTTTTGTCTTTTTGTATTCTTTTTTTTGTCTTTTATGGTTTATTTATTTATAAAACATTACAATAACATATGTACAACAGTAAAACTTAAATCTAACACTGCTGCTTGTCGGCGATGTGGATGGTCAACTCGGTGGAATTGCTACCCGTGCAACCGTGGGAAACCAGGTAGAGACAGCCGGGTTGGATGGAGCGCAGATCCTCGTTCTGGAGGAGATGGACGAACCGTTTCGGCAGGTAGACTTGGAACTTGGGCTCATCCCCCGGAGTGAATGGTGCCTCGCTAAGACTGCAGCAGATGGCCTCTCCAACTGTAGTCTCCATCTTCTTCATGGCGTGGATAATGTAGTGCTTCTCGTCTTTAAGTTCGGAACACTTCTTGACGGGTAGTATGGTAGATTTGGAGTGAGCATTGAACTGCTCAACCAAAGTTTGCAGGAACTGGTGAGATGCCATGGTCGAGATATAGATCGTCTTCTTCGTCTTCTTGCTGGGAGATGTTGTCGTCTCGGAATCTCGAGTAATACTCATGCCAGGTCCCGGTCTGCTCCTCACTTATATAACCCCCGTTACCCCCACCACTCCCCATTTCCCCACTTTGAAGGTAAGATGCGAGTTTATAGGCGTTTTTTAAAGCGCATTGTCTATCTTTTTCATGTTCTGGACTTTTAGTACAAATACAAACATTTTCCATCGTATACTTGTAATTTTTATCCAATTCCACATCATTAACCGGAACATGAGTAAATCCTTCGATCCATCTTTTCTTTTCCAGCCCCTTTGTGTAAATATTGGTAAACTTGTCTGAAAAGTGATGCATAATGTGATACAAGTCCGTGTAACTTGTAAAACCATCATACCAATCGATATGATGGAAGTGTTTTGAAATCCATCTGTTGGTAGTAGCGGCTTTACTGGTTAAAGATGAATAAGAACATGGTGGTTTAAATAAAAACGAATAAGGAACACTTGTATTGATGTCGAAAAACACAAGTTCTTTTATGATAAATCTATCATCATTACCCCGAAACGCTTGGAACTCAATTATACCAGGTTTGGACTTTACTTGTTCTTCTTCCTTGTCCATTGCGAAGATCACTCGTCTGCTCATGACGAAGTCCAAAGGTCAACTGATTTCCACACCACGGTAGGTACGACTTTTATACCCGGCCGTACAGTTGTTGGCGCGTTGGTGTATATTTAACGTGGGCACCGTCCCCGGTAGGCCTAACCCCACAAAGTGTTTGATATTGTTTTAAAAATTAACCATTGCTGTGTAGTTAATTGTCATTTAGGTTTCCATCTTTACATTTTCCTTGTTTTCATTTTCATCACTAACACTTGATTCTTCTCCTCCTTCTTCTTCCTCTTTTTCATGTTTTACTGATTTCTTATGTAGTTGAGCGTACTTTTCCAATTGTCTCCACATTTGTACTTCATGAGGAACCCTATTGAATATAGAAGTATCTACAGGTCCGTACAATATAGGTGCGTCCGGTTGTTTGTCCAAAGTGTCTTCCAGATAATCTTTAATAATTGAACTTGAAAACACCAGTTGTCTCAAGTATCTCGTTATTGGTTCAGTTGCACAAGTTAGAATAAAAAACTCTTCTCGATTAAGTTGAATCTTGTTATCATGTCTTGTTGTGTCTCTAAACCGCAACTGATGATCACCACGATGTTTAACAATATCGATTTCCACATTTGAATCCAAAAGGCCTACTCTTGTCTTTCTCCCAAACATGTTACTACTTAAATAGCATTCTAGCAGATGCAAGTGTTTCATAAACGATTCCCAAGCAGTGTCCGTAAACAAAATCATTTTGGGTCCATGAGTTAAAATTACAGTAGGGGAATAATCTGTAGATTTCATAACACCGATTAAAACACTTTTGTCCAAACTGGAAGAGATTGGGTAAAATATTCGCAAGAATACCTCACTTAATATGTTAGGAGAAATATTATCTTCAATATCCCTTTTCCTCTTGTGTGCATTCTTTCTTCTTTTACCTTTTTCCTCAACATTATTACTGGCGTGGAGTTGTCCGCAAGCGTTGTGTTCATCCCCCTCCGGTTGACCTTGAAGATCTAAAAAGTCGGATATCTCCTTCTCAATATCTACTATATTTTCTTGTGTACCACTAGGAGAAGCCATATTGAATAAGATGCTACCCATACAACAACAGGCAACAAACTGATAAGGAGCGAGCTGAACGCTCTGCTTTTATACTCGCGGAATGCATTGGAATGTAGGAAAACCGGTCTTTTACAATACATTTTTAACAATTCCAGTTAAAGGTGTGTATGTTACGATTTTATCATGTAGAATTAAACAGTATGCAGTTGTATTAGCCGATATAGGCGCGTTGAATTCCATTTCTATTTTTATATCTACACTTGATGATTTTACCGATTCATTTTGTTTAGAACAATCGATTACAACTATAGGGTAACCATCTAAGTATTTTTCTGGTGATAGTAAAGGTGCATTCGTTTTACCATAATATGAACTTTGGAATCTTGCATACATATCGTACAATATGCTGTACTTTTTATTAGCGAATGACACATTTAAATTATCGTATGGAAAAAATTGTGAATTTAAATAAACTTTAATATTTTTCAAGTTGCAATGATCAAATTGGCCTGCATGTTTGGTGATGGTGTCTCTTCTGCCTGTTTGTAAACCAAATATAATATACCTGGCTCGTTCCACATAATTAGATGTTTTAACTGTCCAAGTGTGTCGATCCGTAGTTGGCAAGCTGGGATGTTCATGAAATTCCCAACTTCTAAAAGGAATTACAATATCACGATCAGCCTTTAACTTTCTTAATAGTAGCATTCTATGCTCGTCAGCTAATTTTACATGTGGAACTCTCCATACAATTTTGTCTAATGTTAATTTCCATTCTAAAGTTGCATCTGTTGTACCGTCTGGAGCTTTAATAATATCTTTATCGTTTGAAGATCTCAACAAAACTAATTCTTGTTTAACGTTTAATATTATTTTCCTATAATCTTCAGCAAAACCAAGCAACAAACGTAACGGAATATGAAAATCAAAATTTCCATTTGTATCTGGAGTGATTGTGTCTTTTGCAGGTAAAACCCATCCTGCAGGTTGTATTAAATTGGTTTCATTAGGTGATATAGATGTTAATCCCTTTAAAGTTGTTGCAATACCTACTTTTTTAGTAGAATCAACTGTTACACCTGATATTTCATATCTAATTTCATCAAACAGGAAAGCCATGGGATTATTTATAAATGGAACTGTTGTACCAGTAGTAGTACCGTCCTTTTTAGTAACTTTTCCTTCAATATACAAGTAACTTTCACATGGTAGTGTGTAAATGTCTTGATTTTGTATGGGAATACGAATTTCATCGTTATTGTTTAATTTTGATGAAGTGTAAGGGTTGTGGGTGTGATATTCTTTTTCCCATAGGGTTTCGTCGAATGTTGGACCCTGAGCTATATCCAGTATATCCATTATCGGTTACTTTTAATCCAATTCTCTCTAAGAAACGAATGTTCTCGCGTGTTAACTCCTCCACAGCTGAAGAGCTACTAATGCGGATTCCTGTAGGTTGTTCGCTTTTAAATGTTAAACCCATGATTTTGTATTAAAGTGTTGATTTTAAATGTAATCTAACCGTAATAGGCTCTTCTCGGAAATCTATCAAGTTACCGTCTTGATCCAATACGTTCAACACGATGTCTGAAATGAAAGTGGTGTTCAAAGGTAGATATACCAGGTTTTGCGGCTTTTCAACAATTTTAAATCCAGGTGGTACACTGGGGTAAAAAGTATGTATTATATGAGTATTTGCTCCATCTCTGTAAGCTCCTTGTATAATATTACAAGTTATGTCTATACTATTGACTTTTAATATTGTTACAGTTTGTTTACCGGAATGTGTTTTATTTGGTTCTAAAATCGCTCCATCTTTGGGAAATCCTAATAAATCACCAATTGAGTCTGACTTACTGAAATCTATATAATATTTTGAAGTAAGCTCAGCTTTCATTGTATTGTTATTACCTTTTAGCGTTATATTGTCTTTTCCCATTTTATTTTGCAAAAATTCATTAATATGATCAATTTCATAAGAACCTGTGGGTAGAGTGCAAACTTCCAAGTCTGTAAACTTCCCACTGGCATCTTTTCCTTTATAATAATGCAATAAGTTATTTTTACCTTCCGTAACATTGGGAATAGAGTTGTAAGTTGTAAAATCCAACAGTGCTGCCTCCCAAAATCTTCCTTTTTGCAAGCGTAACGCTGGAAAAAGGATACTTCGTAAAGTGGACGATTTTCCTGTTAATGATACCGTATAGAAAGACATCTCAATAGTGACTGATACTTTTAGCTAGGAATTCCAAACATAAATGGCCGCATATTGAAGTATTATCAGGTTGTTCTCTTTTATAGTTGTAATATATGTTTTTAGCAGATTTAAAGTAATGTTCAAGTTCTTTAGGTGGTGGCAAATTTCCAAAACTATCAAAATAATATACATTACTATTTAGTTTCTTATAACACACCCAATGGGTGCCGGACCCTTCAGTATTATCCAAATTTACGATTCCAGTCTCATTTTTCCATATTTTCTTTGGTAAACTGTCTTTCATAAATACTCCGCGGAAAAATGGTATTTTTAAACAGGAAATATATTTAAATAATTCAACATTAGTCAACGCTTTATGTGGTATAACCAATTGATTTCTTTTATTTAATATGCACGATACGGTCTTAGGTATAGACCAGCCCCGTTTTTTACCATTGACCATATTGTCGGTTTTTTATTATTTTTCCTCGGAGAACGTCTTTTTAGTCTAATATTACCACCATGTTTTCTCTTGGTTGATCCTTTTTTATTCTTACCCCTCTTTTTTCCACCTCCTACCGCTGTTTTAGCCTTCATACCTGCTGTTACCGCTAAAGCTGCTGCTTTTTCCGCAATACTAGCGTCACTAGACTTTACTCGTTGCCAAGCTATATTCGCTAGCTTTTTATCAGCGATTGACCTATTTTTTGAATCGGTAAACGTGGAATATGCGATATCGTGTTCTTTACAAGCCTGATCTAACTTATTTATGCCTGGATCACCTCTTTCCAGTCGTTTTTTTCAATTTAGTTCCTGGTCCGCAATACTGATAACCTCCCGGTATGTGAAATTCGTATGGTAAAGCGTCTATTGCTCTGTTTACGATAGATCCTACTGGAATACGATTTAAAGCTTTACTTAACAGAGAAACCGCTGTGGACGTGATACCGCCTCCTTTCCGTATAGTGTCTCGATATGGACTGGTGTAATGAAACGCCATGATTGTCTTTTATATTCGAAAAGCGTAACCCATGTGTTACCTCTATGACAGGTTGCACATAAATGATGTAATATATGGTGTTATTTAATTAAATATCAAAATCACCCCAATCTGATGATCTAAACTTTTGTGTGTTATGATTAAAAAAATATTTATAAAGAATTTCTTGTTTAATCCATGTATTTCTCATTTTTTCGTCAATAGGTTTATGTTGTCCTGCTACAATATAATTATGCATATCAAATAATAAATTACCTATTACTTTAACAAGAAAATTAACAGTTACAGCGTTATTGGCATAATCAGGGTCTGCAACATTTGTTAATCGTTTGTTATCACAATTCCACCATTTTTTTCCAGTTGGCTCTAATTGTATTATCTGTTCATAAGTAACAGCATCACCAGGCTTTTCACCAATACCTAAATTTGTCAATAACTTTCCTTTACCATCCCAAACATAATTGTTTTCTTCAAGTAAAGTAAACTTTTTATTTCCTTGTACAAATACATCTCCTTGACGTGTTACTACTTGGTTTTGTTTCACAAAACCGGAGGTTTCTTGTTTTAAAGTTTCCTTCATTTGACCCACCGTTGCACCATCTGATGGTGCAAAACCATCTTTTACATTCGCTAAACAATTACCAAGACAGTCAATAACTCCTACATCACGTGTAATACAATGATCTTTGATGTATTTTAAATTTACAGCACCATTTTCATTTTTTGGATAACCTATATCGTTAATAACAAATTTATAAAAAGAAAACCCATCTTTTGTCTTTTCAGGTATTATAGAATGTAAATAGCGTCTATTTATGCTGTCTTTTTCATCTACAGGGTCTGCTACGTTGGATATACGCCGATTTTCAGCATTATACGTTTTTCCATTAAATTTTAACGTATTCTTTAATTCCGATGATAAATAACCTCTGTTTATTGCATCAGCGTTTCGATTTGGCTTACCAACGTTGGAAATTCTATGATTACCCGCGTTATATGTGTTTTTATCTAATTTCAGTGTTGGTACTATCTCTTTTTTTAATACTTTTAAATTTATTGCATCATTTTCATCTGTGGGATCATTAATGTTTTTTAACCGTTTATTACTAATATCATAATCTCCATCAGGTGTTTGTGGTAATCCAACACCTCTTTTTAAAGTATTAAAGTAATATAATCCATCTGATGAATACCGTCCGAACTTGTCAACACTCATGGTGCAACTGAATAACATTCTAGAGTGTAACCCATTTTTATAATATTAGTCCCGATTTCTAACCCATATCAGTTTTTATACAAATTCTTAGTCTTCATCAGTTACATTTGCATCATTCCCGGGACATTTAAAATATTTTAAATCTGCACTAATTAATGATCTGTCTGCTTCATTTCTAAATACATGATTTTTATGAATAAATTCCTCACCAGACAATTTTCTAAATCCGCTAAATGAATTTGGATCTGCAATTAATATATTTTGATAATCATTTACATCCATTAATTTAAATCTTTTGGTATTATAAATAAACTCTTGATTTGCACTATCATATTGTAATGTTTGTCCTACAGTTGCAGCATCCTTTGGATCTGTTCCTTGTGCCAAATTACCTATTTTCTTATTTTTCGCATTGAAAGTACTACCTTTTGGTTTGTCTAATATTAAAGATTGTTTTACTACAACACAATCGTAATCATCGATACCTGGAAATATGTCAATTATTCTTCTATTTGTACCCAACCAACTTCTATGATAATTGTTTGGATTAGTATGTAAAACTTGTGATAAAATCGGAACATCATGAGCATCTGTAGCTAATTGCGCATTTGATAATTTCATGTCTTTGCAATCCCAAACATTATTTTTTTGTTCAAGTAAAATAAACTTTTCATTTCCTTGTACAAACACATCACCCGACCGTGATACTACTTGATCCTGTTTTACAAATCCAGATGTTTCTTGCTTTAAAGTTTCCTTCATTTGACCCACTGTTGCACCATCTGATGGTGCCGAACCATCTTTAACATTCGCTAAACAATTACCTAGACAATCAATAACTCCTACATCACGTGTAATACAATGATCTTTTATATATTTTAAATTTACAGCATCATTTTCATTTTTCGGATAACCTATATCGTTAATAACAAATTTATAAAAAGAAAAACCATCTTTTGTCTTTTCAGGTATTAATGAATGTAAATAGCGTCTATTTACGCTGTCTTTTGCATCTTTAGGGTCATCTACGTTGGATATACGTTTATTTTCAGCAGTATACGTTTTTCCATTGAATTTTAACGTATTTTTTAATTCTGATGATAAATAACCTTTGTTTATTGCATCAGCGTTTTGATTTGGCTTACCAACATTGACAATTCTATGATTACCTGCGTCATATGTGTTTTTCTGTAGTCTTAATGTTGATAATATCTTTTCTTTTAATACTTTTAAATTTATTGCATCGTTTTCATCTGTGGGATCTTTTATGTTTTTTAACCTTTTATTAGTTATATCATAATCCCCATCAGGTGTTTGTGGTAAACCAGCTCCTCTTTTTAAATTATTTGCGTAATATAACCCATCCGAGGAGTAACGTCCGAACTTGTCGACACTCATGGTGCAACTGAATAGTAATCTAGTGAGTAACGCATTTTTTATGAGATTACCCCACGGTTTCGGAGTTCATCCACTAAAGCCACCCATTCGTTTTCCAATCCAGTATGACCCGCTTCTTTAGCTTCATGTATTAGTTTCATTCTATCCACCAATTTATTGATATTATTGTAATAAATCACATTTGTGTTATATAGTTTCTTCATTAAACCTGTACCTGTAACAGATTTGTTTCTTTTTCTTGGTTCTGGAGCACTTATATCCAAAGTGGATGACACAAACCTTCGTTTTACAGGTTTTCTTGGCATTATCGGCATTGGTTGTCTTCTCGTTGTTGGTATTAACTTGGATACAAATACTCTATATTTTAAAGACCTAGATCTAAAAACTGGTTGGTCAGCTAAATATTTTCTCCTGTATGCATTGGTGTGTTCCAAAATCTGTTTATATGCTTCCATGTCTTCTTCTTTAACTAACAATTCTAAAGGCTTTTTTTCAAATAATAATTCAAATAATCCTCTTGTGCCCTTATATCTTTGATTACCAACAATAATATTATCATTTTCATCAATGTTTACCGGGCTATTACCAACCATTAAACCTTCTTCTGTTAATCTTACTCCATAACTATGGTAGTTTTTATTAGGATTTATTCCAGCTAACATTTTTATCATGTATTTCCTTCCTAAAGGTCCTTTGTTATGAATGTTTTCACCCAACAAGCTTATGTTTGACGGACCTTCCCTTGCTTCTTCTTCTTTTTCCTCTTCACTAGCAGTTGATACATCTTCATGTCCTCTTTTAGCTTTTACTTCATATAATTCTTTTATACCACTATAGTCTGGTGATTCTAGCTCTCTTTCAGGTTCTCCGCCGGTAAAACCACTATATGTAGAGGATTCCAGGTCTTCGTCACTAAAATCTTCTGATTTTACATTTTCTCTTTCAAACTTTGTAATAGGTGCAATTGCATCTCCTTCCAAAACGGGTTTAGCAAATTTTTTGTTTAATTGTTTCAAGGGTTCAGTAATAGGTTTAAAAGTAGATTCAAGAAATTTCTCCCTTTCGCTAATACCTAATTTTAATGCTCTGTTTTTATCTCGAATAGAATCACTAAGTGATTTTATTTCCTTTATTAACTTTTCTTGGTTAACCATGTTTGTAGCAAGACGTGTTGTACAACAATGAATGTTTTACATCATGATCAGTGTATTAGTATAAATTTATCAAATCCTATCCTGTATCGACCATTGTTTAGCGGTTGTTCCTTCATAATTGTTAAAAACCCATATTTTTCAGCCCAAGCCTTTCCACACAACTCTTTAAATCGTTCAAATGGCATATCCGCACTTACATGGTCACAATATATGTGTTTTAGGTTGGTTTCATCCTGTTTAAATACAATTAACATGTTTGCATTGTCTCTAATGAGCTGTTTCGGTATTTTGCTGTAAGTTTGACCAATATAAATGCTATCTATGTTGTTATGTCGACCCATTTTTTTTTTTTTTTTTTTTTTTTTTTTTTTTTTTTTTTGAGGGAGAGGCAGGGAAAATGCATTACGCACACAGGTGGCCAGCCTGTAGTGTGGGACTCCCCTAAAAAACGGGTTTACCCACTAAAAAACCTCCTCTACTCTTTAGGATTCTAACCTGGAATTGTTTATCACATTACGTCAGGCTAGGCCTAAATTTGGCTTACGCCCATGGGGCTCGCTCCTTATCCAGCTGTTCGGTCAAGGTATCTGGGCCACTTCGTGGTCCAAATCGGTTTTCTTTTCCAGGAGGATACCCCGGACGAACTGTGACAAACAATCCCAGTTGCCCTCATCCTCCATAATCTTTTGGCAGACCGTGTCCACCGAAAAAACACCGAGTTTTCTTGTGGCCTCCAGGCGGGGCCTTTCCCAACGCGAACAGCGGAAGAAGGTGTGTTCCGCGTCATCGGGAACGCCCGGGCAGTAGATGCAATCCGGTGAACCGGTCTTGCCCATCCGGTTCAGGTACGACTTGAAGTAGCCGTGACCTGTCAGGAACTGCGTGAGGTAGTAGTCCACCTCGCCATGCCGCCTTTCCACCCATGGTTGGACCTGCTCGATGAGTCGCGCAGTCCATCGTCCTCGGGTGTCGTGCTCCCAGCTGTGTTGCCACTGCTGGAAGGTTCGGGAGCGCTCTTCGGTTCTTGCCGTGTCCTTGCCGATCTCGCCTTGTCTCTGGTAAATCGCTTTCCTCTCCCCTGCCAAGAGCTTGACCGGGATGACTCCGGCGACCACCAGGACGGCAGGCTCGGACACTGTCCGGTAGGCGGAACACACCCGGAGCGCAGCTTGACGCTGAACCCGGGCGAGTCGCAACCTGTAGCACTCCTTATCTAGAGCGCCTGCCCACACCTCTGCCCCGTAAAGGAGCACGGACTGGACCGCGGACATCAACAGACGTCTTCTGCTGGATCGGGGACCCCCGACATTGGCCATCAGCCTACTAAGGTAAGTGACTACCTTAGCGGCCTTGTCCGCCGTACGAAAGATCTGATCCCTCCAGCTTAACTTGGTGTCCACCATAACCCCGAGGTATTTGGCGGCACGAGTTGATGTGACCACCTCCCTTCCCACTCGGAGTGGGACGACGGTGTCGATCCTCTTCTTCGTGAGGATCACAATCTCCGTCTTACTGAGAGCAAGCGAGAGACCGTGATCGGACATCCAGTTGTTGACCACCCGCATAACTCGGTTCAACTTCAGTTGGGCCAGCTCAACGTTGCGTGCAGCAATGAGAGCTGCAACGTCATCGGCGTACCCAACCAAAGTGGTTTCCTCAGGCATCTCGGACCTCAGGAGGCTGTCATAGGCAACGTTCCAGAGATCCGGGCCGAGTATTGAACCTTGTGCGGCACCAGAAGTGACTTCCATCGTCCGCGTTCCGTCCCTCGTGTCATAAATCAGGCTTCGAGAGCGTAGATAATCCTCGATGAGCCGCAACAGATATGCAGGAATACGAAAGGTGTTGCGAAGCGCATCCAACATATCGACCCACCTTGCCGAGTTGAAGGCATTCTTGACATCAAGCGTAACAAGAAGCACTACTCGGCGGGAGAAATGGTTGTGGCTCTCGGCTCTCTCCACAGCTCTCTGAACTTCGGTGACAGCGTCGATCGTTGACCGTCCCTTTCTGAAGCCGTACTGACGGGGGCATAAGTCCCCGGCAGCTTCCACGGCAGAAGTCAGGCGGGAACGGATCAGCTTCTCGAACAGCTTCCCAGCCGTGTCCAACATGCAGAGAGGCCTGTGGGACGACGGCAGCTCGGGATCACCTTTGCCCTTGCTGATCAGTACAAGCCTGGCTGTTTTCCAGGGAGCGGGAAACACCCCTTCTACCAAACAGGCATTGTACATTCTCAACAACAAGTCAGCGTTGATTGAAAATACTTTCTTTAAAGCCTCACTGGGAATCCCGTCCGGCCCAGGAGCCTTGTTGCTCTTCAGGGAGAGAACGGAGGTTTCCAGCTCCTCGAAAGTGAAGAGTGGAACGTCCTCTACCCGTCTGAAGTCAACCGGCGGTCGCTGAGGATGTTCAGGAAACAACGCAGCGACGATCCTCCCCATGGTGGCGCCCTCCATGATGGAAGGTGGAGAGCGGGCGCCGAGTTTCTGCGTTACAAGTTTGTAACCCAGGCCCCACGGGTCGGAGTCAACGTCGTCACGAAGTCTCCTCCAGCTATTCGCCTTGCTCCTGTTGATCGCCTGGCGGAGAGATTTTCTCGCAGCTTTATAGGCCTCCGACTTACGAACTCTGTCTGCGGGAATTCTCGCTCTAGTGGCGGCTCGTCTAGTTCTTAAACATGTTCTTCTGAGTTCCGCAATCTCTTCAGTCCACCAGTAAACGGGTTGTTTGTCGCGTCGGGGTTTCCTTCGCGGCATAGACTGGTCGCAGGCCGAGACGATCAGTTCCATCGTGGATGTTACTAGTGCCTCGGCCCCAGCCTCACCAGGATTCCCCTGCGCTCCCCGAGAGATGACTTCGGTGAACTTAACCACGTCCAGTTTGTTGGTGTTCCACCGGCGTGACCCTTCCCGAGATGCGGAAACTCGACGATTTTCCTGATCATGCAGATCAAACACGATGTATTGGTGGTCGCTACCCGTGTAGTCCTCCACAACCCTCCAGCCAGAGATCCTCGGAAGGAGCGACTCAGACGCAAAGGTGACGTCAGGGATCGTGCCTCTCTGCCCGGGGCGCCGAAAAGTAGGTGTGTCGCCCTGGTTGAGGACGACAAGACCGGCCCTGGCGATGAAATCCAGGATGTATTTCCCCCGGGAGCTGGTAGAGGGCATTCCCCACTCGACGGCCCTGGCGTTGAAATCGCCACCAACGACGACATGCCCGGTGGTGCAAAGAACGCACTCCTCTAGGCTATCTATCTTGTCGCGGAAGTCCTGGACGGCCTCGTTGGGGGTGAGGTAGCAACTGAAGATTGTCACGTCCCTACACCTAACCCAGGCAAATCCTCGGCCGCGACCATGACTCCGCACCAAGACATCCCGCGTATTACGCGCCCAAAGTGCAGCAGTACCGAGGCTGTCGGAGATCCAAGTGTTTGGATCTCTGTCCCGATACTGTTCGCTGATAAGGAGCGCGTCAGCACCAAGTTCTCGGGCGAGCTGATCTAGAAGGTTATCAGCTCCCCAGGATCTATGAAGATTGGCCTGGAGGATGCGAATTACCGGCCGCTGCCTTTTGCCTGTTCAAGTGCGGTTCTGAAGGCACCGCACTGACCAGACCCGGGTAAGTGACCGAGGGCACTGGAGCCTGAATCCTTGCAGAGAAAGCAGGAGGGGCTCGAGGAACATTCCTTGCGTTTGTGGCCCTGGCTTCCACACTGGAAGCAGTTGGCACTCCTGTCGGGCCCTTTACAGTTTCGGGAGGAGTGGCCGAAACCGAGGCAACGAAAGCATCTCGAAACTACCACCCTCCGTTTGAGCCTGCAACTGACCCAACCGACTCTGAGGTGCTGAAGGCTAAGCAGCTTATTGGCGTGCTTTTCGCCCATCTCAGCAACAGCCATCCGGAGTTGACTTCGGTTAGGCTTTGTCAGCCATACCCTCACTCCATCAGCCGGTATCTCCGGGAGTGCCACCTGGATCGCACGGGTCACCTCGTCTTCGGTGGAGAGGGCATCAAGGTCCCGAATCTCGACCGAACACTTCGGTTCTAGGGCCTTGATGGAGCCTTTGTCCCCAAGTGCAGTCTTGAGGGAAGCGGCAAAACCGATCTTGTCACTCGACTTCCCCAGTTCGAGGAGGACATCCCCGTTCTGGGTTCGCCGAATAGACTTGATAACGGTGTCGGTCTCCTCCGGTTTGGCCTGCGATCTAATCTGACCCAGAACATCGGCAAAAGATCGCCCCCCTAAGGGCTTAATCAAGATTGCCTCCTTCCTGGGCTTCTTAGGCCTGGGTTGTTTAGGCTTTCTGACAGACTTGCCAGAGGCCTCCCCAACCGGGTTTGAGACTTGCGTCCGCTCCACCCTCGACGCACTTTTCGAAGCTGCCTCCGCTTGCTTCTGCCTCCTCCTTTCTTTCTTAGACAGGCGCGTCTTCCAGCCCCCCAAAGGTGTCGAGGCAGAGTTTTCTGCCAAGGCAGGATTAGCCGCCGGAGCAGGAACCTCTGCAGGAGTAGCCGCTGGAACAACGACAGCGCCCGGGATGGAATGAGCAGCCGGGACAGGAGATGTCTGCGATGATGCAGTGACAAAAACTGGCCTCGGCGCCAAGTCCAACTCCCCGAGCTCAGGGCTTCCCGATGATGAACCGCTCTGCCTCTTCTTTCGCTTTCTGGCTTGAGTCTGGGACTCAGCCAGATGAGCTTGAGGCGAAGCAGAGATGACTCGGTTCGTGACATCGCGCTCCTGTTTCACTGCCTTAAGCCTGATTTTCCGGCATTCCTCGATTTCGTCTAGAGAATCTTCGAGTTTCGGAATCCCCTCTTTTATGGCCTTGTTTACGTTCTTTTGAATTAAGAGGGCCTTGGCCATCTCCTTCAAAAGAGCTTTCATCTTCTTCAGACATGAGTCTTCCTCCTCGTGGGCGTCGTCCTGCTGCTGCCGAAGCATTTGCAGCTCGAATGCCGCACGAAGAGGGCTCTTCCTGGGAGGTATTCCATCGAGCCTGGGTTTTGAGGTTTCTGCCTCGGTCACCTTCATCGCTAGATTGACATCCACTTTCTCCTTTTCAGGCTCGGACGACGATCCGGCGTCACTTACCGTCTTGAACGGTGCCGGTGGGGGGGAGGTTTTAATTCCCCCTGTCGGCGTCCCAGTCTTCGAGGTCGGAGACCTTTGCACAATAGAGCTTCGCCTAAAAGCGGCTTGCTCATTCTCCTTTACGTTCTTCGTGTTTCGGTTGATAAAATCCATGCTTTCATGTCACCAGCGCATCGTGCGGCAAGGGGCGGCCCTTCATCGGCCGAGAGCGGGTACACCCTCGGAGGTCTACCCCCCGTAGGAAATTAGACACCCCTACCCCAGGACTCTGGGGCCCGAACCTCCGTTTGCCCAGCACCGATACACACAAGGTGCCGGACGTGCTGGGGGTCGCACCGTGGCAATGCAGAGTCCGATCCCTGCATCCATGCCGCACTCCCTGACTAAGGTCCGAAGCGGCTGGCTTCTGACGACACACTGGAGGAGACCATCGGCAGTGCGAGGCACACATCAGTCCCTGCAACACAACAGGGACACTCCCAGGACCCCCCAGCATGCGCCGGTCGAAAGAAGGTGGAAAGACACCCTTGATTCGGGGTCGAAAAAAAAGAAGGTGAGCAAGGTTAGCTCAGGAAAGAATAAAGACGGTGAGCTAATACCTGAAAGATGAGAAGAATGGCCTTAGCTCGGGAAGAACTGTGAGGAGGGTCTCACAGCTTGGCTCAGGTACCCCGGGGTCGCCAAGAAACACCCGTACAGTGGAAAGCCCACTGCCCCTGAGGGAACCCCCCTTATGTCGACCCATGGCGAAGTAATTTCTTATTGTATTTTGATTTTCACAAGATACGTCGTCAAATATGAATACTGAGAATGGTTTAGCCTCTTGCGGTTGCATGACACTCTCGCTCGCGTTGAATTTAAAATATTTAACTTCAGGCACATTATTGAGTATTTGTTCCAATAACTGATATTTTGGTTGTTGTAGTGACTTTGAAAATACATATAAATTATTAAAACGTAATCCTTTAGGGTTTGTAATCAAATTGAATACTACATTTGTTTTTCCACAATTGGAAGGACCGGTAACCAGACAACGCACCGTGTTTGGTAACAAAACACCGTGTTTCCCAGTATTGAATTGAGAACCATCCACTGTGAGTTCATCTATATTATTAATAGTAAAATTGTCTTTTTGCGGTATTATCTCCATCCTTTGTAATGGTTCAACCCAAAATGATGCTCTATCATTATATTAGATCCTTTTTAGGTATCCAAGAATCTTCCGTTTTATTAAATCCTAACCATCGTACTTTAACCTTATCCTTTTTTCGTTGCAACACCTTTTCAACTAAATATACATCACCTACTGTTGATTTTAACATTTCATGTCCATAAAACCCTCCTTCAAGCAATTGTCCTTTATTATCTTTTAAAATGTAAGTTTCTGGTACTGTAGGTTGCACCTTAAATACGGTAAATACCTCATTTGTCCAGTTCGGAAGATATCTTTTACTGAATACACCTTTGTATTTGCTTATTCGCACTTTATCGCCAACATTAAACCTTTTAGGCTTTAGTTTTTCAACTTTTGGTTTAATATTCATTTTTATACGTTTTAATACAAGTTTTTCATTTTTATTAGTCACTTGGCTTGGTTTCATACCGATAGTTCTATGAAACTTGTTATTGTAATCGCTTATAAGTTTTGGTAACATATCAATCCATACGTGTGATCCTCTGTTGGAAAACATCTTATACATGGCACCTTTTAAAGTTCTGTTAAATCTTTCAATTATTGATGCTTTTACCTCTGAATTAGTTGAGTAATGGTTAATGTCATGTTTTTTCATTAAATTTGCAAATTCCTTATTAAAATATTCTTTTCCATCATCAGTTTGTAAATGTTTTATAGTATGTTTGTCTCTTTGTATAGCTGTTTCCATTGCTTTTGTAACACTTTTGCCACTTTTATCTTTTAGTGGTAAAGCATCTGCCATTTTTGAAAAACAATTAATAATAGTCAATATGTATTTAAATCCTCTATTTTGTTTACTGTAAGGAATCATTTCGATTAAATCCGCTTGATATAAATCATTTATTCCTTTTATCACTGTATTTCTTCGCGGAAACTTTCTTCTTGCAGGTTTATGAAGCTCGTTGACAATTTCTTGCTTCAAGTTCTTCATATTGCAGGTTTGAATGTTTCATGTATCACATGTATAATCACAATGAATGTTGTCTTAAATATTCACATGATTTATATAGGTCAAGGTCATCCAAACTTGTGTAAAAAAATGGGGAACACGGCGTTGGACTTGCCGTGTTCCCCATTTTTTTACGGAAGGAGAAAGGAATAAGGTCGAAGTTGTATAAGGACGAAGAATAGGTTACTAGTTGATAGGGTTTAGAGAGTAGTGGCCGAAAGGAAGAGTATGGATTTTATCCGGCATAATATGCCTTTTATCATCTTGAGCTGATAGTGCCCTTTTAACTTCAGTGACACTGTAGACCTCATGTTTAAAGCTTCTAATAGTGTTGAACGTTGCAGACATTGTAGAATCTTCAAACAAGCAGGTCTTGTAGTGGTCAAATGTCACATGTTTCTTCAAGTATGATGTTTTGACTCCTTTAGCTTTCTTCACTGTCGGTATGTCATTTTCCATATACATCTTGAAGGAATATAATTTGGACATCAGCGCAACTATTTCCTCCAAAGGCATTCCATTTGCTTCATCTTTAAATTTTCCAATTACTTTTTTATTCTTTTCATTATAATTTGGATGGTTCTTTGGATAGTCAGAGAAGTCAAAGTCGTCTTTGTATGGGAAACTCCTTAGATCTTCATACATGTCCAAAGTCTTTATCCAGTAGATGAACGCGTCGGTATCCATGTATGCAACTCCAATGTTGTCTCTTCCGTAGTGTTTAACCATTTTGTTGTAATGGAAATCATACATCAGAGTTTTACTTATATCCAAAATCGACATTCCAATGTATAACGGACGATCCATCACTATTGTTGTTTTATTCATACTGACAGCAACTAGATTTTCGTTTATAATCATTGATGTTCCGAAATTTGGTTTTTGCACTAATTTTTCCAATTTCCTAGGATCACTTACTAATTTTACAATTTTGTGTTTTCTCTTGTTCTCCAATGTCTTCCCAAAGATGGCGTTGTTCATTAATTTGTAGAAGTCCTTTTCAAATGCTGTTGTCGCTGCAGCTCTTCTTGTAGTGTTGGAAATCGATATATGGTTTCAACCAACAAGACTGGGTGAATTCAATTGCTCTGTGAATTTTCACTATACGTAGGCCCAATTCAAGTGCTTGTTGAACTACCCAGTAGTGTGCCACATATCGACTCTTATTCTCCAAGGTCATCATCAGCTTGGGCCATCTTCCTGTCGGTGAAACTTCAGTCTTGGCTAGGAGAGGCAGGTCGTAATGATGGTCGTGAAGGTGTTCTGGATATTCAAAATCACAGTCCAAAATATAGCCTGTTTGACCATCTTTTGGAATCCGTGATATGTCACCGATGGTGGTCGGGTCAATCCACTTGAAGTCTGCGTAGGGAAGTGGATTTGACATCGCCCAACCATAGAGGTTGTTCGCATCAAAATATCCAAGGTAGAGTGATGGTTGTTGCTCGTCGAAGTTGGGGATATACTTGTTGTTGGCCTTAACATGTCTTGTCACAGCTTGAGTCAAACCACCTCGTACACCTGATTCGATCATGAGGACCATATCGATATCTGTTAGAAGTTCCAATCGACAGTTGGTTGACTTTAGCATAGCTTGCCATGCTAATCCTGGAGATGTGTACGAGTGCAGAGGGTCCAGTCCATAGGCGGAGAAGCAGGTGTTTCGAAATTCTTCCATCACATCGCACAGCAGAGTTACGTCCAATTTTATGTAAAAGTCAGAATATTCCCCTAAGGTTTGAATGTTTAGTTGGTTCCAAACATTACAAGCATGATTGTAGTCTTCAACAGTGATTGCACTTTCATTTAACTTGCTATTGAAGGCTTCAATCGGTGGCAGACTGGTTTCTTCAAATTTTTCTGCAGAAGTTATGTAATCATAGGGGAACACTCCTTTACGCATTACTAAGTCCAATTTATCTTCAGGTACAATTTTGCTGGTTTCTTTTAAGTCTTCTTTTCTTAGGTTTTCAGACAATTTGCTCAAACTAGATGACATAAATCTATAAGAGTCTACGAAGCGAAGTTTAATTTTACCTACTGTTTTTGAGAAACTGATGTACTTCTCCAATGTTTCAGCTAATACTTCAATTTTTCCATCATCCCGTCCTAACTCTGGGATAATGAAGTGGGAGTCATAGCCGCTAAGATTGTGTAACACGACAGGGATAAAGTTTGGTAGTTTGTAATTTATATTGCATGAATTACAAGCAGCTCCTCTGTATAACCCTGTCAGGTGATCGTGATCTCTTACTTTTGGATTTTCTTCACTGAAACTCTTTTTGCATAAATAACATCTTGATGCTGAATTGTATTCTTCTTGTTGATTTTGGTTCAAAGGTTCCATGGGTAAAACATTACCGAATAAGCGTTGCACCTTTTCAGCAATATCATACAACTGGTCTACAAAATACTTAGCGGCTTTTTCCCCACGGTAGAGTATTGGAGTGGATGTTAACCCATAGTGTTGTAACTGTTCTTCAGGCAAAGTGGATTTCACCAATAAGCAAAAACTGTTAGGTTGATGCAATTGATATTTGGTTCTTCTAGTCACCTCACCATTCGGAAGCTCCTGTGGTACTAACGTGGATTCGAAATCTGCGTAGACGGCTACTGGAATCCGATATTGGTGAACTGTTTTGTTGAATTGGATGAACGCTCGAGATGGCGGTGGCAGACTAATCTTCACTTCATAGTTGTCATTACAAAGTCTTTGGTGCTCCATCAACCACTCCGATCCTCCACGTCTGAATTCCTTGCATGTAAAACAAAAGCATCTCTTGCATATTGTTATCTTACGATTTTGTTTTGACACTTGTCGTACAACCAAAGATTCAAAGTTTTTAATATAAACATAATGTGAAATCTCACCTTTGGTTATCAATAATAAATCAGTATGGTTACTTTGCTCTACTTTTCCTACTCGTAGTGGATACACATTGTTTGAATCATCTAAACCGAACACGTTAACAGAAACACCTGGATTTTGTTTCTCAAATTTAGTAATTTGATCAAGACTCACAGGATACGACATTCCTCGAAAGTTATAGCGGTGTTGAACAGCTTCGTATGCTATGCTAGGTCTAATAGCATTATGTCCCACGTATTTTGCTAACATTGCATACCGGAAACATTCATTGTCCTCATTTTTCACATTGATACATGATTTAGTATCTCGGATAACCTTTGGTAGAGGGATAAAGCTGCTACCTCTTATACCATATCCATGCTTGTGAATCCTCACATCCATACCTTCAATCGATGATAACGTCCAGCCAGATCCTCTTCCTTCATGTTCTTGGAGTTTCATTAACAGTTCATTCAAACATTCTTCTAAAATTTCGCTGATATCAGATGTGGTTGTAAGGGTTCGGTTTTTAGCAATGAATGCTCTCGGTGAGTTTTCACCATCGCAATTAGTAAACATAGCCTCCAACACCAATCCAAATTTAATAAAGTTCAATCTTGTCAATTCTTCCGTCAATGTTTTTACAACTAGTTTTTTAGCTTGAGTTAGAAAATTTTCCAATTCTAATTGCAAGTTATTAATTTTGAAATGAGTTACAACTGGTCCTGGCAAGGCTGTGGTGCGCAGTTGTCTTATATCTTCCACTTCTTCTGTATCCTCTTCTTCCATATCCTCTTCTTGGGTACGCAGTTGTTTTACATCTTCCACTTCTTCTGTATCTTCTTCTTCCATATCCACTTCTTGGGTACGCAGTTGTTTTAAATCTTCCACTTTTTCTTTCATTTCCTCTTGAATAAATCCTCCAGCTGTAGATGGTCCAGCTCCGGCAAATTGAATAACACTTGGTCTTCTTCTTTGCATTAACTGTAAATAGCTAGCCCAGTCCTCCTTCTGCTTCTGGGGTTTTTCCAAAAACCGATCAATCGCATCCAAGTCTTCTTCACTTACTACAATCTCTTCTTTTCTGTCCTCTTCACGATGCAATTCTCGGTGTAACTGTAGATAGCTATCACAGTCGTCCATCTGCTTCTGGTAGTTTTCCAATAACCGATCAAACGCATCCAAGTCTTCTTCACTTACAACAATCTCTTCTTTTCTGTTCTCTTCATGATGCAATTCTCGGTGTAAAACAAAGATATCTTCATCTTGGAAAAACTCACCACAAATATCGCAAAGAGCCATTTTTTTACAGTTTGGCTTTGAGTGTGCACTCGGTGAATGTCCACGCAATAATGAGCAGCGCGCTCAACCGGGTCCCTTTATACCCGAGGTTGAAGGGTGGGGGAAGGTGACGTCATATACATCCAGTTTATCAATCATGTAGTAGATTTGGCTTTTAAACACCCATTTTCAATTTATTCTTCAACAGGTTTGATAAATCAATGATCTTTGGTCTAAATCCACTACTTTGTACAAATTTTTTGTTTGGGCACTTCTCGTCCGGAGCAAAAAACTCTTTGGTCAAGGTCAAAATTTTTTTCTCAAACAAAAAAAGTTCGGGGGGTGGGGGGGGGGGTCATTACTGTATTTAGGTCAAGGTCACGAAAAAACTTTAAAAAAATTAAGCCCCACCTGGGGCACTTGGGTTGTCATCGCTGTAGCCTCCGAAGAGACCCAACTATGACAACAAGGCAACATCCAATGTCGTGTACCCTTCGCCACGCAAGACTTGTAAACATTTACTGCATTGTCTTTTCAGTAGCTAACAAAGATTCATTTACATAATTTTGTGTTTCCAGAAGGAAACAAACTGAGGACACCCTAGTGGCTTACGTCCTCGTCCGAGTGCAGAGGCCGCCGCAACCTTTTGCATGCCAGCGTACAAACGGACATGCTCCCAAATGCCATCCGCAACCTTTTGCATGCCTGGCAGGAGCCTACCGATAATTAAAATAGGCTTTACACGGGGGCCTACTCCCGTAACCTATCTTTAATATTTTTAATTTACAATGCATTGAATTTTTACAAGTCTTTGTGGGTCAAGGCCACACGGACATTAAAAAATTTCGGCCCCCGTACATCCATGGCGAACCACGAATGTTCGGGGGCCTTGGGGACTAAAAACACAAATATCTAACAAAGATTCATTTACATAATTTTGAGTTTCCAGAAGGGAAACATACTGAGGACACCCTAATGGCTTACGTCCTCGGTCCGAGTGCAGAGGCCGCCACAACCTTTTGCTTGCCAGCTTACAAACGGACATGCTCCCCAAATGCCATCCGCAACCTTTTGCATGCCTGGCAAGGAGCCTACCAATTATTAAAAGTGGGCATTTCTCCATTCATTTCAGTATCATTTTTGTAATTTTTACCAGGGGGCCACTTTTAGCACCTTTTTTCAAAATCACAAAATGGTAAGGTTTACGAAAACATTTTTTTGCTCCTATAATTCATATGTATATTTGTCAAAAGTCAATTACAAATGGTAAATAACATAGTAAAGTAAATATTACATAATTTTGAAACAGGATTTTTTGATAATTTATTATCTTTTTAATATAAAAACAAAATGGGGGGCCACTTTTGGGTACTTTCCTTATCACCATTTTAAAACCATGTTAAACTATTTTTAGGAGGTTTAAAAAAAATATATCCACGTCACGTGAACCACCATACCATTATTGTGAACGTATTCAAGTTTCATGCGAATCCGATATGCAAGATTATCGAGATAAAGTGTTTCAAAGGCACCTTTAATTAACATTGTTCTTATGAGAATAAAAATCAAGATGGCGGAGGTACTGCAGACTCTTAAATATAAACAAGCCTTTTCCGACATGGCATTCCAGATAATAATAATATATTGTATGGCTTTTAGTAAAGGGAGATCAGCAATTAACTGTCAGTTTTCCTAATTTAAAAGCCCTGCACTTTATTGTTTTCCATGCAGGTGGACCAACGGCTTAAGTGACTTCCGATCCACGGGTGCGACCGAGCGATTTTTTGCCCCAAGCCGGGAGTTGAATCCGGGCCCGCTGGGTGATAACCCGCTGCTGCCTAATCCAGATAACCTCATGTGATTGAGATTATGGTTCCAAAAGAATTGTATAAGTTTACTTTGCCTTCAGGTACTAGTTTTAAATTAATGTTTTATAGCCTTGAATTTACACGTAACATGCAAACAAAATGAAATTTAATATTTATAAACTCCTCCTAATTGACTCGTATTTGTTTTATACTGCATAAAGTAGTGTATAAAAGAAATACGATAAATTAAAAACCTAAACAAATAGGAAAATTGTTTTACTCTTATAAAATCAAATTAAAGATTTGAAATAACAAATTGGCCATTAGTTATGATGGCGATCTTATCTTAAAAAAGAGAAGTCAATTATGAATATTCGTTTTCCTTTACAGTTTCGCTTACAATTGGTCAACAAGATAACAAAAATGTTGACTTAAAAAACATAACTATGTGTCAACACAATTATTTGAGTCATATCCACAAACCTTTTATAGTCCTCTATTAATAAAGTAATAAATCAAATAGCTTAAGGCTTAAACTTGTTTCTCCAGATATTATTTTCATAAGAAACACAACTTTATAGTCACAATCAATTTAATTTATATTGGGCCTACGTCTAAGTCCCAGTTTGAACAGCACCGCCACCGCGTCATACAACATGTCTACCACAGTAAAGCGCAGTGTTTGGCATCAATAGTCAATTGCCCTTGTGAAAGAGGGGAAAAGTTGTTGATCCTGGGTTTGAGGCTGCTATTTTGTAGTTGAGATATCAGCCGTTGTCAACAGAATTGCCCTGGCCTCCCTCTATATTGCAGCAGGGGACGGCGGTAATCTGCAAATCCCTGGGAATCCGGACACCGTACCATCGGGTCACACGTTATTGATAAATGACAAGAATTCAACTTTTCATTTGTAACACGATATCTCTAGGCAAAATACGTCTTTTAGCAGATTACTGTCATCAAATTATTTGTACATGCAAATAATTTTATACCTTAGGTTCAGGCAAATAATGTTGTGTAAGAATTAGAGGTAAAGGTGGTATTATGAGCCCCTATTTTGTTTTTTTGTAATAATTTTGTTACAAAAATATTTACACCTATTCTTTTTATTGTGTAATATAGAGTAAGGAGTTACAAAATCAGTTTTATTATTATTTGTTCGATAAAGGTAAAGTTTCTGGACAAAAAATATAAATTTTTGAGTCAATACACTTTTTACAAAATTTCATGTGTGCTGGTAATATGCGCCCCTTAGTTTAATAAGACAAACATACATGCATTATGTAAAAAAATAGATAGTAAATGTATTTAAAGTGAAAAAAACTAGTTTTAGCGAATTTCCTTTAGAAATAAGCTATTACCGTCGTTTTCATGGGAGCTGCCGTTTGTATCGATGTAGGGACACCTGTCCGATTACATAATTATGTATATTATATTGTGGCTTTTTATGTGTACTTTCTGGATACGTAGTGATTATTTGTCGGAAACACATTTAAAACTGCACAAATAACGATTTACTAAAAAATTTAACATGGGCTTATATGGGAAATAGAATTTTCAATTTTGAGTGTTTGTGAACACGATAACTAGTGCAAAAATCGTCTGATCATCATGAAATTTGGTACAGGCATGTAAAGTTAGATTCTCTTGGATGAGTTCGTTAACCAGTAAGATCGGCCCAACTTCAGTAGGGAAAGTGGGGGATTTTACCCCTCAAAAGTGGGCTTTTTCCACTTTTTACATAGATATTTTAATTTGATTACCTTTTAATGTACACCATTAGATTCAGCTCGAAAAAACAAACAATTTTGTATGTTTAATTATTGCTCTACGTCCACTGGTTACCGAGATATTAGCGAATTTCCTTTAGAAATATTAGCGAATTTCCTTTAGAAATAAGCTATTACCGTCGTTTTCATGGGAGCTGCCGTTTGTATCGATGTAGGGACACCTCTGCGATTACATAATTATGTATATTATATTGTGGCTTTTTATGTGTAATTTCTGGATACGTAGTGATTATTTGTCGGAAACACATTTAAAACTGCACAAATAACGATTTACTAAAAAATTTAACATGGGCTTATATGGGAAATAGAATTTTCAATTTTGAGTGTTTGTGAACACGATAACTAGTGCAAAAATCGTCTGATCATCATGAAATTTGGTACAGGCATGTAAAGTTAGATTCTCTTGGATGAGTTCGTTAACCAGTAAGATCGGCCCAACTTCAGTAGGGAAAGTGGGGGATTTTACCCCTCAAAAGTGGGCTTTTTCCACTTTTCACATAGATATTTTAATTTGATTACCTTTTAGTGTACATCATTAGATTCAGCTCGAAAAAACAAACAATTTGGTATGTTTCATTATTGCTCTACGTCCACTGGTTACCGAGATATTAGTGAATTTCCTTTAGAAATAAGCTATTACCGTCGTTTTCATGGGAGCTGCCGTTTGTATCGATGTAGGGACACCTCTCCGATTACATAATTATGTATATTATATTGTGGCTTTTTATGTGTACTTTCTGGATACGTAGTGATTATTTGTCGGAAACACATTTAAAACTGCACAAATAACGATTTACTAAAAAATTTAACATGGGCTTATATGGGAAATAGAATTTTCAATTTTGAGTGTTTGTGAACACGATAACTAGTGCAAAAATCGTCTGATCATCATGAAATTTGGTACAGGCATGTAAAGTTATATTCTCTTGGATGAGTTCGTTAACCAGTAAGATCGGCCCAACTTCAGTAGGGAAAGTGGGGGATTTTACCCCTCAAAAGTGGGCTTTTTCCACTTTTCACATAGATATTATTTATTTATTTTATTTGTTTATTAGGACAGTCAGATACAATAGTTACATATTGTGTTGACTTTTTTCAGCCCTAAACAGATAGAGCCACCAGTTTATTAAAACCCATCAAATAATTCGGCAAAGTGCACTTTATTTAGGCTATAAAACTATTAATCTAATTCTACGTTTCCCAGCAGGTGTTTGCATGGGTATGATTTATAAACTCTACAACACTATAAAAAGCATTATTTATTAAATATTCTCTTAGTTTTTTGTAAAATAGTTTGATATTATTAATATTTCTTATGCTTTCAGGGAGATGGTTAAACAGTTTAGCTCCCGCGTAACATGGCAACTTATGGTAATTTTCGAGTCTGTGGAAATCAGTTCTGAATAAATTTTTATTTCTAGTATTATAGTTATGAAAATGTGTGCCGAATTTTGAGTCACATTTTGTTAGAAAAAACTTAATTGTCTGATAAATATATAATCCTGCTAATGTTAAAATTTCCATACTACGAAAGGCTGGTCGGCACGATTCTCTTCTGCCTATCTTTGCTAGGGTTCGTACAGATTTCTTTTGTAGAATAAATACCCTAGGAAATTTTCAATCAGCACAAGCCCCCCATAGAGGTAATCCATAGGATAAATGTGGCTGAATTATGCCATAGTAAGCTGTTTTTAAAATTTTTGTTCCACAATATTTTGAAAGTCTACGCATAAGAAATATTCCCGAGGAAATTTTCCTACAGACATATTCAATATGATGTTCCCAAGTTAAATTTTGTTCTTTGTTTAAACCTAGGAATTTTACACACTTGACTTGTTCCAAAATGTGTTCATTTATCATAATTACAGGGTTTTTGCTTTCATATATATTACTTAAATTAAAATTTATGTAGTTTGATTTTGAATAATTTACTCTTAAGTTTAAACTACTAAAAAACTGGACACAACAATTGACCTGCGTGAAAGATACACTCTCTATATTTTCAGTTGAATCAGCTGTAAAACTGAGAGTTGTATCATCAGCATATTGTGTGATTTGTTCAACATTTATTATTTCATCTAAATTGTTTACATAAAGCAAGAACAAAACGGGGCCAAGGATTGAGCCTTGAGGAACACCATATGCTATATTTTCTCTACCAGACAATTTATTTTCTATCAATACTTGTTGGGTTCTTCCTTCACGGTAGGATTTAATCCACTTAAAAGAAGTTCCCCGAATACCATATGTTTCAAGTTTATTCAGAAGTAAAGCATGATCAACGCAATCAAAAGCTTTACTGAGGTCCAAAAAGACACTTGTTGCCTTATGGCCCTTTTCAAGTTCAATTAGAATGAATTCAAGGAATTTATTTATAGCGTCTAGCGTACTGAAACCCTCTCTGAATCCAAATTGAGCTTTTGAAAGAATATTATTATGATCCAAAAAAGAGGTAAGTCTAATATAAAAAAGTTTCTCTATGATTTTGCCAAAGATAGGCAGGAGAGCAATCGGTCGGTAATTACTCATGTCCGACGGATCTCCTTTCTTAAATATAGGTATGATTTTCGCCAATTTTAAATTATCAGGGAATATACCTTCTTCAAAGGATAGATAGATTATTTTCGTTAAAATTTTACTAATACTTGAAATTATCTGTTTTAATAACCACATGGACAAACCAGTGATATCAGTAGATTTTTTTGCAGAAAAATGTTTGATAACATATATTAATTCATCCTCTGTGACAGGACATAAGAACATAGATTTCGTAATAAATCTTTTACATTTTATTACTTCAGGTTTAATGTCATTATTAACAGCAACGTTTGAAAAGAAAGAATTAAAAATTTGGGCTATACTTAAAGGATCTGAAATATATTTATCATCAACTTTAAGTTTCACAGGGTTTTTAATTTGTTCTTTGTGACCATTTATTATATTCCAAGCAGTTTTAGAAAAATTATTACATTGTTCAAGCTTTCTGTTAATATCATATGCTTTTGCTGCTCTGATTACCCGTCTATAAATTGCTCTGTACCGTTTGTAAAAAGCTTTAAAATTTTCGCTTTGGGAGCTATAGAATAGTTTTGAATAGATTTTAATGTTTTTTCTGGATACCAATATTCCCTTTGTTATCCACGTCGATGATCTATTTTTTGGTCTTTCAACATATGTTCGTAAAGGACATGATTTGTCCAAATGACTAGTAAATGTTGATACAAACTCAGAAAATTTTTCCTGAACCGAATCTTTACTATTAACAGATAGCCAGAATTCATTTTTTAAAGATTCCTTGAGCTCGTAATATTATCTGGTAAGGTGATACGTTGTAATTTTTTTGTCGACTGTATTAATTCAGGAGAAAAATTGTTCAGAGTAACCATCTGCCCAAAATGGTCAGAGACAGCTGTGTTTATAACATCAATGTCTATATGACCACTTAAATTTGAAATAACATTATCAATTGCAGTTTTAGAATTACCTTTTATACGTGTTAGAAAGTTTATAGACCATTGTAAATTAAATTAATTTAATAAATCTTTAAATTGTTTTACAGCTCTATCTTTAATATTCAGTACATCTAAGTTAAAATCACCGATAATAATAAATTTTGATTTTCTTTTTGTTAAGAGCTGTAAAAGGAACTCAAATTTTTAAAAAAATGTGTTGATATTACCATTTGGAGAACGGTAAATACCAACTAGGCTGGTTTTCCAATTTTTGATTTTAAAAGAAATACCAGTAATTTCTAAATTCTTGTCCGTAGAAATTTAAAATTTAATTTATTAAAAACAATTGTGTTTTTAACAAAAATTGCAACCCCTCCTGATTTATAATATTTCCGGCAGTATATGTTAGCCTGGACGTAGTTTTGTAACTGGAAAAATGGCAATTTTCAGTGTTAAATGCATGTTCACTGATAACAAAGAAATTTGGATTTAATTCCATGCAAACAATTTCTAAAATGTTAATTTTTTAGTTGCACTTTGCACATTTTGGTGAAAAATTGAAATGTTATTTTTAAATGAGGGGTAGTCTTTTATATTTACCCTCCCAACGACTGGTGGCTTTACCTGTTTAATATTTTTATTTGATTACCTTTTAGTGTACACCATTAGATTCAGCTCGAAAAAACAAACAATTTGGTATGTTTAATTATTGCTCTACGTCCACTGGTTACCGAGATATTAGCGAATTTCCTTTAGAAATAAGCTATTACCGTCGTTTTCATGGGAGCTGCCGTTTGTATCGATGTAGGGATACCTCTGCGATTACATAATTATGTATATTATATTGTGACTTTTTATGTGTACTTTCTGGATACGTAGTGATTATTTGTCGGAAACACATTTAAAACTGCACAAATAACGATTTACTAAAAAATTTAACATGGGCTTATATGGGAAATAGAATTTTCAATTTTGAGTGTTTGTGAACACGATAACTAGTGCAAAAATTGTCTGATCATCATGAAATTTGGTACAGGCATGTAAAGTTAGATTCTCTTGGATGAGTTCGTTAACCAGTACGATCGGTATCGAAAAAAATGTTTGATCATCATGAAATTTGATATCACATTTATGTAAAGATTTATAGTGTGTGTTTAAATGTGTTATATACACTTATGTAAAGATTGCCATTGGAAATTCGCTAAGTACGCAGGTCTGCTGCGACGAGGGTATTATTTTTATATAAGGTCAAAGGCTTTTAATAGAAGTTATTTACAAAAATCACATACGTAATAGTCTCTTTCACACCCTGCGCACTCATTATGCGCCCACATTTCACACACTTGGCACTGCACCCAAAGCTCTCCTCTTTTATCTTCGGAGAACAGTGTTTCACAGAAAAGGCAGACAACGTCATCTTTTCTAGGGGTATCATTTAGGGGGCTTTTCAGGGGAGTTTAGGGGGCTCATATACCAAGCACACATAGGGGCTCATAATACAACCCTCGCCATATTTGTAAAGAAATAGTCAAATGGCAACCTTGCATAGGGTAGAGCGGGGTAATACCGTGCACTTAAGCAATAATATTTTTTATCTTTAATTTGGAAACTTAAGTGAAAGTGGCAAACATCTCATTTTGAAGAAAATTTGATTTGCCACAAATTATCTATTTCATATTTGGTATTTCTAGCTAACTTTGAGTGCTAAGCCCATTTTACAAAACCTTTACACTGTGCGGTATTGCCCCAAGTGCTGGATCAATACCGTACACAAGTAAAAAATAGTGTTTAAAAAATAAAATTTAATTTAAATATTATTTAAATATTGAATTAACAAAAAAAAGAAAACATAAGCTTACAATATAATCCAAACAATACCCATAATACATTTTTAATATCAAAACTAAAAATAAGGTAAATAAATAAAATTTTATTTAAATTTTTTGTTTTTTAATATTGAATTAATAAAAAAGAAAACACAAGTTAACGTTATAATTAAAATACCACGTAATACATTTTTTATTTGTAATAAACACCTAGCACCCTGCACGGCATTGCCCCATGCAAGAAGTACAGTATTGCCCCAAAACGACATGACGTAGCATTTCCAACCATAACCTAAAATAAGAACACTTTAGGGATTGTGTTTGGTGTTTAAAAATAGCGCAAGATATGAGCTATTCAATACCACTAGTTTGAATACAGTAAGTAATAGCAAGTTTCACTTACATCAGCTTAAGTAAGTCACTAAAATTAGAAGGAAAGTTGACTGAACAATAAAAGTTTTTGTCACACACGCATTTATCAAGATGGACGTTCCCCGACTGTCTCTATCGGTTTCGCATTTCTTCTGCTAGACACCAGCACGTCCTAGCGCTCACTGCATCCTTCAGCTTGTCTGAAAATACTGTGTACGGTATTGCCCCGCCGTCCGGTATTACCCCGCTCTCCCCTACTCTAAACTTAAACTTAATTTATGGTTTTGTAATCCTTAAACCTTGTTTGACAACGGGCATTTACTGTAGAATATCTTTGTGAACTAGAATACAGGTTAATATGGAAATACAGTATGTACATCCCTTACAACGTTTTTATCAGCACTAGAAACGAAAAACACTTGTTGCCACTGACAGCCACATTGGAACAGAGCCAGACCACTCTAGCGGTGCTTCCTCTAACTATAACTATAGTTTTCGGTGGATCCCGCTAGATTGCAGACTATACTTAAGTCTATACTATACAATTGGACTTTCATATTTAGTAAATATCAACTGACTAATAACTGTAAATAATATTAAACTATAAAATTTCTTAGAAATTTTAAGTAGGCTATTGTCTGAATTCGATGTATTTAGGCTACGTATTGAAATCTTTACCTTGAACCAAAAAAACAATCCAATTATATTGCTAACGTTTACTACGCATTAGTCTTCAAAGTATGATTTTGTTTGTAAAAAGGTATTTTCCTTTTTCTCAGCAACAACTCCAGGTTGGCTGGGGTTTGTTAGACGAATCTTATTTATCTAAGCCTGTTTATTTCCTCCGTTGATGACATAATTCGGCGCATTCAGAAATACAGGTGACTTCGTCATGAAATTTGAGCAGACACGACGGTAAAATGCAGTTAATCATTAACAAGTCTTAAAATATTTCAAATTGATTAAAGAAACCCGAACTTAAAGTAAAAACGCGAAAAACGTTGACATGATAATAAGCTTAATTTTTTCTCATAAAATAAATTAGTCCGTAAAATATATATTTTCTTACACAGTGCCATGTAGTTACCGTATGAGACGTAATGAGTTTTCCCAGTCCACTTTTAATACATGATGGTAAACAGTACATTGTTTCAATAAAAAAAGTTTATCTAGTTTCAAAACATTTATTTCAGTTATTGTCTCTTATTCAAAATAGAATGACTTGTTTCTAGCAAATACTAAAGATTTATTTTGTATTTATTCTTGGAAGATTACAAACTATCCATGGTTAAAACTATGTGGACGAGTTTATCCACAGATAATCTACATTCAAGACGTCAGTCAATATCTTAATAGCACTTTTTGAGCAAGGCCAGACAAAAGCGTTCGGACAATTTGGAAACTTAGGCTATACACTTGTTAACTGAGTGAACACTGTGTTTCCTAAAATCGGCCTGTAGTTTATTACTCGAGAGAAATATGATATATCTTTTATGAACAATAATATAAAAAAATCATATAGTTATGGTGAATACATGATTTTCAAATGAAATTCTCATTTTTGGAATACGAAATTAACAGTAATCAAAACTACCAAACTGATCAAAATAAACATTACACAAAAAGGATTATACTCCAAATGTCTCAATTATTGTGACAGTTTCATATTTCCTGAAGTCTTAAGTTGTAAAAAATACATATTAAGTATGAGGATTTTATCCCTTATAAACAGCTAGCTAGTGTTGCGGAAATCGCCACTTTTGGTAGCATGTACTCCCCTCCCTAGACAGCCTCTGCCTCAGATTGAAAGGGGAGAATGCCCAGGAGGCGTCTTTGTTTCCTCCATTCTTTTGCTTAAGTGGTGGCGGCGACACCCCCCTAATGTCAAGCTTACGCAAATAATTTAACCGAACGTAGGACCTATAGTGTCGCCTGCCTTTAATGCTTTGCCACTTGAACTGCACTAAGTTCACTCTATTATATTAACGGCTTTAAATTACCTTACAGAATAGTAAACTGACAGATAGGCTATTATATTCGACTAGCCTCTAGAATGCTTCATTTCAAGACAGAATGGAAACAACTACCATTTTTGTACCGTATGTATTTAGTTTTTATTAGTGCAAACCAAACTAATTATTAATTTTTCCAATATTTTTTGTAAGCTCGATCAGACAAAATGAATTATTTTATTCTGTCTAAAGACAGAGAAGTTTAGATCAGCTGATGCCCCTGCTTGTTGTTAGTGTGTCGACCAATCAAAATAAAGCACAGAGGAGTGGGGATAGATTTCGTTCCGTTTATTGTATTCATAGATCGTTATTATTACTCGACCGGCGGCCAGCGGTGCGGTCACCTCACATCAGCGCGCCTACAGACCCTTCTGAGAAAGGTACAAATTTAAACTTAACTTCTTTCACTATCATTTTTAATTTCTTTATAACAATTATGATTTCTATGTGGTTTGTCTGACGAGCATTATTGGGGTTAACTGATTACTTATTATCAAACAAAATCTTAATTTATAAATTATATTTGTTTTACGGTTAATTATAGCGCGGATTGTGCTTTGTTCTTTGTTTAGGGCTGAAGACATGGGGAACAACAACCCTTTCAATCCCTTCCTTTATCCATAAAATCATTCAAAAAATGTCATTAATTTGTTTAGGATCAAAATTGTAAACCAATTAGGCCTAGCTCAGTAATGCAGAATCTTTTTATTATGTATTTATAAAATCTATGATTTAAACCCAAGTAAATGAATAATGTGACAGAATTATGTGAGTGTTATTTATTATTGAAATAAGAAACCCAATCTTCAAGTTATACTATGTCTTTGTTATGGTATAACAATTGCGCCACTCTGCTAGAATACTTGGGTTTTTGTTGTAATTTTATTTAATCATGATATTGTAACAACCGCTGTAAATTAAATAAAGAATAGGCCTATTGTTAAGTCTATGTACTGTATTTGATCGGTCTAAATTAGTGTTCATAACAAGATACTATATAAAAAAAATTAAAATGGGTTTAAAGGTTGACTTGCTAGTCAAAGACGAATTAATTTATGAGTTAAAATTAAGGAACATCGAATTAGACGAGAAAAGCACTGTTTCTGATTTAAGAAAAATTTTAAGACAAACCTTGCAGCAAAATGTACCAGCTAAGCATGAAAATATTTTGGGTAAAATAAATCTGGTTGATGAAATAGAATTAATTTCCAACAAATTAGCCATAATTGAAGAGAAAGCTTTAGAAATAAATGATAATAGTAGACCAATCGATATTGCTAGGCAGGATGCTCGTATCAACCACTGTCGAACTAGAATAAATACCTTAACGCATTTTACTTTGTCAGAGAGTGAAAAGGAAGAATGTATAGCTTTGTCAAATAGGTACAAAATTGTTAAAGATAAGTTTAATGAACTAAAGGTTGATCAAAAGGCATTGGAGACTTCTGTACGTAAATTAAGTGAATCTAATATTGAAGAAGAAAATTGAGGATGTATTTTTAAAGGAAAGTAAACCTAGGGAAGAAGGGACGGTAAATGTACATTCCAATCTATCCAATCCACCTCCGGAAGCTCCAGGTGAACCGAGTAGCTTGGGTGCTTCCCTTCCTGCTATTCAACCCTGTGCGGCATCCCACCTACCGTTTGATCCCAACATGTACAGGAAATTACCGAACCCACTCGAAACATATTTAAAAGATTTGAAAGTATGTAATGGGTTAGTTGTAAAAGACTTAATAGATTTCTTACGTACATTATTTAAGGTAAAGAACGAAACTAGCCTTTCAGACAAGCAAATAATTGAGGTATTTGTAACAAAAACGCAATCCCCTCTTCTTGATCTAGTATTGAAAAATAAGGATCAAAACGTAGAAACACTTAAGAAAGAAATTTTAAAGTTTTTCATACCTATAAATGTTAAGGACGATTTGATTAAGTACTATGTAACCCGTCCTCAGGACAGTAATGAGGCACTTCCTTTGTACATTCACAGAGTTAAGGAATTTTCTAAACTACTAGATTGTTCGTATAGTGAGTCTGAGTTAGTGGAATTGTTAATAATTGGTTTGAATCCAAAATGCAGAGTAAATTTGTCATTAGTAAGTAAGCTAGACACAATCGAGGATCTTGAAAGAGCGTGTTTGCATTGTCAGAGTGTAGAAATCAAGAATAACTTACGTTATAATAGTGAACGAAATCAAACAACTGTTCATAATACTCGAAGTGATGTTTCTAGAACAGTTTCGGGAGATAGAACATGCTTTTCTTGTGGTCGAAAAGGGCACATAGCGAGACATTGTAACAGAAAGCCAACGTCAAAAAACTAAATTACAGGGAAGATTTTTTGAATGTAAATAAAATTCCGGAAATGTGTCTTGTAAATAATAATGAAAAATTTTCCCTAGGTCAGTTGTCAGCAAATCGAGAAAACAAATCGAATAAGTGTGTAAACCGAAATTGTAAATCAAATGAAGGTCAATGTCAAACAACTCATAATGTAGGTCAGTGTAAAAATATACCTAGCCAGCCAAAATATAATAAAAAAGAACTAGTAAAGATCAAGAGAGTGCAGCGTTGAATATCGAATAAAATTGGAATTCCCCGAGCAAATTTATTCACCGAATTGCCAACAATCCCAGTACAATTGACGTCCGGTAGCCGCGCAGAAGGAAACCCATTCATTGTAGCAGCACTACTAGACACCGGCGCGTGTGTTAACGCTATAAGTGAAGAGCTATACAATAAGTTAAAGGGTATGAAATTAGTCACCCAAATTGACAATAATCATTCTAATTGTGTCGGAGCAGATAACAGTAAAATTCAGATAGTTGGTCACTGTATTATAAAAATTAAAATAAAGAATTTTTCATGGTTTGTAAAGTACGCAGTATTGAGAAAATTAGCGTGTGAGCTAATATTAGGGAGTCCTTTCATCAAAGATACAGGAATGTTAATAGACCTAAATGGTGGTAATTGCTATTTTAAGTTCCAACCAAATGTTAAAATTGCTTTAAAGAAAGGTACTAGCATTGTTAATTTGTCTAGCATAAACGAATCAGAACAAACAGACAGTTTAGATATCGGTTGTCTTGATATGAAAGAACCAATACAAAAATTGATGAGGCGTTATTCTAATGTTTTTACAACAAAAATAGGTAAAGCTCTTGACTTTGAGTATGAGATTCAACTTAAAGATAATGAAGTTGTAAATTTAAAGCCATACCCTGTGCATCCAACTAAAATGAAAGAAATGAAAGCTATTTTAGACGATTTGCTCAATCAGGGAATTATAAGGAATTCTATAAGTAGTTATTCATCCCCATCTTTTTTAGTCTCTAAAGGAGACAAGTCTCATGGATTAGTTATTAATTACTCAAAACTAAACGAGAAAATTGTAAGGGTTAATCACCCACTTGGGAACATGGAGGAATACTACCAATATTTGCAAAATGCAGAATACTTTTCAGTTATAGATCTCTCAAACAGCTTTTTACAAATACCGCTGTCAGAAAAGAGTAAACATTTAACAGCATTTAGCAATGGCGTATCCCTCTTTGAATTTAACCGTCTGCCTTACGGAATGCATTGTGGTTCAGGTTTGTTAAGTGCATACCTTGACAGAATATTTAGAGATATCAAATTTGAATATCTGTTAAACTTTGTGGACGATTTGTTAATTTTTTCTAAGACAAAAGAAGAGCATATGCAGCATATAACTGAGGTTGTAGACAGGTTGAGCAAGCATAACTTAACTGTGAACCCAAAGAAAGTTAAACTTTTCCACACTGAAGTTAGTTATTTAGGGAATATAATTTCCAAAAACGAAATCAGAATAGATCCAAGTAGAACAGAAGCCATACGCAATTTTAGTACACCTAAGAACAGTAAACAGATAGGGACTTTCATTGGAATGGTTAATTATTTTTCAAAATATATTAAAGACTATGCTAAGTTAGCAGCACCGTTAAATGAGCTTCGAAGGAAGCGCTCAAAATTTGTGTGGACTGAAGAATGTGAGAAAAGCTTTGTTAAACTTAAGGAAGCAATAATGAATCCACCTGTATTGTCAATCCCGAACTTTCAAAAGCCATTCTATTTGTATACAGATGCTTCTTCTTACGGGGCTGGTTCGACATTAATGCAATGTAACGATGTGGGAGATAAATTGCCAGTTGCCTTTTATAGCAAGAAGTTTTCAGAATCTGAGCGTAATATGAGTATTTATGAAAAAGAGGCGTTATCTGTTGTTTTAAGTATCAAGAAATTTTATATGTTCTTAGAACTACAACCATTTTATCTGATCACTGATAATCATGCCTTATCTTGGGTCTTAGGACACTTTAAAAAACTTGGTAAAATCTCTAGATGGACAGAACAAATATTAGCTTTACCATTTAAGGTACTTCATGTTAAGAGTAAGGACAATCCTGTAGCGGATGCTTTGTCACGTATGCAGTTAGATGACAATCAAATTGAAATAATAGAAGTAGAGTCCGACCCACGCATCATAAATGTAGTAAAGAGTAAAACCAGTAAAAAATTTAGTTCTGTAAGTAAACGATATGTCAAAGGTTGTGTTAATGTAATTACAGATGTGCCATTAGCTTTTGTGAAAATTTCAGAACATCAAAGGTCAGATCCTGAATGTGCAAGGATTATTCAAAGTATTAAGAACAAGAGTAATAAGGAAAACTTTTATATGAAAGACAATGTACTAATGTACCGTAAATCTGCTCGAAGTAAAGGAAAAATTTATGTACCAATAAGTCTAATAGATTTAATTTTTACATATTACCATTGTACCCCTTTTGGAGGCCATCCTGGTCAAAATAGAACAGTATCAAGAGTTATTGAGTATTTTATAAGACCAAATTTAATTCAGGAAATTCGCAATAGAGTAAAGAAATGTGAGGTATGTCTTAAATCGAAGCCTCCACAACGCAGGTATGAGGGAGATTTAATCTCATCTCACGCAACAGCACCTTTAGACACTTTGTATGTAGACACAGCAGGGCCATTAGTGCGATCAAAGTTAGGTAACAAACACATTTTAATTGTGGTCGACTCATTTACAAAGTATGTGTGGTTAATTCCTATAAGAGATACCAAGTCCAAAACTGTTATCAGTAAGATAGAAAGTGTAATATTTAATAATTTCAGTTCATGTAGGAGATTGGTTTCTGATAACGGTCCTGCATTTAAAAGTGTAGAATTCAAGAAATTTATGTTTCAGTATTCAATAGAACATTATAAATTAGTACCCTATAGACCAAACCCAAACATTGCCGAGAGATTTTTAAGAACTGTTAAACAACAAATTAGAGCCTTTCATCATGACACTCAGCCATCTTGGGATGTAGATATTAAGTACATTCAATTAAGTTTGAACACAGTTGTTTGTGATAGTACTAAATTTACAGCTTTTGAACTAATGTTTAATCATAAGCCTAACCATAGCTTAAGCAATTTATGGCGTATGTCTGATCTGTTGGATAGTAAATTAAGTCAGGACCAAGTAAAGGCAAACTTTAGTAAAGCAATAAAAAATTTAAAGAAATCTGTGAGTCAAAATAAAAACCGTTTGAAATACAATCAAGATCGTATAAAGCACCCTTTCACTGTAGGAAGTACTGTTTACTTAGAGAGCCAAACGCTTAGTAAGAAAATTGATTCATACCAAAGCAAAATGGATTTTAAGTATACAGGACCATATAGAATTTTGTATTTCTTATCACCGGTAACCGTTCTCTTACAGCTTGAATCTGATTTGTCAGTAATAAAGAGAGCGCATATTAGTCAACTTAAGCTAGGAATGAAACAATGATAATTAATTCAGCAGCCCGATCTCAGAAGGTGTGAAATAAAGCTGATGTTTGTAAATAGCTTATAATTATACCGGTATATATGTAAATACTGTAAATAGTAATATTAAGATAATGCGCATTTGTAAATAATTGTTTTAACTTAATTAGGCCTAAGTAAAAGAAAATATGTTATTCGACATAACATTAACACTGACTTAATAGCGTAACCAGACGTGGTATGAAACTATATGAACATTTAACATGTTTAGTTGAACTCAAGTTTAAAAGTAAAACAGTGTCACTGTGTCACTTTCATTATTGATCAATACTGTTACACCACCTGCGAGATGGTCAAAGGTGTATAAAGTAATAATTTTCGTAATGCCTAATACATTATTTATGCTGACATTATTTTCTCGGACAATGACTATTCAATTGAATAAAAAGGGAAATTGTAAAGCATATTTAGGGTACAGAAGAATTAATGTGACTCAAGATTTACAAGTGAAAATTGTTTAATGGACGCTTAATATGCAGCGATAACATTCCTTCAATTCTTGGATAGTTAGAAGAATTTAGGATTATTTGTATGTTGAATATTTGTGTATTTAAAATATGTGTCTCTGAAAAGGTTTGTTTTGTAATAGAGGAACAAAAAATGTCTTTATCGCTAATGATATTGTGGTACAAAGAAATACAATATAAAGATAGTCAACTAGATAAAAGTTTTGTAAAGAGTTATTTCAATTGAAATAGAATAAGATAGCAATACAATTGGAAGAATTTTGGTAATTTATTGATTTGCAAGACCACTATTTCTAACACTGGACGTTACTATTTATTTCTATAGACGACGAATAATTGAGAGAGAGTGATTGTGAACGAATGATGCGTGAATGCTTATACTTTATTTATTGACATTCTTTTAGACAATACTTGACGGGCCCTCCTTACTTACTGCACTCTATCTACGGACATACGCAAATATAATAATTACTTGACAATAAACTTAAAATGACAAATAAAAAATTGCAAATCTTTGTTATAAAAAAAGGGGTTATAATGAAATAAGAAACTTTAGTTGTTCTACATATTTTGTGTGAATTGAGAGTTTTTGTTTGAGTATCTTTTTTTAACATCTTTTACATTTAAATGGAGGTAGTGAACTTTACCAGAACACTAAATGGGGATTGAATAAGGGTCTTAAGATGAAATAAAAAATTAAAAAAAAAAAATGAATGAAAGATAATTTTGCACTCTATAAAACAAATTTCAATAGGGAAACCCATTCCTATCCTTACCATTGTACCCCTTCCTGTCTACGGGGACGTCTACAAGCAGCTTGCCGAAGGAAGGACCCAGGTTGCCAGTCTGCCTACACTGTGCTCGTCGGAGAAGGACATTCATCAAGCTCTGAATGACAATTGGTTATTCCAAAAGACTTTAATGACCTTGAACCTTTGTGTGTGTATTGAAGTGTGACTATTTTCAGTTTTTAGGCTTTGGTTTCGATTGAAATATTACTGATTTTGTGTGTACTCAGTAGAATTTATAATTGTGTCCAAGAAAAATATTGTCAAAATTGAGGGGGGAAGATGTACCGTATGTATTTAGTTTTTATTAGTGCAAACAAAACTAATTATTAATTTTTCCAATATTTTTTGTAAGCTCGATCAGACAAAATGAATTATTTTATTCTGTCTAAAGACAGAGAAGTTTAGATCAGCTGATGCCCCTGCTTGTTGTTAGTGTGTCGACCAATCAAAATAAAGCACAGAGGAGTGGGGATAGATTTCGTTCCGTTTATTGTATTCATAGATCGTTATTATTACTGGACCGGCGGCCAGCGGTGCGTCACCTCACATCAGCGCGTCTACAGACCCTTCTGAGAAAGGTACAAATTTAAACTTAACTTCTTTCACTATAATTTTTAATTTCTTTATAACAATTATGATTTCTATGTGGTTTGTCTGACGAGCATTATTTGGGTTAACTGATTACTTATTATCAAACAAAATCTTAATTTATAAATTATATTTGTTTTACGGTTAATTATAGCGCGGATTGTGCTTTGTTCTTTGTTTAGGGCTGAAGACATGGGGAACAACAACCCTTTCAATCCCTTCCTTTATCCATAAAATCATTCAAAAAATGTCATTAATTTGTTTAGGATCAAAATTGTAAACCAATTAGGCCTAGCTCAGTAATGCAGAATCTTTTTATTATGTATTTATAAAATCTATGATTTAAACCCAAGTAAATGAATAATGTGACAGAATTATGTGAGTGTTATTTATTATTGAAATAAGAAACCCAATCTTCAAGTTATACTATGTCTTTGTTATGGTATATTTTGACCACGTATATAAAAGGAATATAAAAGGTAGGACCGCTTTCTCTAAAAGAGTTAGTCGTGCAATATGAACTCTTACAGTTAATTTTTTATGTATATGACAAAATACCCTCAGGTTCAATAAGATACAGATGGTCCTTTTTATTTAATGAAATCCACCATATTGGTGTAAATGGAGTAATATTACAAGGATTTTTATTGGAAGCATTTGATGAAGTATACTTTTTGGGCTAGAATGATCAAGAGATATCAAAATAAGAATTTTATTTCCTTACGGTATGTGTTTGTGATGGTTAATGAATCATTATTTTTATATTGGCTACTCATCACTATTAGTACTACAAAAATTGGACTAATATTTTAAAATTCTGTATATTTCAACTTCTAATCAGAAGCCATAATCAGCAGATAACACTATCAACATAAACAAATTGATAAAATTAAATAAGTTAAATCATATGTAAAAATAAAACTTATGTTAATTTAGATATTCTAAGCTTAGATGGTAGGTTTTTTACAATTTTTTAAAATTAATATATATATATATATATATATATATATATATATATATTTAACAAAAGATTTTTACAGCTAAATTTAATATAAACAATTTTAATAACCGTTACACCTTAAAATTTGGCATTTCGAATTTGTATATACCTAGACAAAATAATAACCTTTCTGATTAATTTTACAGTTTGGAATTTACAGTTTTTAAATATAGACACAGTTATAGTTACAGTTTTATAGATATAAAAAATATGAACAAATAATTTTAAATATTACGTAACAGCAAGGAACATAAGTAAAATCTGCAGCGAACATCAAAGAATGTTTAACATTTTATTTTCGCGACAGACTTGAGTTTACATGACGGGGGTTCACTTTCAATTGTCTTTGATCTGGAGATGTGAAATAAAAAATCTGTCAAACTACTTTTTTTTAATTTGCGGTGAAAGAAAATAAACCATTAGGAAATAAAACTCTAACATTATTAATAAATAGTTAATTATAGGTAACTATCTTGAACCTGTAGAAATAAAACCGCTCCCAACTAATGCTAATAATTAAAGAAACAATACAGAATTAAAGAATGGCAGCTACATACCTATAAGTAGGGATTGGCGAGAGGGAAAAATAAAACTAAGATGGAGGGTAGGGCCTAACAGTAGGTTTAGTTGCACTAAACTATTTTTGTGAAAAAAATAACAACATTATTAATATTATTGATCTTATGTGTTGCCATTTTTGCAATGAAATATGAACTAGGTGAAAACAAAAGCATCCAGTACTGTAATTAAAAACACTCGTATAATTATTTTATTTCTGATTACTGTAACTATATTGACCAACAGACCTTAGTTTATATATTTAAAATTAAAACTAAATTTTAAACAAGATTTTTAAATCCTTAAATGTGTTAGGGTAGTTTATTAATTTGGTTTTTGTTAAAAACAAACAAAAAGGCAATTCATTTTATTTTCTTGTTAATTAAAACAATATTAAACAAATCCATTTGATTACTCTTGTGACACGTGAATTTATTGAACCTCAGGACTGTGAAATACACAATACAATGTCATTAAATTATTCCAAATTACACATTTTCTTTTTGTTTATTATTTCCAAACTTGTCTCTCAAAGAGACAACAAAATCTTACACAGTAAGTGTACATTAGATGATAACTTGTTCCCTAGTCCGATTAGTTTAATATAGTTTATTTTCTCAAAATGTTCTGATAAATAAAACTAAAAAAAAGTATTCAACTATAAAATATTAAGGATTAGGACTATCCAAAAATATAATTTGAATAGCTTAAACTATTTCAATATAGAAGTCCTTAAGGTCTTGAATTGGTCTTTAGATAAACTATTTGCATTTAAAGCGTGTTTGATTTATAAATACACGATTGTTTGATATAAAATGCCTAATTAGTGCAATTAACAAACACTTAAAGCTAATTTAATATTAGTTTGAACGATATGCCGGAAATAATTTCTTCTCAACATGCATGCTGGTATTTTCAGAAAATTTCTACAGGCGTCATTTTACATCCGCTACTTATGGCTGAAAAATGTCTGCCAGAGTGTTTGTTAACATCACGTTCACAGGTTTCACACTGTTCAGGATATGCTACACCAAATTTCTAAGCATGGTCTTGTAGGCATCTCTTTAAAAGAAACCCACGAAAAAGTTGGGCAAGGACTTCGAAGTGGCTACTACAAGGTCCTTTTCCCAATCATTTTGTGCCCGAAACGACGCCTGTTAAAAATATTTGTCACGAATCAATATAAATGAGACTTGAGTGCCATCCTGCATCGATACAATGTTGTCAGCATTTTCCAAATTAGGAATATCCACCCAGACTTGTTCCTGACCATAACCAGCAACATTCCCGGTTTCTTAAGAATAAACGGCCCAACTACTTTCGATGCTGTGAAGCCAATAACAGTTTTATCTTTGTAAAAAAACTGCATCTTTTCAACAATTTTTGATGGAAATTATTATGGTTATTTAATTTAAAGTTGTGTTATTTTATAATTTTTATGGTCCTAAGATATTTGCATATCAACACGACGAAAAACTCTATTAAAGTGACAAATACACTTTAACCATTTTTACTCCATTGTTACTAGATACTCTTGCAGTAATATCTAGCAATTATGTAATGAATTTAAGTCACATAAAATTCAGTAAAATTGTCTTTTATTATAAGGTAAGAATTACATAACTGGTATTAGTTCTTGGTAAAATAACTTATATAAAATTAAAACTGTTTATTTGTATATCAAACACCATTTAGATTCGGTATGTAATAAATCACTCCAATTATAATAATTATTTCCATTCCAATTAAATATTTCCTTTGTTTAAATCATAGCTACACAACAAACATATAGTAACAATGACATAACCGAGATATTTAATGGAACTAACATTTGTCTTGACAACGGCTCCCCTCCTACCCTATATTGCAAAGTTGCTAAACCATTAAGCCCTGGGATTCCAGGAACGACGACGACTGCTTCATTTCAAGATCTGATCCAACTTATTGGCTTATGAATGCTACTACGTGAGATAACATTTTTCTTTATAACCTATCTACAAAGATTGCCTTAGTGATCACCTAAAAGCTTGTAAATAATTATCCTATAATAAGTGTTTCTGTAGGCATATAATTAATGGTTTTTATTATTAATATTTAAATGTCTACATTATTCAAGTAAATAGACCATTTACCTACATGCTATTTATTTTAAAACATAGGAATTACAGTAATCTATTTACGGTGTTATGCACGCATGTACTCAATCTGCTATACATGCCCAGTTTATGCAATCTACTAGAACTGTATAAAATTTATTTATATTACTGAAGGAAAAGCAGAATCTCCCCTTCAAACTACTAGTTTTGTTTCTGCCTATTCTGATTTATTGAACCTGCTGCTACACTTATCGAAGTGTGCTGCCGTCAAGATTTGTGGGCATATCTGGGCCCCCCGAGGGGCGCGCCCTGGCGGACATTGGCGGAAACATCTGTTTCCCGGGGGGGAGAACTTCCATCTCACAAAACAGTATTGCCAGAAATTAGATTCTTTTATCAGATTTGGAAGATACGTGCAGGTCCAAAAAGTAAACTTTAACAACCTAACAGTCCCTACAGTATTTTAAATTTATGGTATGACTTGCAGTTTATGTTGTTACAGAATTTAGTTAGATATTTGTAGTCTACAGTTTGTTTCACCGTCATATAATTCATTTATTTTTATTTTATTTTATTTTATTTTGGGTGTATCTACGCCAGTGGCATTTTTTAACGTTTTGACGGGGAACTGTCCAAACCCCAGTCTTGTTACTATCTAACATTGACCAGTTGTTAGAAAGCATCATTTATTAATAGCCCAATGACAAATGGCAACTGGGTCCGGAATCGAACCTTAAAAAAGCTACTAATTTTTCCCAGGATCGAACCGGCAACCTTTGGATTCAAAGGCGAGCACTATAACCACTCAGCTACCCAGCCAGTTGTTAAATAAGATTTAGGGAGTCTGGCAGGAAAAAAGGACGACATAGTCCTTTTATTGGTTGATTTTCAATTTCCAAAGTCACAAATTGCCTTGGTAATGTAATAATGTCTTGACTGACTATAGGCCTATATGTAATAAGTAAAACACAAGTTGCCTTAATCACTTTTTTTACTGGAGAACGAGGCAACGATGACAATTTGAAAATATTACTTTTCCCATCCCAGTTCTCGTTGCTTGAAGAATTTATTTACGCATTTTCTAACCTTCTGTTTGGTATATTTATTTATTTGAAACACATACGTACAATTGTAAGTTTTTAGTTGTATAATACATAAAATAAGCTAACATCAAAAACATTATAGTAATTTTACTTTAATGAATAATTCTTCTGGTTTCAATTTACTTGCATAGTTTAATCTTCTTCACCAATGTACTCATCTATTGAATAAAGGGATTTTGAGATAAGATATTCTTCCAGATTTCGATAAAACTCTTCTTATTTTGTTCTAATTTTACATATTTTGGTAAGTTTTAGATAAATTTAGATAGTTTTTTGGTACACCTACGTAACTTGGTATGTTATTATACAAATTTAAATTATGGTAGTTTTTCGTAGAATACTTGTGATTTATAGTGTAATGATTATGATTTACAGTCTTAAGTTTGAGCAGGTAATGTTCTTTTGTATGGAAAATGTATAATCCAAACACAGTTAAAATTTCCATCCAAGCAAAATATTAGGTTTGTTAATGTGTGCTTTTCCTTAGGCCTATGGCATACGTTACACTTTATTTCCACTTAGTAAAAAGTTCTTCAATATCATTATATTTACTTGTTGTGTTACCTCTTCAAATAAGAATAAACTCTTGAACTCTTGGCGCGAAAAGACCGTGGCCCCGGGGCGAATGCCCCCCCACCTAACCAAGTAAGTAAAGAAAACACGACGTCTTTAATTTGGATAATATGACGAATAAAAAAGTATACAGCATATCTTGTATCAAACTATTTGAAGTTATTGATTGTTACAAAAGAAGTCCAGCAACGTAGGCCTATAATATGAATGATTTTTTAACACACAACTAAGTTAAACCCTTTTAGGATTATGAGTGATAAGACCTCACTTTTCAGAAGACAATATGCTACAACATATTTTTGTAACACATGTTAGCCTTGGACATATTTTATGAATTGATTTTTTGTTTTAGATATATTTGATGAAATATTTTGAAATATATACTTGATGAATTTTATTTAATTAAATCTGTGCAAATATCTGCTTAATTTGAACAAAGTTCAACATACTGAAAACAGCTTCAAACCCTCTTTATTCTTATTAAGTTAAAAATAAAATTATTTAACATCTTCATTTACAAAACGAGCACAGTTTAATACTATGGAATAATATAAGTGTAATAAACTTACATGTTTCTTAAGATTATGAAGTATACTTAAAGTTGCATTAGCACCTTTTTGTAAAAAATAACCTTTGGTATAAAATAATTCTGTTTTTAAAATTTGCCCTTTACTATGTCAGGAAAAAGAGTTTAAAATCGGATGACATGCCGTTTAGATTTTAATAATACCTGCGTAAAATATGTGAAGTTCAAAGAACATTGTTGTATAATAAATTCTTAAAGTTGACTTAAAATGTTCTCAGCTCAAGAATACCAGCGGGGAAACTAGCTCCTGCTTTTGTGACATGAAAGTTCGCGTGTTTAAAAAGTCTTCCGCCTCGGCAGAATATTAATACAGTAACTCATCATACGTTCCGTAGATATTTCGGAAATATATTCAATTTATAGGCCTCCTTTAAATCCAAGAAATATTTTTTGTAAAAACATGGGAGTTGTTAAATATAAGTCTCCATTGACTTTAAAGCAATAAAGGCCTAAATAGCAATAAATAAAACAAGTAAGTCAATGAGAAAACAAAATGTTTAAGAACTTTATATTTTTCGATTGATTTCGGCATCAAATATACAATACGGTCATCTTCAAAAGTTGGCTTGGTAAGAGTGTTGGTCTGTATATTTTCAAAAGTACAGATCAATGAATAACATTAACCCGAAATTAAGTACAATTAATATAACATTAAGAACTCATTAAATCAGAACTAATAACAAATGTTATTATGTAAGTAATTAAAAAAAATTATATTTAGTAACAAAATATGTAAGTAATTTTAATTATTTAAGCAATTTGATTTAGGTAATGTAAACATTAACTATGTATAATAATAATCATCAATAAAACTTGCAAATAATATATACAAATTAACAGTTTTTTAAAATATTATTTCCAATATTTATGAATGTTGATCGAAGAGTAGGCCCAACGGCTACAGGTAACTAACAAGAAGCTGGTTGGGCGTATATTCCAAAGACTGGAAAATCAACTTGAAATATTTTTAAACAACCGTTCTGAGTGTTTTAGCAACCATTTCCTATGCATATAATGTATAACTTCAGCTAATATGTATAACTTACAAAAATAATATGCATAATTTCAGGCTAAAATGAATATTTTTCTTTCCACATTTCCTATAACAATCAAATAGTTTCCAGAATATACAACTTTTAAAAATTGTTTACCAATAAGTTGATTGTATCAAATGAGAACTTAGATGCCTCCAATCCCCGAATACTGATTATGACCCTGCAGTGAAAGATATGAGAAACCCAACGAGTAAGCATGTAGAAGATTCGCATTTCACATTTATTTAAAGATGATTACAGATTTAAAACATGCCCTATTTTTAATCAACTTCATCCGGGAGGCATGTGGTAGTTCATAGTACTAAGCATATCACACTCAATACAGGTTTTAACCAATGTAATATGTAAGAGTGAGCATTTATAAGCCATGAATTGGGAGTGTAAAGTTACTATGTTGCTTCAACTACAAGTTAAGAGTACAGATGTGTAAAATATTTAATGGCTATCTTAAATATCTATCTTATATGATCTAACATATAAGATAACATATTAGATCAACATAAATATAAGATCTATGTTATAAACCATGATTACGCATTTACGATAATAATGATACTAAAGTTCTGGGGCCCCTGAAGTTGGACGCATACTAGGATCTGCGTTAATCCTCATGATGACGCTTTGTTTAGGCCTAAGGCCTAAATGGTTGTCAACCACAGACATCGTGCAGAGTTGCCATCGTCGCTATAATTCTTTAACACAATATATTTGTCAGTGAAGATAATGGTTAGAAATAGTTAATGCGTTATTACAGAAGAGCTAAATAGACATTAAGCAGAGGGCAAGATTAAGAGAGTCTTAGAAGCCGGGACCTGTGATTTGATGGCCGTTTTATTGTCCTCTGGTCCCATATATCTGGGCCGCGCCGCTCGAATCGCAATGCCCCTATGAGTCACCGTCGAGAAAGCCACAAATTGACATCAACACGAGACATTATTGTATTCCACTGACAGTGTTGGGTAATTTAAACAGTATATTAGCATTTTATTCGATGTGGGTTTGCTACAAGGGGTGTAACTGAATTGAAATTGCACAAAGCCAAAGTGATCTAGTTTAGATAAGTTTGATTAGTTAGACTGAATCTTAGTAGGCCTCAGTATCAGTATTCCTTTTTCACAGGAGATTTTTCACCACTTTAAATTTGCAGGCCTAGGAATTTTTAAAATAATAATTTAGTTATTACTGTACAGTGTAACAGTAATTTACAGTAACTAGTGCACGTGTTGCTCAAAATCGAGCAATTTATTTTAATACAATACAAAAGTTACATTTAGTTCTAAATCAATGACATCCGACCAATCCAATATTGTGAATATCAGTGATTTATTTACGGTGACCTTAATGACAAATTTTTAAATAAATTGTCTTTGATTCAAAATTTTGCTTTAAGGCTTTGCATGGGTGCTATAAAAACCACCCCAATTAAGAATCTTGAAAGAGAGGCTTCCATAATACCGATTCCTCTTCGAATTAAACAGCTGACGGAAAAATTGGCCATTAAAATTTCATCAGAACATCCAGCATTTTTAAATTTGGCAGACCTTCTAATGTTATGTGATCATCACCCGTATTGGTCAAAAAAGAAAGTTCCTGGCATAGTTTCAGCTTTCCAAAAACGACAGGAAATTCTCGATGGTGGTTTTTCCGAAGATGGCTCATTATCAAGATATGTTTTCCCTTCCCCTCTACAACTGATTAAAGTGGACTTCAAGCTCTTCAGTGAAATGGAAAATTTTGGCGGTTCCAAGAAAGAAACAAATAATATACTGTTAAAACAGCTTTCTCTGAGCCAAATGAGATTTTATCAGGCTAACTCTTTCGCGTTGATTTTTACTGATGGCTCCAAAAATTCAACAGGGGTTGGTTCCAGTGTGTATGATCCTGACCTTACCTGTCTCTCAGTTATCGATTACCTGACGCAGCTTACAATGCATCGGCTGAATTATATGCAATATTTCAAGCCCTTTGTCATATATCTGGAGACAACAGAGAAAAGTTTGCTCTTTTTACAGACTCTAAAGTTTCCGTACAAATCATTTGTAGAGCTCTGAAAGGTGACACTGATGAATTCTTGGTTTTAAAAATTGTGGAAAAACTGTTGTCACTTCAAAGTAACAAAAAGGTGATTATACAGTGGTTACCAGGTCATATTGGAGTAGCTGGCAATGACAAAGCTGATGATATTGCAAAGAACGCAGCTCGTAACATCTACCTTCCTAAAGTACCCAATAGATTTATTTTACAGAATGATTTGGTGAAATTATTAAAGAGAAATGTTTTTCTAACGGCCCAAAACCTTTTTGACAGTTCATTGAAAGGATTGTGGTATAAGGCGATCCAACCGGAGCCCCCCGTCCTGCCTTGGTTCAAGAACGTCTTTATGAATGGAAGACACACTTCGTTAATTTGTCGTCTGCGGTTTGGTCATGTCTACTGTGCTAGCCGACTGTACCAAATACGTAAAATTGATTCTCCTTTGTGTCGATTTTGTAGTGATGATGTCGAAGAAACTATACACCATATTATTTTTGAGTGCTCCACATTTAGCAGAGAAAGGTCTTTCGTTCTTCAGAAGATTGCAAAACATGGATTTCCGTTTGATGTTCAATTTATTTTGTCATCTGAAAAATGTATTTGTGGTGTGATTTAGTGGCCTTTTTAACGGAAGTTTTCGCAAAGTATAATTTCAAATTATAGTAGTTCTTAGTATTGTGCCTTGTGCCAAGGAACTCTAACGCAAATTTATTCCTGCCTTTTATGAACATTTGACTCTCTGTACTTTAATTTAGTTTCTTTTGTGTAAAATTGTTGGTCTGGCTTCATGATGTATTTCAAGCCACAATAAAAGATAAAAAAAACCTAAATCTGTACGTTAACAGATGTTTAAAATACTCAAATTACTCTCAATCTATCTTACAAATTCCGTAAGGAATTTCTTGTGAGCAGCAAAACTCTTCTATTTGTGAACCGATTTTGAAGGTTGAGGTGTCAAATTAAAGGGAATTCTCTGTAGACGTCATGGAATCATTTTTGTCACCCTCAGTTCAATGTGCTTCGCCCCATTAGACTTAAAAGTTTCTATGTATTTTAAATATAAGACAAAATTTAGCATGTTTACTAACATGATTCATTTGATGAAAACAAACAGCCGTCTTCATAACAATAACCTGTCTCCCTTCTGTCATTTTATTTTTATTTAGTTTTTCTGTTTACTTATCAGTTTAGGGAGCGACAATTAGTTTATTTAATTATGTGATTGTATTTTATTTTAATTTTATACAACTTTCAACGGACCAAACCCTATCCAAAGAAACAAAAAAACTTGAAATTGATTGAAAATTGTAGGAGTTCTATAAAAAAAAAAAAAAAAAAAAAAAAAAAAATACAAAAAAATCTTAGAGTATTATATAAGTAAGTACCGTATAGATACAATTTTAAATAACTTTACAAGTACAAGAATAAAATATTCATTTAGTTGAGTGTAAGTTTTACTTTTAATTATATATTTTTTTGTTCACCAATTATATTTAAAAAAAGACTTATTACTCATGGAAAGAGAACGGGCTGTCACTACTGACTCGATTCTTATTAATCAGTCAACTAATACAACAGCAGGCCTACTCAATTACTCGGTAAACATAATAAGTTTAATCGACAATCACAGTAACTAAGTACCTACACAAGAAGACACTTAACAAACAAATAAAAGTTAAATTGGATGTAGATCTCCAGTAACAAGTTCCTTTAACAGACAAATGCGATGTTACGTGAGAAGATAAACTGAGCTTGGTTAATTAACTGTCGAGTATGTACTAGAAGTCATGTTATAAATCAAGTTTTAGTGGAAAACTTTGATGATGTAGGTATTTGACGAATAGGAACATAAAAAATTCACAAAAATATCCTAAGCAAAAAGCATTGTACAAGTAGAAGAATAAAAATAGCATTGTAAAATCATTCAAAATGTAATAAAAAAATGGAAATTGTTGTTAATTATTTATCCTAATTGTCATTTAAATAAAACTATTGTCATAAAAGCTTTAACAAGAAATAAAATAAAACTATTAACATAATATAAATATTTATTGTGGTTTTCCTGCAGAAAAACACTGATTTTGCACTATGATTAATGCTAATTTAGGTTATTTTCAGAGAAAAATCTCTTGCTTATTTTGACGTGGGCAATAACCTGGAAAAGTTTGTAAAGGTGGAAGCTGGACACCCTGTATAATAAAGGTGGTGGTTGTTGCAGTATCTTGACAAAGAGTTCAAAATTGGGCGTGGAATTTGTCACCAAGTGGAATTATGTCTCTTAAACAGTGATATACATAATTAATTCCAACAATGAAATATTTTTTCAATTCCAGTAGTCTAAATTATTCACACAGTCAATTTTAGTCCGCATGAAACGTAGGTTTTTCTGGTGAATAAATAAAAATATCAAGGCCACCCCATGCATGTAACTATCGGTCAGACGTATTCATCTGGAAAGTTCCGACCTGGAATCAGTCCTTTGACTGATCGTTCCATGTGGGCCTATGGGTCGCCGAACGACGAAGGAGAAGGCCGCGTGAGCAGCCCGCGTTCTTTGTAATTGTAGATCATTTTTATAGGCATTATGAGTTTGATCATGGTTTTATAAGTAAGCGACTTTATTTTGATGGGTAAATTTCAAACTTTTTGTGATAAATTTGGACAAACTTTTCGCAATAAATTTTAAATTTTGGGGACCAGTGTAGTTGAATACCTTATACTACAGGTAGACTTAAGCGGATTATCACTTAGAAAGACATACAGGGTGTTTCAGAACTCCCTACCAATATTTTAGGGCATTGTTCCTGGGTTAAAAACATATCTAAATATCATATTTAAATTGTCCGGAAGTCTTAAGCTACTCACACAGCCGCCATTTTGTTTTTTACACATAATAATTTTTATTTCCGTAACGGATGGTTGTATTCAGATCATATTTTGTATAAATCTTTATCATACCAATGTACATTTCCAAGAAAAAAAATTAATTTTTTCCATTGTATATTTTCAAAATGGCGGCCATTTTAAATTTTCAAACTCAAATATCTCAAAATTGGTAAATTTTATAAAAATTTAACAAGACACAAAAAAGTTGCTAAATTAAATTACCTAACCAATGGTGCCAAGTTTGTAAGAATCTGACAACAAATAACGGAGTTATTGCGATTTTTCTTAATAAAAACATGGATTTTGCATTGAATTTAATGCAAATAAGTCCATTTTAACAGGAAAATCAATGTTTTTATGTAGAAAAATCGCGATAACTCCGTTATTTGTTGTCAAATTCTTACAAACTTGGCACCATTGGTTAGGTAATTCAATTTGGCAACTTTTTTGTGTCTTGTAAAATTTTTATAAAATTTACCGATTTTGAGATATTTGAGTTTGAAAATTTAAAATGGCCACCATTTTGAAAATATACAATAGAAAAAATTAATTTTTTTCTTAGAAATGAACATTGGTATGATAAAGGTTTATACCAAATATGATCTGAATACAACCATCCGTTAAGGAAATAAAAATTATTATGTGTAAAAAACAAAATGGCGGCTGTGTGAGTAACTTAAGACTTCCGGACAATTTAAATATGATATTTAGATATGTTTTTAACCCAGGAACAATGCCTTAAAATATTGGTAGGGAGTTCTGAAACACCCTGTATATGAGCCTACTCCTAGGGTAGTAGGCAGTGCATCATGTATCATTTATATTACTGAATGTTGTTCATAATAGTGACGGTGTGACCTAGACTTGGAACATAAATAACCTTTCGTTTTGAATTAAAAAGGCGTCAAAAACATAGTTAACATCCCCAAAAAATTTTATTTGTGTTTCATAAAATAATCCTTCAGTACACAGAACGTCTGTCGGTCTGTCTTGAGGAACATTTGTTTTACATTGTGGCATCTAAATTTTGTTAGAAAACTCGGGTTTACTTTGTATACTGTAACTTAGTGGTCAATGCATGGTAAGCAGTTAATATTTATGTGCTTAAGGCAAAAATCTAACAATTATGTAAAAAATGAATATGTGGTCTAATTATTCCTAGTTAACATTTAACCATGCAAATAATAATAAAAACAAAGTAAAATAATTATTCATAATATTATGTGCATAATTTATACTGTACCCAATTTACAGTTTAAAAGTCTTTGCATTTAATCTTGGTTGGATAGATTTTTCACTGAGGTTGTTTATATTCAGCTTATCATACCGGCAAATTATAACACAAATTATTAGCCTACTTGATTCAAGTCTACATGTAAAATCAAACAGCCAATTTTACTTGAATGTTTACATATAACATTCAAGTCAACTTGAATCAAGTAACTTGACCAGTGTAAACCCGGCTTTAAAGTCAATAAAGTCAATATTTTAAAGCGCCCTCTATAAATAAATGAAAGGCTAGATGGGGGCGAAGCCTGAAGTGAAATTACCTTTTAATCACTATTCTCACACGGGTTAGATCATAAGCTTTAAAATGTCATTTCAATCTCAAAAATTACACCTAGCTATTTCTCACATCAATCTATTTATTGCATGTTGTGTATCTAGCAACAACTTTGTTTCAATATATTTTTAAATATCATACAGTTGAAAATCACAAACTTTCGCCTTTCCAGATCTAAACAGTAATTTATTTAATTGAGCGTATTAGCGTGGGAGGTTGTTAGCGTCAGTGGTTGTTTCCTGCAGTCAGCACGGTTACCTGTCAGACTCGGATATTCCACTGTCAATCAAATTTAATGAAGACATTCAAAGCTACAATTTATCTCTAATCATCCCAACTTTGATTTTAGCTGATGACTGTATACAAAATAATTCTTAATTGGGCACATCGGGATTAGAAAGGGCACCAGGATATTTTTAAGTATGCAAATAAAGTGCAGGCTGGAAACTATATTTTAGTAGTTTTAAAGTATATTACAACTATTTTACAATAGTAATGAATTTTCATAATATTTTTTCATAATAAGACCATTATATATTAACCATTTAGATAAGGAGATTACCTTAAGACTTTCCAATCTGTGGTTAAATTCGCAAATGTTGTCGGTGTGGATTTTGAAAATCGGACTTAAAAATGTGATGGGTCAATCCCATGGTTAAATAGAGTAATATTTTATCAATATGTGTTACTAAATGAGCTGGATACTTATAAACATTTTTTGTCTCCAGCATACAAGTGCACGGGTCCGCAGTCCGCAGTGCGCCCCGCGCCGGGGCCGCGTCAAAGCACCCCTCGCCATTTGTTTCCCGCTGTCAGCGTGGGGTTCTCCGCGGGGGCCGCCTTCAAATGTTCTTTGAGTCTGTAAATGTCTCAACTCCACTAAGTAAAACAATGTTTGTACTACCCGACAATACTATACCGTTTTTAAAAGTTATTATTTGGGCGTAGTGATGGGTCGAACGAAATTGTATTCCTCTTATCATAGTCATTTCAAATTGTATTTACAATGTTCATAGAACAAGGAGGATATATTCCATGTTTATTGGATATAAAGTTATCTTTTAAAAATAAATTGCTTTGAAATCTCGTGATTATTTTAAAATGACGGGCACAGCAACTTTTCTTAGAAGGACTTTTGGTGTAACAAATTGTTTAGACGAACTAGAGACATTTTCAGCAGTGTAAAACCAACCCTTAGAAAGGGACGAAAAACAGTTTTAAACGAATATCAAAAGGAGATTCATTTATATAAATTGTTTAGACGAACTAGAGACATTTTGAGCAGTGTAAAACAAACCCTTAGAATGGGACGAAAAACAGTTTTAAACGAATATCAAAAGGAGATACATTTATATAATGCAGTACAAATGAATCAATGAACCCAAATAATATAGGGGAGACCGGGGCTAAAAGTCACACGGGTTGGTTGTCACAAATCTTATAACTTCTGCCACCAACTATCGTTTGCGCTAGTTTTGAGTGTGCTGTTTCTTCCTTTAGTATGGAGATAATTGTTCTAGAGAGTGCGTGTATATGTGTGCTTACCTAGGAATTTTGGCGTTTTTTTCTGACCTTACTCTTGGTGAGTAAGTTTACTTAAGTCACTTAATTATTTTTTACCATCGTTATCTTATGAGTTATGAACATAAGTTCCATTAGGCATAAAGTGAGATGTTAAATCTGATTTCTTACCAAAACAAACGATTACTAGTTTTCGGTATATATCGATGTTTATCCAAAATGGTGGCATGGGGAAAGTTGTCACATACAGTAAGGGGTTAGTTGTCACATGTTAAACAAATATAGTTAATTTGCAGTAAGGTTTTCCGTTTTAAAAACTATTTAAATTCATTGTAGTTTATTTTAAGTATCATTTTTGTATCAAACTATTGTTACTTTTGAATGTTTTGTTTGATTTTACCCATATCAATAAATTGTGCACATTCTTATTTTTATGGCTAAGAAATACTAGGGACAACCAACCCCAGCCGTTGTGACAACATACCCCGCCGTAGGGGCTGGTTGATACACTTGTAGTGTTTTTAAACATTATTTATTAGTATTTGTCATATAGATTTCTATTTGAAAAAATATATAATGTAAGGAAAAGTTAATTTCACAATATAAATATATTTTTACTAAACTAAGACTACGAAAAACCTCGTAAATATTAATAGTAAAAATTGTGCCAACCATCCCCGGTCTTCCCTACATCAAGTAACTTAGGGACTAACTTTAATAATTTAATTCTTGTTATTTAAATAATTTAAATGGTATTATTAAAATTTCAATAAATATAATTCTGATTTAAAATAGTGCTTTGAAATATTAAGACACTACATATATTAACTGTTATTCTCTCAAACAACTACATAATTCTGTAAAAAACTACGATTTAGGCTATTTGGTAACCGAACAACTGATTTTACATGACACGATACTAACAGTTAGCAGAAAATTGAATAGTAATTGTGTAGGTTGTAACATTTAAATTTCTGGTCCTGGCTATTTGCCTTTGCTTAGAAATTAAAAAGTATCACATAAATTAATGATTTTTAAATTATTAAAAGCTATTATATTAATTACATTTTTTATAACAATGCAAAGCAAATAGTGGTATACAGATAAAAAATACAAACAACATTAATGATTACAAATGTAACCAGGTTCATGGCAACCCGTTGTATTCTGGAAGCTCGGACTGTATCCTCTATATTATTCACCCCCCCCCCCCCCCCCCAACAGTGGTAGGGGGCCGTGTCCCCTGGAGACGCATTGTTTCAGCGATCCATTCGTTTACCTGTGTGACGGAAACACTCCTCTAAAGTGGACCTGATTGAATCCATTTAAACTTTGTCACTGCCACAATAGGCAGCTTACTATACTGAGGCTGTAAAAAATATCGATAGCCTTAACGAGAAGGCTGCACTTTCAAACCAAGCACAATAAAATTATAGGCCTTGTTATGTCTATATGTATGTTTTTGTTATGCTTATCATAGTGATTTAAACGTAGGATAACTGTACAGAAAAAACTAATGTAGTTTCTATTGATATTTTGCGAGGCTTTAAGGGAATTTTTCCACGACATACAATAGTTAGTCTCCAATAATGTCGAGATGGGACGGGACTGCGGCACTGCCCGTCAACACGGCGCGACACGGTACGCTGCTGACGTCGAATGTTCTGAACATCTTAGTGCATTATACCTAATAAATAACCAACTGAGTTGAAAAATAGTCGACCATAACAATTATTTTTAATATGAATTTTTTCACGTTGTTTAGGTATTCCAACAGCCACGAATTAGCTTGCCAAACTCTCTTTGGTGTATATTTCTGAGATTGTTATAATGGCTTAAAAAGTACAGTTTTGATCCGAGTGTATTGCAAGTATATTTCTGAGATTGTTATAATGACTTAAAAAGTACAGTTTTGATTCGAGTGTAAAGAAACGTTTTTTTTTATTCATATTGCAACAATATTAAGGCAATATAAAAAAATATTTGATTTAAAAACCCTCTCTAAAATCTCAATTATAAAAAAATCTTATACATGAGCTACACACCACTTGCCCACTTGTTATCACACCTGAGTTTAAAATTGAGTTTTGCTACACATTGGTTTTAACAGTAAGGTGAATAATTTCAGAGGATAAAGGCAGAGGTGTATGAAGAACTAATATTGAACTTTTAAATTAATCAAAATATTAATAACCCTTTCGCAACAGACCTGCTGGTCGCTGGATGCGTACACAGAGAATAATTTATAATGGATATTATTCTTTAATCAACAAAATATTTACTGACATAAATGGGTGATATGTTGGAGTAATTTGTACATCTAAATTATATATAAATATTAAAAAAATAAGGAAAATTGTTTTTGGCTTCCTTGGAATCTAAATGAAAAAATATCATGGTTTTTGGCTTGTCTTATTGCTTAATTACCATAGCGTATTACCTATATGAAAATTCACTAAAATGTAGCAAACTAAAAAAATAAATTAGATTTTCAATCTTGCAAGTTACACATTTAAAGACCTGATAAACGGGCGATAAAAATTATTCTACCCTCTCAACCTGGCGATCCTACTCGATCGAGCATATATATCTCTTACCGGATGAAGTTAAAAAAAATTGACTACATGTATTTAAATTTTAACATGATAAAAATTTTCAAATGATGATGTCGATGTATTAATGGTAGGACATAATTAATTCGTTATTTTCTAAATCAATGATAACAATTCCCGCAACATCCCCAGTCAGCAGTGTGTGTTGATAGTTCCATATATTTCCCGCTAAGGCTGTAACTGTCCCTGAAATGTGCCTTCTTGTCTTAATGGGTGATTTTATGACTTTAATATCATTTTTATAAGTTATTGCGTCGGGCTTAGAATACGGAAGTGCCACATTTTGAGGTAATGCTGATCGTAGTAAAGCTAGTTTTAAGATTATTTCGAACCATCATATATCTCTAATGCAAGTTTAATAATTGTGTTTCGTAACTATTATAAACAATTGATTTTTTTTTTTCAAATGATACTATTTTTAACCACTCACATATTTCTAAAATGTAAAATTTGTTGAAACAAATGTATTAAAATCCCCTTAATATTTTTATCTTATACTATATTCACAAAGACGCCAAAAATATCAATTGTAAAACTATAATCGTCCAGATAAAAATTTAACTAACTAAACAAAAAAGAAAAATAAGTACTGTAAAACAACAGTAAAGATGGAGCGTCCAATAATAGATTTAATTGAACTACTGAGCTAAAATATAATTTATATTCTTTTAATAAAACTATAGAGGAAATAAAAGCTATATTGCTCTTTTGAATAAAATCTGCAAACCAAATAGAGAGGGACATTATTTGGGTGGCCCGCAGTTGCGAACAGTTTCGAGGCGGATTACTGATGTCACGGAGATGTACGATCGCCAGACCTCCGCTCCGCCCACCTTTATTTAGTATTTTAAGTTTTAAACTCTTATTTTGAATTAAGGTATTCCAGGAGTGTTTGCGTTTTGTGACAAGTAAAATAGTAGTTTTCAATAACAGGATCAAAGGTTGCTGTTCGGTTCGGTTTTTACTTAGAAGTGTATAATTAAACTAAAAAGTACAATTTTGCTCTAAGGTTAAAAAGCTACGTTTCTTTTTATCATATGGTTACAATATGAGAGAAATAATAAAAAAAATCAAACTTAATCACCTGTTTACGTTGGGTAGTTTGCTTTACAACTCTAAAGCTGGAACAGGAGGGATGGTTAAAATTTGGTTTTTAGAATGGAACACATATTTTGACGACATTTTGTCTGAATATGTATACATTTAATTTGGTAGGAGTTATCTTAGAAAGAATTTGTTTTCAAGTTATCAATAGATATGCGAAATCTTTTTCGAAAGTATTAGGCCTACTTTAAAGGAAATCAACCTAAAAACTAAAATAAATAGAATATCGTGACAAGGTTTTGTTAGAATACCCCATGACAAGTTTTACCATGTCATGGGATAATTTATATAAATTTATTACTACTGTAATACATATAAGTTATGAAGATTCTTGAAGTTTTTCAAGTAATGGTATCCCCATTACTAGTTGAATTTTTGGTGCTTGGTATTTTATCACACACGATCCATTTAAGTAGTGTAAAATTGCGGCCGCTGGCCCAGTTCAAGGGTCACCTGAGGGATGACGTCATCGAGGTCAATGACCTCACCGATGACGTCATCGATGACGTCATCGATGACGCAATCGATGACGTCATCACTAATGACGTCATTTCGATGACGTCACACCCATGACGTCACAGAAATGACGTGCTGATGACGTCATCACCCCTTACGTCATCAAACGACGTCACCGACGCCACTAAGGTCAAGGTCACGCAGAAACTTAAAATTTTTAGCACTTTTGCCGTTTCTCGCACTACGCTCCGAGTTTCAGTCAGAGTCCCCGTGACCTTGACCACTTGGAGCGAATTTTCGACAAGAAACGGCAAAAGTGCCAAGTTAAACTCGAGTTTCTGACATGACTCTGCCTAAATGGGCAATCGGTTATCCCTCAGGTGACCTTTGAACCAGTACAACGCCCGCAATTTCATGTTACTGTGACCTTGAACACTTAACAACGGAGCGCCGATACCGATGCGCACCCCACGACAGCCATCGAGTGACTGACTGTCAGGCTCTGTGTATGCTAGGTATATCGGCTTGAGAGACTAAGACTCTAAACTGTCAGGAATGGAGTAACTAACTGAATTTTGCAAGGAAAAGTCATTTCATCCAATATTTTAAACAAATCCTCATCAGTAAAACTGACATTAGTCTGTTTTGTATAAAACTTAGGGTGTCCCGCGCAACAGTTTGCGCCACTTAGCTAAAGTTGAAACTCTCTTAACTTTGGGTGGTGGACAGTGAGCAACTAATAAAGTCTTAACACGGCTAAGTTTCTTACCTAAAGTGTCCTGCGACATGGCTTCACCTCACAAAAGTCCGCACAATACTGAGAGACTGCTTGTAG
>CM061533.1:127963094-128019068 GCA_030545055.2 Neoaliturus tenellus
AAAAATATGGTGGAGGTATAAATAAAATATGTAACATTTTAGACAAAAGCCTAAGTGAAGGACCCTGTCATGTGCAGAGCCACTACAATTTATTGTTGCATTATACATAGACTCTGCATAGCTCTTGGCAAATCTTGATTTTTATATCATATAAAAAATTTACAGTACATATTGAAATATCTACATTGTTTTGTATAGGGACATTCTGAATTACTGTTTATTCTTACTGCATGTGCATATTAATCAATATTATTGTATGTTTAATTAACAAAGAGTATGACTCTAAATACCTTGGGGGCTGATTATTTCCTCGGTAAATTTATTCAATTAAGTCTTATGCAGTAATGATTAATTCACAGACTCACATAGAGTTATTATACTATCCTGAGTCCAAATAAACTTGTTTCTTTTCATGATGATCTCGTTCGCTCCTCTCAATCGACTGATGTCGATCTCGTTCGCTTCGTTCTTTCGTCCATCAGAAAGTTTTAATATACACCTAAAGGCGCTGCACTCTATTAATATGCTGAACCACATGTTAAATGTTTAGGCCTAATGCATTGCCCGTTAAGTAGAAGGTGCATCTTTCTCTATTACTGACAAACAACTTGCTGTTTAAAACCATTTAAAATGATTTAGAGAAAGATAACTAAAAAGAATCCAAATCAGTAATTTGAGACACTACACTTATTTGTCACACCCAATTTTGTGTAATAAGGAAGTCAACATGACATCAGGCTATCGAGGTCAAGTAAGCACTGATTTGTTGGGATTCTGGAACATTGACATGAATCTGGAAACTAGTTCGTTCTTGAGCAATTTGTCGATTAGCTTATACACTATTTTCTCCTATCGTTGCATTATATCGTTAATTTTTTTAAACAAATATTTTCCTACCATGTTTTTTCTAATATTGTAAATAAAGGATAAATTTTATTACAGCATGAATATTTTATATGCTCTCGTTTTTACCCATTTCACCTAAACCTATTTCCATAAAATAAGCTATATTCCTATGGGTACTTTTCTCAAATACTGTTTAACTTAATCCAGGTTTAATTCAAATTTCAGTTTAACTGGCAGTGTTATTCGACATTTTGAATCACTCTTAGTCAGCTGTCACTGTCATAACTATTTATAAGAAAACTCTCATCCAAAACTCAGCTTAAAACTAGGTTAAGTTTATTCGTGTTTGGGGAAAGTAAGATATAGACAATAATAATAGACAACGTTAAACTTCTCCATCAGTTGATAGTTCTATATATTTTCCTCTAAAGCAACAGTCATTTAAATGATCCTCAATGTCTAAATGGATTTTATGACTTTATTGGAATTCTTATATCATAAAGCAAATGGCCCAGTATACCGACCAAGAATACGGGACAGCGTCGATACAATTGAACCTTAGCGTTCAATTCATTTTTGTCGCGTGATATTGTAGACAAAAATGTAGAAAATATTAAAACAGATGCTACCTGAAAAATGCTTAGCGATTAAATAAAAGAGTGTGTGGAGACTGGATTTAGTACCCTACACCAGCATACAGACATCCCCCCCCCATGTGCCATCCATTGGACATTGCAACTGCAATACATTAATGTATTTACAACACTCGTGAGATATTTAGAACATGAGCGAAGCGAAGCACGAGAGAAGCAGCTTACATATCCGCAATCGTAGCTTAAAGGCCTTCAGGGCGACGCGGGCTGTACGTACGTATGCATTATACAATCGTTGCATAACATACTATAATGATATACGTTTAAAGGTATTTTTCGTCAGCAGTTTTTACTAAATTAGCCTAACATTATTACATAAAATGCTAAAAAATATTCATATGCCCTAATATGAATTAAAAATATAATGTATGTGTCCCCAACTTTCTTCCCTCCTTTCAATTATTAAAAGATTTTATTCTTAAAATACCGAATTTTTGCCAATTAATTATATTAATAAATGGTTTGTGGTGTTTTTATTAAAATAGTTGATTACAATTATGGTCTGTGTCTGCTTTATTTCCAGTGTTTCATATAGTTTAAATTATACGTTTTAAATAACTGTAAATGAGGAAATAACACGTACAAAACGGTTTGAAATAAAATCAGCAAACCAAATCGCAGAGCAGTTGCGAGGGGCTGGGCCGTTTTCAGTACAGTATTCGAGTAATAACAGTCACCCCTCGATATACGAGCCCCGAGGTCGCCCCAACTCCTAAACACAACTGCTAGCTTCATTAGCTGTTCCGTTCAAACAAACTATTTACATATTGAATAAATACTAGCAAACTATCATACGATTTCTTTGTGGCCTAATTGTGTTTTTTACCATTTAAAATTTAAACTAACCTTTCAAAATTTTTGTTTCGATAGCATCCAAATCTGAAACCATTGGGGCTCAGGGGTAAAATTTTAAGAGAGTAGTCTTTTCCCCCTTTTCAGGACAAATTAAATAATTGTCACCTTATAACTTTTGTTTAAACATTCTCCCTAACGAGAAGTACAACTACCTAGGAAACTTTGAATGAAAACTATGATCGAAATAGTTAATTTAGTTTGGAAAATTTCTTTGTATTTATTCAACTATTTTTTGAGGGTTGGGACTACAAAAATTTTTTGGGGCAACTAGTAATATTTGCCACACTCATAAACTTCCAAGTGATATTCAAAACAGTTTTATATAATTTTTTTATACTAATCTAAAGTTAGAAGTATTAAGTAACGAACCTAAATTTAAATATATTTGTAAAAACAATACTTAACCTTAAACAGGGTGGAAATTGGCAATTACAAGAAAGCACTAAAAGGACTATTCATACAATCTGTTTAATGGGAATATTATGAATAGATATTTGTGTTGAGACAGTATAGGTATACATTAATAACTTGTTTGTTTTATTCTACTGTTCGTTTGATTGTTTGATAAGTACTTTCAAATTTGCAATCATACTCTTCTGGTTATGGACAGTCGAAAGATCGTATTGGACTACTTGATGTTGATGTTAGGCAGGTGGTGTAATTTGTTTTGGGACCAAGATAAAAATACATTTTACCGGGATAGATTTGTTGTACACAGGTTGTTAAAAATCTCCAGGACGGATTTATAATTTTGAAAAAGAAGATAAAGAAAACGTTTAACATCGTTATGAGACATAGAATGCTAATATTAACACACTTACAGCCTCCAGTGATTGGCCACCCACTGGAAGTCAGAAGGAAATTCTAGCCTAAATGTAAGCGTTGGCCCATATGTATATAAAATGAAATATCTCAGTTAAGAAAAAAAACACAAATAATGGAAAATTGGTTCAAAATTGGCAAGTGATCAAACTTAGCATTAAAATCACATTAAAAGAACTTTAAAACTCAAATTTGTCTGAATTCAAAGAGAAAGTAAGTTTTATCCACGACATAGAACTAATTTGTATAACAGATTTTGTAATATTTAACCAATTATTTTAAATGGAATTTTTAACACTTAGTAAATATTTGTCAAAATGAAAGGTTATTGAATTTAATAGGGTGTGTTGTATCGAGAAGAGATTTTGGATCTGCAGCAGGGCGTGTTCAAAGTTAGATTCCCTCAAGCTATTTTGGACCTCCCTCATTACTGAGTATCGGATATCAATAGGTTTTAATGCAAAAAAGCAACGTAGATTCAATCTGGGAAGTAACGGTGTAAACATATCACAAATAAAAAATATTTTTTAAATTAAAGAATATGCAGTTTGGTGATTATTATCTTTTATTAAAATTATTTTACATCTTTATGAATATTCCAAAACATTTTAAAATTTAAACATAAATATATAAATAATTCTACTTAAAAATCTTATTATTTTTATAATTATGAGTGATGAAAAATCCGACATAAAAGTATTAGGAATAGTGATGATAAATTGAGATTATAGACAAAAGAAAATTTGGTTATATACCTATAAGAACAAGCCATGTTCAATAAAGTCAAGTTTAGCGTATACCGTATACAACCAAACCGTTGCACAGACAAAATAAATAAGTAGCGTCCATTAATAACGAAATATAATCATCCTACATAAGATTTAGGAAAATATAAAGGATAAACAATGTAGTAGTTACGGAATAAAATAAATACTACAAATTAAATTTACAAAACATTAATGCACCATCTTCAAACATATAATTTGCTTAAATTAAATTAAAACATTTTTAATTATCACAGAAAAACATTTACTTAAAATCATAGTTTTGGTTGGGGTTTGTTTTTGGTTTGTTTATGGCAAATCTTCATGATTGATGTTTTTCAACAGCTTAGAACAAATATCATATGTGGAAAGGGATGCTGTTTCAAGTCATGGAGTAAATAAGACCCGCCTTTTCCATTGTATAAGGTGGTTTTAATAGACCTATCATATGATGAGTAACATTTATGTCCCTATTAAATAATAGATGTAATAAAATGTTTATTTTTGTAGACAAACCTACATAAAAAATTAAAATATCTAAAACAAATGAGCTATTAATTAAGACATAAAAAAACTAAAATAATGTTTTCCCAATCGTATGTTTTTTTGTAAAATAAAAGTTAACAGTTGCATAAATATTCACCTTAGAAAGTATTCATCTCAACAAAACATAATCATATTCCACGATGTCAACAGACAGAAATGTCGATCCGTTTCTTTGAGTATGTTATTTCTCCGGGGAATCATTCTTCAAACCCTTATAAAAAGGCGATATATCTGCCAAAACTGGTTGCCCTTATTCATCTTCACTATTAAACAGTTTATAGCCAATACGTTTTTTATTTTGTTTTTGTACCTTTTTACATTAACTTTGTTAAACATTGAAACACATTGTCTAGAAAAATACTATTTGTCCTGTAAAGTGTGAATAAATAAACAACAGCAAAGTTGATGGTGAAAAAGTTAGTTAGGAACTTACGACGTAAGCTGTTGCATAAAATTGTAAAATTCCTTCAACACTAGTTGTATTTAAAATGTACACAGTTTTTTAAAGACGGTCTTTAAGGAGAAGAATAATTCGCTAAAAATACAGTACAAAAATGTAGTATAAAAATATTCAGAACTATATTTTATATAGTTTTTAACCGAAATAGGTACAACAAGGCATATTCTATGTTGAAAGCCAGGCTGCATTATTTAGATATCATAGTTTTACTAATAAATGTAAAATATTAACAAACGTTAAAAATATAGGGTTCATGTTATGAGTATGGTCCATTAATAAATACCCCCGTCGCAGCAGACCTGCGTACTCAGCGAATTTCCAAATTAGTAGTTTTAATTAATTATGACCAGAAAAACCTGTCAACCAAATATCATCACTAGCTCATAAATAGGGGAATAAATGTCTATTCTCCTTATGATAAATGTAGGGAAAGAGTATGCAGGTATGCTGCCATGGGGAACACTAAAAGTAGGTTTTTAGCATAAAAAAATTATTTCGACCAAATGAAGCCATGTACTAAGTTTCATCAATATCTGTCCATTGCTAACGGAGTTTGCCTATTCTCCATATGATTAACATGGGAAAAGAGTATGCAGGTTTGCTGCCATGATAAGCACAAAAACCAAGATTTTTTTACCACAAATGGATGAATCTCAACCAAATGAAGCTGAATGCCAAGTTTCATCCAAAAACATTGGTTAATAAGTAAAATATTAACACATCCTTATTCTCCATAAGATTAACATTGGAGCCTCAAAATACAACGTACTGTCTTTAGACTTTTTAATATCTCGGTAACAAATAGAGATAGAGCAAAGCTTCAAAATACTAAATTGTGTATTTTTTTGAGCTAAATCCAATGGTTAGAATAAAAATTAAAAATTTAAAAAAATTACATATGAAAAATGCAAAAAACCCATTTTTGGGGTACAAAACCCCCCAAAACTACCCCTTCCGATAGGTCGATATGTCTGGTTTACGAACTCATCCGAATAAACGTAGGATTACACATCTCTACAAAATTTGGTGTCGATCGGACCATTTTTACGAGAGTTATCGTGTCTAGGGACACACACACACACACACACACACACACACACACACACACACACACACACACACACACACACACACACACACACACACACATATATATATATATATATATATATATATATAAATTTTAATGACTATTATTTTTGTTCTCTGGGCACCTAAAAACGAAAAAGTAACATGGTCCCGGGCTTAGGTCTTACCATGAGACCTACGGTAATAGCTTATTCCCTATGGGAAATTCGCTAAAAGAATAATACTTTGTATTTAAAGTGATTGTGAAAACGTAGCACGGTCATTATAGCATGAAACGTTAGGAAATAAACATTAATACAAAAACATTCGTACAATTTCTGGTGTTTCAGATTACAGAAAACAGAAGCGTCTCTCACACACATCTTGGCAGGGATGTCATCAAGGTCAATTTCAAAGATCATTAGGGACCCGCTATTAACAGTGAACTAGTGTATCAGTTGCTATAAATCGAGCAATTTATTTAGAATATTGTTAAAATTAATACTCGACCAATACAATCTTGGATTACCTGTAATCACAAAAAATTACACTTATTTAAAAAAAATATTAATAACATTAGCTGTACGTTTATTACAGATGTTAACATTACAGATGTTTGAAATGCTTCAAACAATCAAAATGAAAATTTAAAATATCAATGATGAATAGCGTCTTTAAAGTCTGTTTTCATTAACGTCGTTTTTGGCGGAATTAACTACAGACCAAGCCCTATCCAACGATAAAACTTAAAAATCGGTTGAAAATTTTAAAAGGAAATCTCGTAAAAAAAAACATCAGGTATTAAATAAGTATAGATGAGTATCAATTGCTACTAGATATCAATTGCCAAGGTATTTTAAAATCTCTCAGTAGAAAGTCTTCAAGAGATTAAATTTATTGTTCAAATTACAAATGCAAATTTTTGTGTAATACATCGTGTATCTTAGACTAAAAATTGTTAAATTTGTAACTCATCGATTTAAAGGTGAAAATTCCATGAATTATTTTATGTTCCCAAACTTTTTGAAAATCTTGCACGAATTGCGAACTCAGTGTAGTGAATTATAAATCCAGCAAGTTCGGTTTAACGAGTTCGCAGTGCTCGAGCACAAGTTTGCCGACAATTTAAACACGTTCAAAGAGCCAGTAAAACTTGATTTTGAATACAACTTTTCCACCCTATCATAAACTCAGTATTTTTTTCTGTTGCGATTTTACAGATAAAATCACATATTCCATTACAAGTTATGACATGGTAATTTTTTAATGGTAATTTTTTTTTACTAATGAGTTTTGCTTTATAATTCAAAGGTTATACAAACTAATCAACTTTAATCAGCCACATTTCGGGGTGTCCAATCTTTCACTGCGTTTCAATCACAGTATTTACTGATATCTATAATATAAATTTTCATAAGATCAATTTAAAAAAGAAAGTCAATATATACGAATTTGCCTCATCGGTTGACATGAATACATATAATATGTTAAAGAAGGATAAAATACAATGGTGCAGCCCAGGAGTTGGGGTTTACAAATCAGATTACACTGACCAGAGATTTATTGGGACGAGGCTTCGACAATAATCCTCTTAACTGGCGTCATGGAACCGCACGATAATAATACCTCTTAGACAAACTCTAGGCTGCCAAGTGACTAAAGAGTCCTGATAATCGTACACTCAATTTTGTTCTTTATCACAATATTATATCTTCGTTATTAAATTGTTGAATGTTAGGGGAAGAAAAATAGAGAATGATAGTGTTTAAAACTGTTCTTCAAATTTTTGGAAAAGTGAGGATATCAAGTGCTATATGAAGCATGGGCGGGTGATGAGCTTCATCAGTCCCGGGTCCGTTGCCAGGGTCTGGGCACGGCCTGATGTAAAGTTATAAAACGCGCCGTCGTCGCCAGGTGTCGCATGTCGCCTCCCCTGGACTTTATCTTACAATATTGCTTTTTTCTCTCTGGTATAATATTACTTCGGTATATCTTCGAGGACTACTATTTTCAAAAACTTATAAACTTAGATGAATTAAAATAAAATGTGCCTGTATTTGTGTACACAGTAACAATATATTAAATATATATAACTAACAGAGTTATTGTTAAAATTCTGCATGTGTACACAGCCCATTTCATGGAATGTAATTCTACTCTATGCATCGAGGGCGCAGTAATTCTACTCCCAGGAATTACGAACGTAATTCCCCATGATCAAACGTGTCGTCATTTTAAAATTAAGGTGAAATTCAAAGTGCTAAGGAATTTAGCCCCTGGCTGAAATCCAACCACATTTTTAAATGCATTATTATCATATTACATTGCTTCAGAATTAACATCACGGCAAACCAAACATCAACTGGAAAACCACCCACAGTAAACGATTACCGAATTTGTACCCCCAGAAAAATATTTCTGTAACAGCCCCCACCCCCCCCCCCCCCCGAAAAGTAACTTGAAAGTTCCAGACCCGAAAAAAGTTCACGACTACAAAACTACCCCCAATGCACCATCCTGCGACGCCTAATTGACTTAGCGTTTTTCATGGAGGTACTTTTCCGGGGCTATCCCTAGTTATTATTCCTTGTCGCACTAATTAGGAATGGTTTAAGTTGCTAAAATATTTTCGATTTGAAAGATTATCGTAAGTTGATAACAAACAGGTGCTTAGAGATCTAGTTAAGATTAAGCTCGCACTCCAAAGTCACTAATGATCTCACAGATAAGCAGCCTGAGGATTACTTACTGTCTTGCCAACTTATGAGTTTCTAATCTTGAACACGTATCTTGGTTTAGGGAAAATGTTTTACTAAAAACTAAACTGTAAGTTGTTCAATTATACAATACAACTATAACTAGTTTAGTTTCTTTGTTAGTTTCTTTTTTAGTTATCTCATTCAGAGCTAGCATTTTAAGAACAATTATGTACTTGATTCAATCGAAAATTCTTGGAAGAAATCAATTGTCAAGAGATTTCTATGCAACTATACCTAATTAACTTGGCATTGAATAAATATGTCTGTATGATAAAAAAAACTAACAAACAATATTTATTAGTAATACCTTCACTTTTATTGAGGATTTAAGGAAATTTAGACTGTCGAGATTTTTAGGTTTAAGTATTTAGAGAGATGGCATATTAACACGAAAACAGTCTCGTTTTTAGATTACACACAAAACAAACAGTAAAGGTTTTTTCCCTTTTCATGATCAGTTTTTGCAACAAGAGGAGATTAAATTAACATTGAAAAATCCATTTCAATATTCGTTTCTCTTAGTAATCTAATAGTTTTTTTTTAAAGTATCCACGTAATGGACACCCACCTCAGATGCGGGCGTTTGCATGTGGGGGAGTGGGAGTGGGTCCCGGAGGACTACTTTGTTCCACATCCTTGTTGCAAAGAGATTGGCAGATCCTCTCCTTTATAAGACTGATTTAAACCATTATTTAAGTTGCATCCCTCGGGTCGTGCATACCTTACTGAGGTGTAAGGGGAAACTGTTCAGCCTGGATTGAATTTATAGGCTTGGATGAGAGTAGACAGGTGTACGCCGATGGTTACAGACAGTCAGGTGTACGTTGTCGGTATGTCATAATTGAAATTAAATTGGAGTCAATGCCACTTTAAACATTTTTTAACATTTTACAACATATTTTATTAGAGCAAAGCTCGGCTCCCCGGTGCTTAAAATAATTATGAGGAGGAATTAAGGATGTGTAAATATAAAAACTTGAGTGACCTGTTCTGCTATTACTAACTTTCCATTCTTGTCAATTCGGATTTTAAAGACAATGAAAAAAGATTTTTATTTAATTGTAATCACAAAAGTCAAAACTTCTTACAGTTTTCACATAAATGTAGGCATATGGCATAGATGAAAAATCTTATATGTTTACATAAAATTAAAGGTCTCACTTAGATGATTTAGCATCATAGCCGACTTTTTTATAAACTTGTTTACTGAGTGTTGTGGTTATGCATAAACATGACTTCCAGCGGGTGGATATCTTACAAGTTAAAAGAGAGGTTTTGTACGTACGTTAAATGAATACGGTAAATTCTAAACTTTGTTCAAATAATGGGTTGATTTCAAATTTTAAATGTTTGAAGCTAATAACATCCGTTGGAAAGTGATGAATGGTAAGCATTAGGCTACACATTATTTATATACGAGTAGTTTGACCAAACTGCATAACATTTGATTCATACATTGGACAGTAAAAAAGCATTTAGCTTTTGCTGTAAGATTAGCTTTATGTGTAAAAACCTTTTTAATTCATTAAAATTTTTTTCATTCGATCATTACGGAAAGTTTAACTACCCGGTACTTCTATCTCCGCCATACATTTCAAATCCGGCTCTCTGCATCCTAAACTGCTTGGTGGCACCTCTGATTTGATGATGTACATATCCATAGCTAAGATATTTGTAAAACTTTTTACATATATTTACATTTAAGATTTTTTTTGCCTCCTTGGTGGGTCGTACACCATACACCGTATGGCTCATTAATCCAGCTACTAAGCTTTAAGAATAAGAATGTTAATATGGTTAAAATATTTTAGTTCCTTCAAAAAGTAGATTTTTAAAGTTAAAATGATATACTAAGCCATATTGCTTTTTTGTCCAAAAAACACTAAGCTAGTGCTAAACTTTTTTAGGCCTACTTCCCGCATAATCAGATCAAATTTTTTTCAATTTTTGTCAATGTTATTTGTTAGTTTGATGCGTATCGGGTTGAAAATATTAACTTTAAACTATTGAAATGATTTTATTTAGTTGTTTGATTTTGCCCCTTAAATCATCAAGAAGTTAACAAATTAAATAACGAATCTTCTCGGAGGAGATGCAATAAAACCTGCTCGTTACAAGATGGCTTCTTCGTCTCATTTCCAATAGTCAGCTCCTGCAATCAGCTGTCAACTCGACACCATTATAAGTTTAAATTTAATTTCCGGTTGAAAAATGGAAAATGTAACATTGAAAATGTGCTGTTTGTTTCCTGCTAAGTCGTGACTTGGATTTCAATAATATATATATATATATTGTATAATTAAATGTTAAACCAGCTTATTCTATATAATGATCAAACAATTATGATTGATAATTTTAATGAAGATTGAAGGTTACAAAACTAAATACCCCCGTCGCAGCAGACTTGCGTACTTAGCGAATTTCCAATGGCTATTATTGTTTAATCAACAAAATATTTGGTTTTATGAGTCAGTCATATTTAAAGTTACGTAAAAATACTTTAGATTATTCGTGAAATTGTTAATCCATACAGAAAATACTGTGTTTCATTATGTAATACACGTATTCACGTTAATTATTAACATTCATTACATATAATCACGTTGATTACTAATATAAATAGTTTTAAGAACAGTAAAATATGTGCATGGCGAGATAAGAGGTACAATTTACAAAAAATTATCTCGTTCGGTTTATAAATCCTAAAATCTATCTTCTTATTTCTATAAGGGTTTCGTCTGTTACGTCCCTTTTTCTCTCGACCTACTGAACCGATTTTTAAGATTGAGGTGTCATTTTAAAGCTTAGGATGTACCGCAGTGACGAATCGTAATTAAAAAGGTCATATTGTTTCGGGCTTCGCCCCCCTCGCCTTTGATTTATTTCTAGAGGGCGCTTTAAAATGTTGACCAACTTTTATTGCAAGTTCTTTAATGTGAATTGTAATTTAACAGCTGATTACCTTCAGATGAATTTTAAAAGCCAGATAGTAAACAAAAATAGATCTCTGTCACTTCATAATCAACATTCACGTACTGTAGGTGAGTTTCACTTATACAGAATCATAAAATGCGTAATTTGCGCATGGGCCACCTCGTGTAAACATTAAAATGACAAATGCAGAAAGTCTTCTAATCAGCTGATTATGTTCAGACACCTATTTCTGTTACTTTTCTTACTAGCCTATAAAGTTATTTTCCAATAAAGTGTCAGGTTTGCTGCCATAGGGGTTTGTGACCAAATATTAGTTGCTCATCACCTAATGAAGGTACATTGATAATTTTTAATGAGCGATGTATAAGACTAGCTGTTGCCCGTCAGGGCTTTGCCCGTGATTGAATTTATTTTATAGGTAATAAAATATTTTTTAAGAGCAACGAAATGCTTAAGAATGACATTAACAATAAAGTAGTGTGAGTGGAGCTCTGAATGAATTTTTGCAAAACCTTTTCTCAGTGACAAATGGTTTCTTAAGTAGAAAAGACCCCAAAATGAAAAAGTAAAAAAGGTCCCGTGTTGAGGTAATACCATGAGTAGGCCTACTACCGTAATAACATGTTCCCTAAAGGAAAATTCACTAAAAAGAGTAATAAATAAAACATGACCATGTTAGGAGATAATGCACCTTTTTGTTATTTGTTTTTGATAGCCTATACCTATTATAAATATCCAAGATGTTATATTCCTGTGTAGTCCGTGAAATATTGCTTTGTTTTTTTGTTTTTGTTTTTAATTCGTAGATTCAGTATTTTAAACTTAGTATTTATTATTTTTGTTGAATGAAACATTATTTTGTACAATTGAGAAGTACTATTTAACTTGACAATATTTTTGGTACTCATAGATTTAAAATGTGAGTAAGATGAGTAAAATTTTTAAATTAAAATTTTTAAAGGGGATTGACTTAAACTTAGACCCTGATGCAGATCAATTTTATATTAGTGTAATAAAATTGTCATAATATCCACAATCAACTATTACATTTTACGTAAGTTACATAAAATAAATTGAAACACACTGACTCTAATAATATAAAAAAATTAAAAAAGTAGTCAAGGCATTAATTTTAAGATATTTAACTGTATGGTTTGGTGTACAGTACAACCTTATAAACAAGCTTGGTTTAAATTTAGTTAGAAGTTTTAATTTACAGACATAAAGTAAATTATTTACCTACCTTTCGTTCCCAAGATTTTTACTTTGTTAAAATTTTAAATAATATTACTTTTTATAATCGAGGAAACAGAACCTCTTGAGCTTGACTTATTTCCAATCCATCTGAAAACTCATGGACAAACGGCCTACTCCGAGATGACGTCGTGACTGAGTTTCAAGAGTGTATTTGTATTTTGTGTCTATCTACGCCAGAGGCATTTTTTAACGTTTTGACGGGGAACGGTCCAAACCCCAGTCTTGTTACTATCTAACATCGACCAGTTGTTAGAAAGCATCATTAATTAATGGCCCAATGACAAATGGCAACTGGGTCCGGAATCGATCCTTTAAAAAGCTACTAACTTTCCTCAGGATCGAACCGGCAACCTTTGGATTCAAAGGCGAGCACTATAACCACTCAGCTACCCAGCCAGTCTAATTTCTGATATAAACTATATAGGTTATCTGTTATAAATAAGATGTAGGCCTACTGTGCAGAAGCCGAGGCCCGAGTGTGAAGCTATAAACACGTTAGCCTCGGCAGCTGTTGCCTCTATACCTTCCCTGATTTCACCTAATATTCCGGGACACCCTTTCCATTTTATTTTAGTTTGCTACCGATTTACAATATTTTCTCGTCAGAAATATCTCAGCGTGTTATATGGGACAACGCTTTTGGCAGGAATGAGAACTGGAATGATCGAAAATTATCACCGCTCTGGTTGATAATGTCAATAGAAATGCAAGGCTGTCATGTGCTAAGTTTTAATGATTGAAAAATTGATCAATGATTTTAATAAGACCTGTAGCTGGCCGCTTATGAATGTCTTAACTTCCGGAATATTAAAAAATTTAAACAGGATGTAATGTGTAGCGTTTCATGTATAAAATAACGCATATGAATTGTAAAGATTATTATTTAATGTACCATGTCTTGCAGCAATTGTATAACATGAAAATTATGAAAATAAATACAGTATATCCAAGCACAGATGAAAATGAGATTTCCTAGATTAATTGCATTTTTAACTTCAACATATTGTTTATGAAATTTATTGTACATTAATTTCACCTCTTTCTTTTGTGTTTGATATAATAAAGCTTTCCAATCAAACGATTTCTTTCTTTTCAGGTTAGTTTTAGAGAAACGTTATTAATTTCCCTAATCAAAAACTACTTTAGTCATAGTTTTGAATTCTGCACCCTATGATCCGATGTTTAGCTTGAAACAACTGCATCATTGTGAACTTCATTTACATTTTCCTATACCTTAAATTCAAACAAATCAATATTATGGAAATTTGACACCCACAGAGATCCAGCAAAAGAACTTACAAGGAAACGAACAAGTATACAGGGTGGTTATAAAGTCCCTTCCCCCCTAGGATTTTTCTACAATTTATATTAAAATCGATTTTCAATGACGGGATTCATTGTATAGGTACATACTCTAACTTTTGTAGTAATTTAAAATTATGGGAGTTACCTGAGGTCTAAGATGTAGGAGTCAACTTCAAAATTCCTTATGAGAAGCTAGTCATGCGACATGTCAAATAACACTGCCTTTTCCCCCTGATAACAGTATGCAATCTAAATTCAAAAGGGTTATACCGTTTTCAAGATATCTGTAGGCCTAAGATGTAGGAGTCGACATAAAAATTTTAACTAGAAGCTAGTCATGCGACATGTTGAATAAAACTGCCTTTTCCCCCTGAAAACAGTGGTGCAATCTAAATTCAAAAGGGTTATACCGTTTTCAAGATATCTGTAGGCCTAAGATGTAGGAGTCGACATAAAAATTTTAACTAGAAGCTAGTCATGCGACATGTTGAATAAAACTGCCTTTTCCCCCTGAAAACAGTGGTGCAATCTAAATTCAAAAGGGTTATACCGTTTTCAAGATATCTGTAGGCCTAAGATGTAGGAGTCGAAATAGAAATTTTAACTAGAAGCTAGTCATGCGACATGTCGAATAACACTGCCTTTCCCCCCTGAAAACAGTGGTGCAATCTAAATTCAAAAGGGTTATACCGTTTTCAAGATATCTGTAGGCCTAAGATGTAGGAGTCGAAATAGAAATTTTAACTAGAAGCTAGTCATGCGACATGTCGAATAACACTGCCTTTCCCCCCTGAAAACAGTGGTGCAATCTAAATTCAAAAGGGTTATACCGTTTTCAAGATATCTGTAGGTCTAAGATGTAGGAGTCATGTCACATGTCGCATGACTAGCTTCTAGTTAAAATTTTTAAGTTGACTCCTACATCTTAGACCTACAGATATCTTGAAAACGATATAACCCTTTTGAATTTAGATTGCACCACTGTTTTCAGGGGGAAAAGGCAGTGTTATTTGACATGTCGCATGACTAGCTTCTAGTTAAAATTTTTAAGTCGACTCCTACATCTTAGACCTACAGATATCTTGAAAACGGTATAACCCTTTTAAATTTAGATTGCACCACTATTTTCAGGGGGGAAAGGCAGTGTTATTCGACATGTCGCATGACTAGCTTCTAGTTAAAGTTTCTATGTCGACTCCTACATCTTAGACCTACAGATATCTTGAAAACGGTATAACCCTTTTGAATTTAGATTGCACCACTGTTTTCAGGGGGAAAAGGCAGTGTTATTTGACATGTCGCATGACTAGCTTCTCATAAGGAATTTTGAAGTTGACTCCTATATCTTAGACCTCAGGAAACTCCAAAAACTTTTAATTACTACAAAAGTTAGAGTATGTACCTATACAATGAATCCCGTCACTGAAAATCACTTTTAATATAAATTGTAGAAAAATCCTAGGGGGGAAGGGACTTTATAACCACCCTGTATATGGATTTCAATTTAAGACAAATGTTCCTTGTCTGACCATTACTTTCTCCGGATTCCCCTCGTCGTAAATAATTTATCAGTCAGGCTGGGAGGTCCTAATCTTGTGCAATGCGACTCTCTCACATTATTTATTTATTTACGGTCCAATAGCCGTATTAATCAATACACCTTGAGTGGTAAGACACACTGAATAGTGGAGAAAATGGGCTCGCTTCTGTAAATGCCTGTCTCTCGGTTTTCCTTGGGAGCTGACCTGAGCTAGTTGTAGAATGATTTATTTAAATATTGCAAAAGAAGAATTTTGTCTCATAGGCTACTTTTGTATTGATAATACAATAGGGGTTGACCATGTGTTTGGTTGGGACTGTTTTGGTTGAGGGACTCTGTTTTGTAAGCCTGCTTTTATGGTATTCGTACAAAGTGTTGGTAAGTAGTTTAAAGAATTCAAATTTTCTTGCACTTAATTATGGAATATATTATTGTTCGGCTGCATTTTATTAGTACATAAATAATAATAATAAAAAAAACATATTACTCAGGGTAGTAAGTTACATGGAATTGGCGGTTTTTCGTTTTGAGGCGAAAAACAGCTTTGTTTAAAATATTGTAGGTTAATACCACAATTTAATGAAAACTAAGTAATGTTATTTAACGCGACATAGATAATGGAACCGCATTTAACGTTTAAACCAATTTTCGCCATGAACATAATAAGTTAAGTCGTATTAGTCAATCCTTTTACTCCTTTGTTCGAAGTAATAATAACAAAAATAAAACCCAGGAAACTTGATAAATAATATTTAGACAAAACAAAATCACTTGATATTTGACAAAATAACGAATTAAAGTAAAAAAATAATTAAAAGAAGAAAAAATACATTAAATCAGTATTTTATACAGTATATAAAGCATCTGCTTTCAATATGATATCATACGATTTAGTTTTAATTTCGTTTTACCGTATACTTAAACATATTTAATAGTCTCACATAATCGGAAAGAGTTGCTTTCACGTGAAAATTACATAATTAGTCCAGAAATGTTCCCCAGAAAATTAGGCCTAGCATCGGTGTGATAAAGGTACATACCAATAAACTCACTACAACTGTCTGTTACGGAAATAAAATTATTAAGAGTAAAAAACAAAATGATGGCTAGGAGCTTTACGAAGCATCTTAGGACATGTTTATATAAACTCTTGGTTTAGTTGTCTTGTTGAATAACCTGGTAAGGTTTGTAAAGGTAGAAGCTAGACAACCTGTTTATTCAAAAACGTTAGAAAATATTTTAAATGTATCCATAGTCTAGGCGATATCAAACTATATTAAATTATAGTTAGCTTACTTCGCCAAACGAACTGAGTTGTGTGGCCATTAGTAAGTTTAATGGGTAGGCAGGACAGGAGCAAGTTGAGGGAACAGCGCAGTTGTCCCGAGGTGTGAGGAGGGTTATGCACCATTATAATGAACCCCGACGTTCAAGCCGGGGCCGCTGGACATTGTTGCGACTGTTGTTGAAGAGGCTAACCTCTTCTATTACGCGGATAGTAAAGGGGGATAGTTACGCCAACTTATGAGGAAAAGGGTTGATTAACTAATAAGCTAATATTGAAAAAAATAATTAAAATCACAGATTACATTTTATAGTTCATACTCAATGCAAAAAATACGACTTGATTGTAATTCTTTATTAAAAAATGTAACCAGGGTACTTCACATCCTACTTTACAAAATTACCTTAAAACTAATCTCTAACAGCTACGTGCCAAAACTATTTAAAACAAACGAGAGAAACTCGCAGCTTATCCAGGACAACGCTCTAGCCCTCCCCTGGGGTCTTGGCCCTTTGTTACTCAATTATTTACCTCCAGAAGGCCAAAGACAATTTAGCACAACAGGGGAAAGGCAGCGTCATCCTGATGTATGTTCCCCACTGATTGCGTTTGGATTTATAAATTAGTGTCTAGTTCCCGGCCTTTCTGCGGTATTGCACTGTACTGCGGTTCTTCTCCATGCGGATGAGAACTATTATGTTACTCAATTTTTAAAAGCAATTTATGGGACGAAGTTTTTAGTTGAGAAGTTTATCATTAAATCGAGGAGAGCAAAACAACAGAATTCAATATTTAGACAATGAGAACTGGTTGACGATGAAGTACAGTATATGAAAGGGATTGTTGGCGTAATTTTATAAAACTGGCATTCTTGTTATAAATTAGGGCTAAATAGATGTTCAAATTATACTTTTAATTGGGAACCTATATAAGCTAGATAAAGTTAATTTTTAAACATTTTTGTTTTGTTTGCAATCACAAATTAAACACGAACGTCTAATCTACTGTACACTAAGTCTAAACTTAACTTTAAAGTGTTGTAGATGGTTGTGTTTCATTTCTGATTTAGCCTAATTGTGAACATACAATATGATTTTATAGACATGTAGCATAGAACGTCCTTTTAAATAATAATAAGATAAGCAAGAATGACAAAATTGATCGGTTTTTGATCATTTTAAAACTAAGAAATGTTATTCACTGACGTTTGATATTTCATAAAATATTTATAGTTTAAATAACAAATTAAAATCAAAACATAATGTTTAAGCAATTGTCTACAGGCGATGGTTAATGGTTGACAGTAATGTTGCCATTACTTTTGAGAGCTTGGTGAGAATTTATGTCGGCCACCCCCTCGGCACGTCCTTCATCGCAGATTACAGTTGGCAAACCTGTAAGCCCCGGGCGTCTACCAGGAATGCCAAATGGCGACCATTTTATAACTCACGGCCACATCCAAGTTTCTCCACTTCTGAATGTATGTAGGTGCCCAAAAACGATTATTCATTTTAAATTGTATTTGATAATAATCTTGAACCAATATATTTGAAAAAAGTAAGTAGTTTAAACAAAGTTTTTTTATAACTATAGCTATAATACCCGCCTACGGTTCGATCCGAGCTACTCCCCAATGGGCCTAATACCTCCTTATTTGCATAATGAGAAAGTACCTGGGAACCAAGCTTTAGCTCGGTAAAACTAAACAATTCTTTGTTGTCATAGTAGCCTAATATCAGATATATCAGATATATCAGCCACAGACTGACTGTACGCTAAAATGCCAAGCCCGAGAGGCTTTTCCTTTCAAGACGAACTCGTTCGCTCCGCTCACTCACCTCCACGACGACCTCATTCGGTTCGCTCACTTGCCTTTCAGAATGTATTAATGTAGGTCTAAGGGTGCCGCACTCTGGTATGAGTTTGTTGAAAATTGTTTCAAGTTATGGCGTTCTTGTTATTTTCCTCATAAACCCCATAGGGGTGAGTACGTAGGTTTCCCGCCATATTTGGTCAGGGTTTTGTCATCAAATATAAGTAAACGCTTCCTAATGAATTTGCATACCAAATTTTATCAAGATATATCAATAAATAAGCAAGATAGAAGGTTTTGTTGATTTCCCATAAGAATGAAATGGAAAACATAGTTTTTGGATTCTCTCCATAACCATTAAAAATTCAAAATACTAGATTGTTTGTTTTTTAAGATCTTTTAAATGGTTTAAGTTAAAATTGTTGAATTTTATAAATTAAAGTGAAAAAACCAAAAACTCATTTTTTACACTTTTTAAACCCCATAAAACCCCGTTCCCATGTTCCGATCATTCTGGTTCGCGAACTCATTCAAGTAGAAGCTGGCTTACACCCCTGTACCAAATTTCAACAAAATTGGAGATTCTGTTCAAAAGTTATGTTCATGGACACATATAATACATTATATCAATTTGAACGAACGGTGTTTTTGGCTTTCAAGGGCCTCCAAACAATAAAGTATCATGGTCCCGGGCTTAGGTCTTGCAGTGACTACTAACGTAATAGCGTATTCCCCATAGGGAAATTTGCTAAAATATAATTTAAAAATTTTATTCATGTCATAAAATTTGATAACAAATTAACAGTATGTAAAACAGGCTGTAGCTAGCAATAATTGTAGTTAAGCTTTTCAAGTGGTAGGATATTTCGGCCGAGGATTATTTGCTCAGAGTTTTGATCCTCGAGCACAGCTAAGACCTAGCCGCATCTGTGTGTTGACTCAAGATAAATAATTGAGTTTCATCTACCGCTGGCTTATTGAACTTCGTATTGGTTTTGTTTTAGAGATACAAAATCAAACTGCGGCTAAAAATTAGTACAAAAATTAAATTAGCAAAACCTATTAATATTTTTGGCAAAACGTATTGTGAAAGACCATAGCTCTATCTAGCTTATCTATATGCTAGGCAAGCATGATTCTTTTCCTCCTTTTTTCTCAGCTTGCGTGCATCATAGGAGAAATCCGCACATACCGTTGCACATCAGCATCCATGGCTACCCCCGACAGGCTTTAAAAGTTTCAATCTTAGGAAGAAGGATAATTTGTTTGTATCATTAGACAGCTGTTGTACTAAAACACTCAGGAGGAATAGATGTTTGTCATAAAATATATATATATTTTAATTCTACCCAGATCCACTTAAATTTTTATCGAATTTCGATTAGGGGACGATCTCTAGTATTGCTTAAGACATATGTATAATAAATATAATGGATAAAGTAAGTGTATGGACATCTGAAGTAATTTAGTGCACGTCTGTTAGAATGTGAATATTGTAGATGCACATTATAGAATAATTAATTATGTAGTCTACATATATTTTTTGTTTGCTTTTACATACACCCTGGCATAGACTTGTAGACCGGAGTGGAACACTACAGTCACCTTCTGTTTTGTAGTTGTTATACTTTTGGTAGAAATTTGGTAGTTTGCTAGTTAAGTATGAAAGTTTGGAAAGCATAAGTTGGTTCAAGTATAAAGAGGAAATAAAAATTACGTTATTGATTATACGATATAGGTTACATACTTTTTACAGTCAAAAATATTTTTTAGCAGTAAAATTGTTTATAATACTGTACCCATGGATGAGGTAGATCGCCAATGGTAGAGCAACATAAATTTAATTTATATATTGAATCAGAAACCAATGTAGTTTCAATAGCCTAGGGTACAGGATTTTTAGGTGAGAAGCATAACTTCGATGGATTATTTCAAGTAGGATTTAATTATCAATAAATTTATATGCTAGAAGAATCAGCCTAAAAATTTCTTAATTATAAACCCATATACCAAATACTAATAGGGCAGATCTTACTTTTGGTTTGAGTGGAAGTGACTGGGTCTTTACTCTAAACGTAACCTCGAACCTCGTCTGGAAATAAAACAAAGTTCCCAAACTTATTAATATCTAGGTAATCTCAAGTTAAATAATTATTTCCTTATTACTATTAATATTCTTGATTTTAAAGAACACGTAAAAATTCCAAAGAATTTCAAACAGATATTAGTCTCATTTAAATAGAAGTTAATTATTTACAATGCAATGTTTGTAAGACAACCAGAAGTATTAAATGAGTTATTGTACAATATATAAAACATAATAAACTTAGTTATATTTTATAATTAACAATTCAACTTACTATTTCAAAGAGGAGGTACAAATTCGTTAGACACCAGTTTTCCAATCAATAAATTTTGACAAGGCAGTTTTTGACACAACGAGCTTTGCAAGTGAGTTGATATTATAGTTTTGTACTATGTTTTGATATTATAGTTTTGTTAACACAAAATGAAACGTTTTTTGGGATTGACTCTGATAGCTCGTGAACAATAGTTGAAAGTTTAATATTGGGTTTTATTGACTCCAAATTATAAACTACTTTGTGGAAGATTAATGATTAGTTTTAAAAAGTTAAATGTGGGCTACCGAAGAAGGTTGTGATTAGTTACACTTTTGGCAGTACAAACTTAAAACCTATTATCACTTTCTAGAAAATGGTAATGCAAAGAGTTATTTACTGTATGTTAAAATATAAAAAAAAACATTAATTTTTTTCTGATAAAGAATGACAAACGAATGGTAAGATCCACCCAAGGCGGTAACTGAATCACTGTCATCCGGTTTTCCGATCCATTTGAGCCATCAACTTCCTTCCCTCCAGCAATGTTTTACAAACTGATGCTTCCCTGGTAATCTTTGAAACTTCTACTAAAGTATACAACTAGGGAAAATAAAAGTGGTAGTAAAGGATATAAAAGATAATGTTTGTTTATTGTAAAAATATAATGTGTAGGTCAAACGACTAAATTAAATGCTAGTGGATGCTATATAAACATATAAATTAGTACTATCATACTGTATATGAATGAAGGAAGTTAAAAAGAAATAAAACAAACAATGAGGAATTTTTATTTTGTTGGAAAGTAAAATATTGTAATTATACTTGCCTTCCTTAAATAAACGGTAAACAATTGCTATAAAGTGGAACGATAAGGTATTTTCGACGTTAACCCTTTCAGTCCCTGTGTACTCAATTGAGGACGCACATTTCAACAATTATTTAAAACTTGTTGTTTTTATTTTTCTACCTTTCAATGCAGTTGTCCCCATTCGTTGACAGATTTTCTAGGGAAATTTAGTTTCTCAGGGGTTTTAGAGTGGCAAACCTGATATATTCAACAGGTAAAAAAGAAGCATGTCAGACCATAGCTGCACTTGCCATGGTAAGACCATTTTTACTTGTATATTTGAAACCGATTGGCTTAAAATTTAGGCTTAACAGTTTGTATATTAATTATATAGAGGACACAGTTTCTAAATATACAAATATCTTGTCTTATACAGATTTATATGTTGTAATATTTGGAAGAGAAAATACATGTCAACAAATGAGGACAATTGGATTAAAAGGAAAAAAATTACTAACATAACCTCAATGTTTTGTTGTCAACATTTGAGGACAAATAAACTGAACGGTGTACCAGAGCTCAAACTTCAATTTACAATTTCGGAAAAATTAAGGAAGGGTGTAAAAATAAATATTTAGTTTGCATACAAACTTCCTGAAAAGGCGGTAACAACGTTTTCTTCGACAAATTACAAAATAATCAGTATCTTATGATATATTTTTTACTCCTAGTCCTTTGAATCGGTTTGTCATCAATTGAGGACAGTTTTGTTTTTTTCTTAATTTGACGTTTAGGAAAAAACCAAGCATATACTACTTAATTTAGGTATAAGTATGTTAGCTCTAAAGTGCAAAGTGCCAAAATGTACGGGTAAATCATAAATACGGTGTGAAAATGTCAGATATATCTTTTTTCTTACAAAAGAACGTAACTTTCTCTGAACATACCATCTCCGATAAGCAAATGGGGGTAATTGTAATGTAAGACAATTATTGTATTTTCTAATTTTTTATGTGTTTTTATACAAATTACAAAAAAATACAACAGGTTATGAGTTTTCTGTTAATTTAAATCGATGACTTTGAATAATTTTGTCCTCATTTGTGGACAATTTTTTTTTTTCTTAATTGGATGTCTAAAAAATGCATACTAAGCAAATACTACTTATTTTAGGTATAAATTTGAGTATTACAAAAGAAAAAATTTTTTCTATAACTCTATCTGTACACGGGACTGAAAGGGTTAAGGAAATAAAAAAAAAAAACGTTCAATATTCAAAACAAATGATCGCACTTGAGTCAAATACATTTCAATATTTGTGGATAATCAAAAAAGACCTTTTCTGACTATATCTTGAAAAATTGCATTTCTTTTTGTCCCCGTGTGTCAGTTGAATGAGAAAAATACACAAACGCATGTTTTAAAACAGTACCAGTCCTTGTCAGAATTTATCACCCGGTAACTTATGTCAGGGTAATATTCCATGGGGTTGCCTCACAATTCTTTCCCCTAGCTCACTTTCGTTTTAAATGCCCTGAGCACGGCAGGCATTATTCCTTAATGCTAATCAATAAGTTTGTATAAGTCTCTCGACTCGTTCAAGTAAGATTCTTAACTAAAAACCTAAAAGTGTATTTTATCCCCTCTCCCCTACAAATTAAACAAAACATATTTTAGTTTTTTCTTCGAATTGAATGGCCGAATCTCTAGATCAAGGTAGACTGCGTGGTTTGTTGTCTAACAGTAGCTATTTTTGTTGTAATAATTAATTTAAAATAATGCTTCGTACCATTATTGAAATAAATGTAATTAACGTAAATAAAATCGTATATATTTATAAATTTAGCATATCACAAATTTGCATGTTTGCAACAGATGTGTCCCCCTCACGCTCTCTCGCTCTGCAGTGTTGTCATTTTTTGGTGTTAGGTTTATCATGTGTAATTCAGTATAAATAGTTCTGAATAGACATTTCTTCATAGACTTGGCAACAATGCATGAACACTCATCGGACTATTTTCGTGAATTACTGTGATACTGGTGGATTCATCTTACACACTGAAAACAAGAGAGCTCTTCCCACACCTAATAGTATTTATTAAGTAAAACCCAATTAAAAATTGTAGTTTGATACTTGAAGATTTTAGTATAAACTCTGGAAATATCCAGGGAAATTTAAATGAGTGGACTACAAAAAGTGTACTCAAGTCTTTGTTTTAACCGTCTTGTATCCACAACAAAATAATTAAATGATTTTATAAATTAAATTTTTGATTTGGCTAGTATAAAAAGAACGGTATTCGATTTGGTAAAGTTGTAATATGTAAATTTACCCCTACGTTTAACAGAGTATGAACAAATATGATATATTTATAAGTTACATAATTAGATTTATCATTAGTGATAGACATAACACCAAAACAATTTAGACGCAAGATAAATTTAGGGAGACGGTTGTGGCTGAGTGGTAGACGGCTGCCTGGAGGGGTTCGCCTTTAGCAACTTTCCCAACTCTCGGATGTCTTCCTTGAAATCTGACAGTTCTCGGATCCGGCCTTCCAGCTCCGCTCTCAACTCCATCACCTATCAAATTTGATATATAACATACAATAACAGTACAATAACAATATAACAATAAAATATTTCTCTATGCTTGCATTTGTAATTAGATAAAAAGATGCTATTTTCCTTTTTAAATTTTTTTGAGGAAACTCAAAATACCAATAAAAACTTAAAAGAGTTCCTTTACGGCATTTTTTCATGAAACCTACCTTTACAATTTTAGCAGTGTACATTACTGAACTGGAAATGACAAAATTAAGCAAACTTTAATAATCATGCTAGTTATTCTGAAGATTAAAGGCCAGTTACTATGCAAATAAGGTGTTTTGTGGAGTGCCGCGTGGGATGCATTTATTTTTTGGAAATTGTACGAGTTTGTCACGATCCAGCGTATTTCAATACCTATAATTATTTGATACGCTAAGGGATTTTTGTGTAGAGAACTCTTCAAAAATTTTCAACCAATTTTCAAGTTTTTTGTGTCGTTGGATAGGGCTTGGTCTGCAGTTGTTTTCGCAAAAAAATTATAAAAATCGGGTTTAAAATAAGGGTGCCATAAACAAATTAAATTTGAAATTTTCTTATTAGAATAATAACATTGGGATTGTGTTGGGCATTTAAAATATCTGTTAATATACAGCTGTAAATAATTGTAGTTTTTGGTAATTACTGATATTCACTATATTAACATGTAATTGGTTGGATATCGTTGATTTAGACTAAATGAAGCTTTTTAATAAATTGCGAAATAAAAAGCACATAAATTGTTAAATAAAAAGCGAAATACATTGCTCGATTTCGAGCAACACGTAGACTAGTATATAAAAATGAGGACATCATTTATAAATAAAATAATACATAATCTTTGTGTTCTAACCTGATCTAGCAGATCTGATGTTGCTTGAGCATTGGGCGCTTTAGTGTTAAGCACTTGAAGAAAATGGTCATCTCCTTGCCCTTGAGAAAAGCTGGTAATTTCCATAGATTTCAAGTGATCAAACCCCTCTTCTATCCAAGGAACACGCTTTCCTTCTCGTGCCAGTTCAACTGCCATGTCGCCGGCATCACTCCTGACTTTATGTTGTTTCCGAGTTTTAACATAAGAAGAAATAAGTTCTCTCTTTGGGTTAGAAATGTCTTTGAAATCTCTGTTTGATTCAGTACAATTTGTGTAGTTCTTATATTCTTTTTTTATCTTCTTATTGCTGTGTAAATCTGAAAGTAATTCAGGAGTGTAATCGTCCAAAATATACCTTGGCATTTTTGAATTTTTACTTGTGTATGTAATGTGAAAATAAATTTTAAACGCTTGTAAGGTTTATTGTTATCTTCCTTACGAAAATGTATAGTGTTAATAGCTCTTAAGAGATTGTGTTGCCTAGCATCGGTAGTTTGAAAGAAAATAAATTTAATTTAATTTTGTATTTTAACTTTTGTGATCAATAAACTCAAATGCTAATTAATTAAATAATATAAAAGAAATACATGCATTCCGTTAAAAAAAAACCATACATACCCACGTTACACTTCCAACAACTAAACGACGTTAAGCGACTAAATTCAGTTCTAAGTTAAGTTAAGTTCTGAGTTAAGTTCTAAAAAAAGACAAATCAAAAATGACTTCTTCACAATATTTAAACAAATTTTTTAATTTAGCCATGTGTTGTCATTATCAATGTAATTACTAGAGGTAGAGCTCTTGCCTTACAATCCAGCGGTCCCCGGTTCGATCCCGGGCGAAGACATTACACGCACATACATGAGTGGTCCCCTTGTGTGACTTAATGCCGTGACGGTGCCTTGCTGTCTTTTGATCACCGCACAGGCCTATTGGCCCATGCTGACGGGAAATGGGAAGCTAATAACATTCAAAGCAAAATAGACCTATCGTGGCAGAAAAACTCAACTTTATCCAATAAAAAATTACAAAACGACTTCAAAATACTTTTTGGTTCCATTTATGCTTAAAACTAAAAACAGGCGTCATTTTGAAATATTGAATTACACCAAGATTATTATTATTATTATTAAATACATGAATATCTAAAAATACATAGAGTTTCACAAACAACGGCGGGATGAATTTGAAGACTTTTTGCAAAAAATAAGTAAAATAACATATAGTAAACCAACTATATCATTCTTATTTTTCTCTCATCTTTTACTTATACAACAATTTTTCGGAGTTTTGCCCTTTTCATGAAATATCCAGATGGAACTCATTTAACCATAGGATTTCGTTTTTCAAGTTAAAATACTTTACTAAAACTTTTACCAAATGTAACAAATAATATTGGATCTTCATCTTGGAAAAATCATACACATAAAGGAAATTACTACTCCTAAGGAATAGAAATATGTTTAATCTAATCTAAATACTATACAACCCGATGTGAAACTGACTCACTGACTCACTGATCACGTATACAAAGTATTTTGGATTTCCGGATGAGCTAGAAACTTGAAATTTGGTACACACGTAGTTTGTATGGTCAATAAAAAGGGAAAATCCCAAAACATTGTATTTTTAAATTTTAACCCCCTCAAAAAAATTAAAAGGGATGACATCGGTAATCTCAATATGTGAGGGTTTTCTATTTTGGCTATAACTTCTGAACGAGAGGTCCTACCTCAAATCTGAGGAAAAATCGTTAGTTGGAAATTAAACGCTCTACAAGTTATGTCCAGTGACATTTTACTGTATCTCATCCCCTTCACCCTTAAAAGGGGGCGTACTTTCAAAACTTCTGAATTCCTTTAAAAAAATTTCGTCATTTTAATATTTTTTATTTACTAATATGACACTCATATGCCTGAAATTTTGTACATATTATAACCTCGACTAGATATAACCATAGTTGCAGCCATTGGTCAATTTTAATCAAAATTAATCTTAAAAAAATTGAACAAACGGTAAATTCTTAACATTTTTTCGTGTCAATTGTTTGTAAAAGAGATTATTCTAGCAAATGTGCTGCAAAATTTATTGTTGTTTTGCCAGTATTATATTCAATTTTAGACGCTCTACAAGTTCGGTCCTATTCAATTTTGCCGTATCTCGCCCCCTTCACCCTTAAAAAGGGGTGTACTTTTAGAATTTCTAAAGATTTTCTCAAAAATTGCGCTATTTTGATATTTTTATTTACTATTATGTAATATGTATGCATAAATTTTTATTTATATTATGACCTCAACAGGTTCTTTCTATACTAGTAGCTTTTTGCCAATTTCAATCGAATTATAGTCCACAAACATTGTAAAAACACAAAATTCATAACATTTTTTCACGTAAAGTGTTCGTAATTCACTTTAACTTGGTAAATATACTGCTATATTGATATATGTTTTGCCATTAATATATTCTATTATAGACGCTCTACAAGTTTGGTTCTATGACATTTTGGCATAACTCACCCCCTTCACCCTTAAAAAGGGGCGTAATTTCAAACTTTATACATTCTTCCACAAACAATTCGCTATTTTAATATTTTTTATTTACTATTATGGAGCACAGATGCCTCAAACTTAATAAATATTATAGACCCAACTAGTTCTTACTATTTTAGCAGCCATTGATCAATTTTAATCAAAGTTAAGACAAAAACAATTGAAAAAAAAACACTAAATGATTGAAATTTTTTCATGTAAAGTGTTTGTAAATTACTTTATAATGAAAAATATACTGCCATATTGATTTATATTTCGCCAGTAATTTGTTCTATTTTAGACGCTCTACAAGTTCGGTCCTTTACAATTTGGCATTATCTCACCCCCTTCACACATGAAAAGGAGCGTACTTTCACGATATCGAAATTCTTTCACAACAATTGCTCTATTTCAACATTTTTCGTTTACTGTTATGTCACATAGAAGCCAAAAATTTATATTATACTATGACCACATCTAGGTCTTACTATAGGAGCAGCCATTTGTCAATTTCAGTATAGTAGTTGTCAAAAAAACTGTGAAAATAAGAAATTATATACATTTTTTAATTTATAGTTTTTTGTGATTTTGTTTCATCCGGTAAAGGTACTGCCATACCGATATATGTTTTGTCAGGATTATATTATTTTTAGATTTGGTTCTAAGACATTTTGGCGTAACTCATCCCCTTCACCCTTAAAAAGGGGCCTAATTTCAAACTTTATACATTCTTCCACAAACAATTCGCTATTTTAATATTTTTTATTTACTGTTATGGCACACAGATGCCTCAAACTTAGTAAATATTATAGACCCAACTAGTTCTTACTATTTTAGCAGCCATTGCTCAATTTCAATCAAAGTTAAGACAAAAACAATTGAAAAAAACACTAAATGATTGACATTTTTTCATGTAAAGTGTTTGTAAATTACTTTATACAGAAAAATATACTGCCATATTGATTTATATTTCGCCAGTAATTTGTTCTATTTTAGACGCTCAACAAGTTCGGTCCTTTGCAGTTTGGCAGTATCTCACCCCCTTCACACATGAAAAGGAGTGTACTTTCACGATATCGAAATTCTTTCACAACAATTGCTCTATTTCAACATTTTTCGTTGCCTGTTATAACAGGCGTAATTTCAAAATATTAATTTCAATTTTTACTAAGGGGTATTAAAACGGATTCATAGGAGATTTTGTAAGCTTTTTTTACAATTGAGTGTGAATTTTGTGTATTAAACCATTTTGTTGCTGTCTTTAATGTCTAGCTCTACCGTGGAACTAACCTAATACATACTTGACTTTTAATTATTCTATGAATTTGGGGAAACCTTTAAGGGGGCATGGGGGCGGAGCCCCCATCGAGCCGTAGGCGAGTTTTACTATAATATTAAAAGTTTGACAAGAATTTGATTGAAACATGGTGACTGTTGTACTCGTATGTTTGTAACAATATGTACAACAGATGTGTCTCCCCTCACCTCTCGCCCTACAGTGTTGTCATTTGATGTTAGGTTTACCATGTGTAATACAGTATACAACACGTTTCTGGATAGACTTGGCAACAATGCATGAAAACTCATCGGACTATTTTCGTGAATTACTGTGATAAGGATTTATCTTACACACTGATAACAAGGGAATTCTTCCCACACCTATATAATTATTAAGGTAAGTTTACACGTGAGAGTTTTTCACTCTCGGAGAGTTATTAGTTACTCTCATAAAAATCTCAGACAGTTGTTGATAATACTCGAAGAAAACTATCTGGGATTAATTATCTTGGAAAATTCACTGGCTGTGTAAACACCTGTGAGAGTATCTTCTGAGAGTACAAAACTCTCTGAGAGTGAAAAACTCTCACGTGTAAACCTAGCTTTAAGTTAAAACCAATTAAAATAGTAGGTTGATACTTGAAGATCTTAGTTAAAATGTATATACACTCCGGAAATATCCAGGGACATTTAAATGAGTGGACTACAAAAAGTGTCTTAACCCCAGCGGCCTAAAGAAATGCTAAAGTAACCATCAAGGGATTGAAGAAAGCCGTGACCTTTTGGAACGGAGTCCATGCGCATTCGGTACTGAGCCACTCAAATCTTCAACGGATCATTTAAATTGCTTATTTGATTCAGAAAAGTATTTGATTCAAATAATCACTAATGCTTTTGATTATATAAAAATGTATCTACTGAAATATAAAATGATTTTTCTTACATTTTTTATTTAAAAGATGCGTGGTTTCTAAGAAAATGAAAGAAATAATTTAAACCCTTATGTATCGTAATAAATTTGGATTGAATTGAGAAAACAATACAAAATAATTATCATCGTCGATTTTCAATTATGAATATTTTATGACCATTCAAGAGTAAGTATTAGAGTTGATATAGGCCAAATTGTATCGACAGATGATTCCATCTGCTACGAATTGAAATGGAAAAGTTCATGTTTTAGAAACTTTTCAGTGCAAGAATAACAAGGATCTCTACAGCAGGTTTTGACACTTATTAGTTTTGGAAATATATTGTATAAAAGGGAGAGAAAATCTTATGATTTGTCACCCTCCTCTGTCTATAAAAAGTCAAGTAATATATATATATATATATATATATATATATATATGTGTGTGTGTGTGTGTGTGTATACATACATATACATATATATTATTTAAATAAAATTATTCTTAAAATCGAATTTGTAGGCAAATGAACATAATAAAAAGGAGTACTTTTGAGTTTATTAGGAATGTAAGGCCTTCTTTACACTTAGTACAATTTGAGGTATATTACAGCAGTGTGGAGTAATATAAATTGTCTTTATGATTGTCGAAATCGTTTGGAACATTTCTCCAATAACAAGGATTAGAACCCTCCAAACTTGTGTAATATATTCACTAATATACCACAGCCGTCCGCTCCCTATATTAATTGTTCATTTTGCCAACACAGTCCCTTATATTGCTGGTATTATAAGTCATTGAGATTTCCTGGCACACGTCGAAATTTATTGTTCGTATACCTGTATAAAATTAATTAAATATTTATTGGACTTAAGGACATAATTTCCTTCATAAAAAAGTCTAATTATAATAAAAATGAAACCTCGCTGTCAGTTTAAAATTATATTTGTTGATTATATTGTTTGTGAAGTGTTTGGGCTTTTTAGTAGCTTTAAAAAAATGTTAGTCATATATTTTTTAGTCACTACAAGTACAAAAGGAATTTTTTAATGTAAAAATACTAAAATTTAATAATATTTCAATTATTTCACAAAAATTACAAATCCAACCTCCGTTATCTTCTATATCTATAAAAGAGGAAGTATGTATATATATTTATATGTATGTTGCCTATAGACTCCGAAACCGCTCAACAGATTGCAAAGAAACTTTCAGGCATTATTAAGCATTATTCAAAGATGGTTTGTGTAAAGTTTAGTGCAAATCTGTCCAAAAGGCTCTGACCCAGAGGGCATACAATGGTGCAGTGTCAGGTTTTAGAAATTTAGTGTTTACAAAATGAACTGCTGTAATTAAAAATTTTGAACGTTTCATTCAAGCAGATGCTTATACTCATAGAAGTAACTAGGTGTGAGGTATAATGTTTATGTTTGTGTTGTCTTTATTGCTCCGCCCTACGGAAGCTCACAATTACACTAAAAGCCTACAGGTGGTGAAATTTGACATGGACGATTCTCTTTGTCCACACGTGCACCATAGGTCCATAGGTTTTGCAAATATAGTTTTTTAAGCTATTTAGGGCTCCACCCCACTCGACTTCAAAATTACTTAAGGGCCACTGGGGTTGAAATTTGATGGACGATTCTCTTTACCCATAGGTACACACTAAGAAACGATTTTGCAAATATAGTTTTTTAAGCACTTTAGGGCTCCGCCTCACTGGACATTGAAATTACTTTAGGACCTCGGAGCTGAAATTTGACATGGACAATTCTCTTTGCTCATAGGTACTCACTAGGAAACGGTTTTGCAAATATAGTTTTTTAAGCTCTTTAGGGCTCCACCCAACTGGACTTCAAAATTACTTGAGGGCCACCGGGGTTGAAATTTGATGGACGATGATGCTCTTTACCCATAGGTACTCACTAAGAAATGATTTTGCAAATATAGTTTTTTAAGCACTTTAGAGCTCCGCCCCACTGGACTTTAAAATTACTTTAGGGCCACCGGGGTTGAAATTTTATGGACGATGCTTTTTACCCATAGGTACTTACTAAGAAACGATTTTGCAAATATAGTTTTTTAAGCACTTTAGGGCTCCGCCTCACTGGACATTGAAATTACTTTAGGACCTTCGGAGCTGAAGTTTGACATGGACGATTCTCTTTGCTCATAGGTACTCACTAGGAAACGGTTTTGCAAATATAGTTTTTTGAGCTCTTTAGGTCTCCACCCCACTGGACTTCAAAATTACTTTAGGGCCACGGGGTTGAGATTTGATGGACAATGATGCTCTTTACCCATAGGTACTCACTAAGAAACGATTTTGCAAATATAGTTTTTTGAGCACTTTAGGGCTCCGCCTCACTGGACATTAAAATTACTTTAGGACCTCCGGAGCTGAAATTTGACATGAACGATTCTATTTGCTCATAGGTACTCACTAGGAAACGGTTTTGCAAATATAGTTTTTTAAGCTCTTTAGGTCTTCGCCACTCTGGATTTCAAAATTACTTCAGGGCCACCAGGGTTGAAATTTAACATGGACGTGCCTCTTTGCTCATAGGTATTCACCAAGAAACGGTTTTGCAAATATAGTTTTTGAAGTTCTTTAGGGCTCTGCCCCACTGGGCTTCGAAATTACTTTAGGGCCACCGGGGTTGAAATTTGACAGACGATTCTCTTTACTCTTAGGTGCTTACTAAGAAACAGTTTTGCAAATATAGTTTTATTAAGATCTTTAGAGCTCCGCCCCACTGGACTTTAAAATCACTTTAGGGCCACCGGGGTTGAAATTATATGGATGATTCTTTTTGTTCATAGGTGCTCACTAAGAAACGGTTGTGCACATATTGTTTTTAAGCACTTTAATGCTCCGCCCCACTGGACTTTAAAATTACTTTAAGGCCACCGGGGTTGAAATTTGATGTACAATTCTTTTTGTTCATAGCTACTCACTAGGAAACGGTTTTGCAAATATAATTTTTAAGCTCTTTAGGGCTCCGCCCCACTGGACTTTAAATTACTTTAGGGCCACCATGGTTGAAATTTTACTTGGACATGCCTCTTTGCTCATAGGTACTCACCAAGAATGGTTTAGCAAATATATTTTTAGTAGGGCTGTGCTCCACTGGACTTTAAAATTAATTTAGGGCCTCCGGGGTTGAAATTTGACATGTACGTGCCTCTTTGCTCATAGGTGCTCTTGCATTTGCAATTACGATCAATAAGATACAAGGCAAACTTTGACTATTATGTGTTTAAATTTGCAAAATGCCTGTTTATCCTTTGGCCTTACAGTAATATTAATATACTTACTTTCTATGATATTGACTTTTTTTGTTATATTAAAAAACTTAAAACTTAACTTATTTTTTTTTTTTTTTGTTATATTAAAATAGCTTCATATATGTAAACAACTTAATTTGAGCGCAGCAACGCCCGCCGGGTAACTGCTAGTCCTTGATAAAATGACAACCTTTGTAGTCTTTTTTTTATTTATTTTTGGAAATCAATTGAATCAAACACATGCAATGAAATTATTCGGTGAAGCTAAAAAGGAATTACAATATTACAGAGCCAAATTGTATTACCATTTTCGGGTAAGAATTTCAATTAGTTTAGCTTATGATCTATATGGTTTAAAGGGTTAGAACAACTTTCGGGAACTCAATAGTAGGCCTAACTAGTGGTGGTAATAATAAAATTCTGAAATCTCTTTAAAACCTTACTATTATTTATAACATAAATTCTTGTTTATGCAAATAACATAAATTCTTGAAAACAAAATCTTGTCATGCAATTCTCATCTGAAACTCTTCTAATATTTAACAACTGAAAATTTGGTTTCACTTCAAATGTAAATGTTAAATTGTTTCTGAAAACAAGCTACTAACTTAAATACGCATAAAAATATTTGAATTGAATATCTACACTTAAAATCCAACAAAGATCAAATTCGTTATTTTCGTTATTCGTTATGAATGGTGCGTTAGGAATAAACCGAATATAATAAGTACATTCGTAAGATTTTAAGCCATGCAATTGTATGGTACAAATTGTAATTGAATTTTTACTCTATGGAACATAGAGTATAAAATTCTATACGATCGACTTTAAATTTCACTTAGGCGAATTTTAGACCCCCAAAAGGCTTTTTTATTACTAATTTGATTTCAATGAAATTCTCAGGTTAGATTTTAAGTATTTTAAACTAGGTAATAAACTATAATCGAGCAAATATTTTCAAGTATTAAAAAAGCTTATTTTCCAGAATTTTTGACAGAACTTTAGTTGTTTAGGCTACATGATTTGACTAATGTAGTTGCTATGATCAGTTTATATTCCCCCATCGCAGCTGAGTTGACGCTATGTATGCTGAAAACAACATAACCTTTTCTTGTTTATATCTGCTCGCTGTTATGTTACGTTTTTAAATAAAATTTAATTGATATTTTGACAGACCTATTTGTTAAATTAAATAGATCAAAACTGATGTTTACTTGTTGAAGTTATAAATTGTACCAAAAGATAGGCATGTTGATGTGGATTAACTAATTTATGGGATACAACTAATATCTATTTGGGAGAAAGATTTAAATTTAACAACTAATTAGAATGTGTTGTGCCTATGTCTCATTGTAACAAAATATGCATTAAGTGTTAAGTAAGCGTAATTCTACAATACTTACATTACTTGATTTTTATTAATTTGCAATCATGGATTTTAAATTGTATTGTTTTTTTCGCTATACAATCTATTTACCTTTAATATTGTAAGCATAATTATTATTAAGTTACTTGCTTGTTTTGAGGTCTTAGCTAAAATCATTCTTTGTATGTATTTATTTGTAGGCTAGGCCTAGGATGTACGCCGGTTGACTTAGGACGGTTAGATGAAGTTCCACTCTTTACATTCGAGGAGATGGAAACCTCCGTTCTCTCCCTAAAGAGCAACGTCCCACAGGCCTTTCTACACGCTGGACACGGCTGGGAAGCTGTTCGAGAAGCTGATCCGTTCCCGCCTGACCTCTGCCGTGGAAGCTGCCGGGGACTCATGCCCCCGTCAGTATGGCTTCAGAAAGGGACGGTCAACTATTGACGCTATCACCGAAGTCCATGGAGAGCTGTGAAGAGAGCCGAGAGCAACAACCATTTCTCTCGCTGAGTAGTGCTTCTTTGTTCCACTTATGTCAAGAATGCCTTTAACTCGGCGAGGTGGTTCGATATGTTGGATGCGCTTCGCAACACCTTTCGCGTTCCTGCATATCTGTTGCGACTCATCAAAGATTATCTCCGCTCTCAAAGCCTTATTTACGACACAAGGGACTGAACGTGGACGATGGAAGTCACTTCTGGTGTCGCGCGAGATTCAATACTCGGCCAGGATCTCTGCAACGTTGCCTATGACAGCCTCCTGAGGTCGGAGATGCCTGAGGTCGGAGATGCCTGAGGAAACCACTTTGGTTGATGTCGCAGCTCTCATTGTCGCACGCAACGTTGAGCTGGCCCAACTAAAGTTGAACCGAGTTATGCGTGTGGTCAACACATAGATGTCCGATCACGGTCTCTCGCTTGCTCTCCGTAAGACGGAGATTGTGATCCTTACGAAGAAGAGGATAGACACCGTCGTTCTGTTCCGAGTGGGAAGGGAGGTGGTCCAATCAACTCGTGCTGCTAAGTACTTCGGGATTATGGTGGACACCAAGTTAAGCTGGAGGGATCAGATATTCCGTACGGCGGACAAGTTCGCTAAGGTAGTCACTTACCTTAGTAGGCTGATGGCCAATGTCGGGGTTCCACGATCCAGCAGAAGACGTCTGTTGATGTCCGCGGTTCAGTTCGTGCTTTTTTATGGAGCAGAGGTGTGAGCAGACGCTCTCGATGAAGAGTAGTACAAGTTGCGACTCGCCCGGGTTCAACGTCGAGCGGCGCTCGGGGTGTATTCCGCCTACCGGACAGTGTCCGAGCCTGCCGTCCTGGTGGCCGCCGGAGTTATCCCTGTCAAGCTCTTGGTAGGAGAGAGAAAGGCAATTTATCGGAGAGAAGGTGAGATTGGCAAGGACACGGCAAGAACAGAAGAGCGCTCCCGAACCTTCCAGCAGTGGCAACACAGCTGGGAGCACGACACCCGAGGACGATGGACTGCGCGACTTATCAAGCACGTCCAACCATGGGTGGAACGGCAGCCAATTCTTGACAATTCACGGCTATTTTCGGTCGTACCTGAACCGGATGGGCAAGACCGGTTCACCGTACCGGACTGCATTTATTGCCCGGGCGTTCCCGACGATGCGGAACACACATTTTTCCGCTGCCCCCGTTGGGAAGGGTCCCGCCTGAAGGCCACACAAATTTTTGGTGCATTTTCGGTGGACTCGGTCTGCCAAAAGATCTTGGAGGATGAGGGCAACTGGGATTGTTTATCACAGTTCGTCCGGGGCATCCTCCTGGAAAAGAAACCCGATCTGGACCGCGAAGTGGCCCAGATCCCTTGATCGAGTGGCTGGATAAGGAGTGAGCCCCACCGGCGTTAGCCAAATTTAGGCCTAGCGGCCTAGCCTGACGTAATGTGATAAACAATTCCAGGTTAGAATCCTAAAGAGTAGAGGAGGTTTTTTAGTGGGTAAACCCGTTTTTTAGGGGAGCCCCACACTACAGGCTTGCCACCTGTGTGCGTAATGCATTTTTCTCACCTTTCTCTCAAAAAAAAAAAAAAAAAAAAAAAGAATCATAAAAAGCGTCAACTAATAACTTAAAAAGTGAGTAAAAATTCTCGTACGGGACGGACATCGGAGCGTATTCCTAGTTTATAAATGTCTATTAACACCTTTACTGAAATGGCGACCTAACTCAATACGTAGCTTAAAGCCAAGTATGAATGAGAGATGAGTGTAGGATGATTGTGGCGCGATCTTGTAGTCTTGTTACTGACTATGGCCAACATTCTCTTTAGACAGGACTGTTAATTCATATCCCAACAGCCAATGGTATATAGGGACCTACAGTTTAACGTGGGATACGAACCACAATTTTAACCTCATGAATACAATTAATTTGGTTTCATGTTAATGAATAAATTTGGTTTCATTATGAGGATGTCAAGATACAAATATTTATTATAATAACGAAACCATGAAAAACATTCAATGTTTTAAAAATGGAAAATCCAAACAAATTTGCTATAAGTAATCACTGTGCCTCCCGGAAACTAATCCAAATCACTGTATCCGGTGGAGGTTGAGTTTATTCTCTATGGTACTCCCATACATATTCAGGTATTTGTGTCTCTTATACGACGACTTAAAAATCGCAAAACCCTATAAAGTACCATTAATTAGCCAACACTATTTTTTAAGGCAACAAATAACTAAAAAATTGCAAAAAATTGTATATAATAATAATAAATAAAATGATAAATAAGTATGAATATCCTCTCGTGCAAGTCAGCCAACACTGTTAGCTGCGCCGAGCCCGTCCCTTTGACTACTTTATTTCTCCTGAGAATCATTCGTCAAACCTTTATAAAAGAGCTATATATCTGCCAATACATCTTTATTTACTACCGTAGGCCTTTTCTTGAATAATATGAAAATAGTAAATATTTATAGCTTATTAATAGTATATAATGTATATTGCATAAACTAGACTAGATTTCATCAACTGTAACCGAAATTTATGAATAATATGGTTCATATAGAATAAAGTAATGAAAGTTTTAATTGATAGTCAATATCAAAGAGGTCAGACTCTTAGTAAGTTTTGGTTAAAGAAATGAATTTATTATTAAAATAACTGGTTATCAACTTAATTTGATTGGTTAAGCAATATCTAACACCTACTAGACCTGATCTAACATCTACTTTTGTGTGCCAAAGTCACTTTTTCTCGAAGTGATGAGCAAGTTTTGACACAATCAAATCAATAAAAATTCACTAAAACTCAAATATACTAGTATTAAACAAAAGCAAACAATTAGAAAACCTACAAACCTACAGCTGTGTTTTGGAGCCAGCCAAAATACTATATAGTCGAAATATTACGAGTATAAACTCCACGGAACAAAACTACATAGCGTATTTAATAAATTTAAATTAGATGATTTTAATTTAACATTTTTGGAGTGAAATATATAAGAAAAACTGTTCTTTTACCTTATCGTAATCAGTTTAACATATTTTTCTTGGTATATCATTCTAAGAAAATACCTTAACCACCTGCAAAACAAATTGTCTTTACAAAAAAGACAAAATGTCAAATCAATATTTAGAGCTGAGAGATCCAATAGCAGATCTTTTTTAAGCCGACGGAGGTTTAAGGCTATTTTCATCACATAAAATCTTCGCATTTTAAAAACATTTAAATTTCAGACCTTGGAATCTGACAGGGTACATGTCCAGTCTCCGAATAATTCAACAATAAATAACTTAACTTCCCTTCTGCACATGACGCACTGGGGTCCGCTACATACAATATATGCTTTGCTTCTCACTGGCTTTTAAAAATCAAATGTAAATAATAAAAGAGAATCTTTGTCCATAGCAACAATGATAATGGGACTCTTATTTGGTTGTATTCCTTTAAACTATTAAACAATTTATACAACCAGCTGATAACAAAATACACTGAAAAATATTCTAGTAGCTTGGGAACGTCTAATAGTACGTCTAATACGTGTCTTGGGTACGTCAAACAGTAGTTTTCATCTCTAGGTGCAAAAGTAACTTTTTCCCGAAGCGATAAACAACTTTTTTTTATCATAATGCGGGATTAGACTATTTTAACTATCATAGTTGTATTTTTAATGTTTACTAAATAGAGTAATATATCGTGTTTACATTTCTGTTATTTATGAAAAATAGTTTTTATAACGTGTGGTAAGGAACTATTCTGTATATAAAAAACAATGAAAAATAATAATGCTTAGCAAACAGCTGACTTAAAAAAAAAAATGTTACAGCTGATTTTTTTAAGTCCTAGGATAAAAAGTTACTTATCCGTACTATTTAGAGAATAAAAAACAGGTGGATTTCGTGAAGAATGATAAAGTAGTAGTTTTCATCACTAGGACTAAAGGTGGCTCTTTTAAGGGCGCAATCGAGTTTTTAAAAACGATTAAGTTTAAAAAGGTTTAAGCACTAAAAATACACTTTTGCTCCAATTGGTGAATATAGTTATTTGTGCTTCTAGGGACTAAAGTACAATGTTTTCTCCCTGAAGGGAAAGTGTTGTCGCCCGAAGGCGAAGCCGAGGGCGACAATTTCCCTGAGGGAGAAAAGTACTTTAGTCACTTGATGCACACAAAATTTTTCCTCCACCTACACCAATAAAATTTAGGCCTAATAGGCCTACCGTAGATAATTTAACTTTACCTTCGTATGATCTCTTGCTTCGTCAAGCTGGATCTGTCACATCAACATAAAAAATACACAAGGTAGGCCATATCAATTTTGAAGAACACGAAAAAAACAAAATATAATTTAAGCCTAGTCAAAAGTTTTACACTTATGTTTTGGACTTCTTAGGTTAATAGCCTACCCAAGCAAAATGTAAACAAACACCTACACTGCCACGGCCATCTCTAATACTAGAGATGCTGCTCACCCACTGCTGACTGAATGGTCAGCAGTGGGTGAGCAGCAGCTACAGCTGCTATTAGTCAACAATGAGTAACGAAACAAATACAAGTAACAGCTGACTGTGGCTCATGTTCTTTTTAATCTCTCTTTTAATGTTATTCTTATGTAACTAACTTTAGCCCCGTGGTACGAAAAAACTCGAGTTTTCCCTAGGTAGAAAGATTAAGTATTCAAGTCACATGGGATAGAAATTAGTACTTTACTACTCTATTCCAAGGAGTAAAATACGGCTTTAGATAGTAGGTGGAGGAAAACTTTTTTTTATCGTAATGTAGAATTACATTTTTAATCGTTAAATATTTAACTATAAAGTTGTATTTTGAGGTTATATATACAAATTAAGAAATATTAAGTGATTACATTTCTGTTATTTAAAACAATGCTTTAATATAACGTTTGAATTTCGCTATTGTGCGAAGAAAATTAATAAATAATACTTAGAAATCAGCTGACTTTTCAGTCTTAGGACCTAAAAATTATTCCAGATGATTTTTCAGTCCTAGGACAAAAAATAAACGTGTTTTTGGTACTATTGAGAGAACAAAAGAAGGCTGATTTCGTGCAGAATGATAAAAATTGATTTTTATAGTATGGTTTACGAAAATAGTCAGTTGGACATTTTAACAGCTGTGATCCCAATTACCCATTTTCGCGCTGTAATGTTGTCATTTGTGGTAATGTTTACTATGTGTAATATATAGTAAAATTGTGTTTCTGTATAGATTTGGCAACAATGCATTAACCCTCACAGGACTAATTATGAATTTTACTGTAGTTACATTTTGCAACCGAGAGGGTAATTATTTTTAATAATCTAAAACAGATAGTAAGTAATATTAATAAAACGTAGATAGAAAATGTGTTCTCATTATATTAACTTAATAAGTAAAGGTTTTTTATTTTATAGACTATTGTCAGTATAAGTCAACAGGAAATAAAAAATAGAATGAGGATTACATACATGGAAATTTGCATTTTTATAAAACAAAAAAATTAAACAAATGTAAGGTATTTTTAGGATTGTTAAGTTATAGTGAACTCAATATTATACTAATTTATTATAATAATTTTAGTAATTAACGCATACCTTTTCAATACAAATTAAACAAAGTGAATGACTCTAGACAAATTGAATTACGTGACATAAACTAACTTCCGTGGACATGCTTTAATTCAATATTTTTAAACGATTATACAGAAAACCAATTTACATTAGTTGCATAAAAATGGAATAATTTTGCTTTTTGGAATCTCCTTTGTAATAAATAAAAATAATCCATTGATTACTCAATTTCTTCGCACATTTACCACTCACGGCTCACGAATCAACTTAGAGCGACTCGAATATATCAAAACTGTGTAATTACTGAAATACAAATAACGTTGATGACTGACAGTATGCGTAGTTCACTCTATTAAGCCTCTCAAAAAGAACAAAAGTTCTGAATTACATCAGACTAAAAATCTCAAAAATAATATGGGTCTTTTGGAGACAAGCACCTGCATAACGGTTTTCATAAAAAGTTGTTTAATAATGGTATTTAACAATGAATAATATGAATGGCATAAATAATAAAAACAAAATGAAAGACAAAGTTTCGTGTAGATGTATTAAACAAAACCAAGATGAAAAATCTAAAAAAGTCTAGATGTTTCACATACAAATTACGTATTAAAACATCATCGAATACGCCTGAGATTGTGAGGGAGATAACGCCGGGTTCTGGGTAAGACCGGGCAGGAACATTTATAGTCCTATTGTTTAAGAAAGGTTCGCAATTCAGTTTGCCATTCCCGTAATCTTGTTTAATAAATCCACGTAATCTACTTTTATTACCTTAAATATAATGGATGGTATCTATTAGAGTTGCACATATTAATTATATGTTATGAGAACCTGTTAAAACTTCATAGTCTTAGAAGAAAATTAACTTAAACATTACTTTAACATACATGTCCAGAAAAGCTTATCTTTTGGAATAGAATAAAAAATCATTTAGTTTAAATATGAATACAAAACAATTGATTTTAAATACATTTTATTGTTTACGCTCTGTTATTGCAATTCGTTAACGGTAATCTTTGAGTATCACCCATGGAACTATGATATTACCTAATAGTTTAACATAATCTCTCTGAGATGAACTGATAGATACTCCTGGCATTACACTCCCTTTAATTTAATTTTCCTACCAATTTTAGGGCTGCTTTCTCAAAGTTAACTTAATTTACATTCTAAACTGACTTTAATACCTCCGAGTTTGGTGTTATTTTCAACAGGCGAAGCTTCCATTGGTTGTTAGAAACGGTCCATTGTTGGGTAAACTATCAGCTGATCGAAGGGTTGAAAACACCGCCTATCGCAGTGGTATTACCGTTCTTGTAGAATGGTCCAAAATTAAACTTAAAGTTTAAACTAAAGTTGGATTTATCTAAGACCTTAATTTAATTTGTTTTAATTTGATTTTATTTTATTTAATGTGCTTGGGGGAAAACGCTTATTAATCAAATAGACAAATAACAGAATTTAAGGATTGTAGGGCCTTTTGTTCGGATGGATTTACAAATTTACTTTACAAACAACTTAACGCCAAGGTCTATGCAGTGGCACTAAAATTGGGTAAAAAGGGTCGGAGTTCTTTGCACATAAAAATGTCTTGTAAGAAATATGTGTAAATATTTACTGAGTATTTTTTAATTATTCTTTTTAATATTCAGTGCTGAGAATGAGACTAGGTTCAGTCATAATTCAACAAAAGGAACAAACAGAACTAATAAAAACATTTCCGAGAAAAATTGAAAGGCAGCCTTATTCATAAATTTTACTGGCGGGAGTTAATATTAAAATAGCTCGTACATGTAGTCCGCTAATTCCTTTTCACTGTCCGTCCATCTTAATTACTCCCGATTGGTTTTTCATATTCTCTATAGCCTCTATATACACTATTGAACTTGTTAATTAAGTTTGTGTGTGCTATTTTTGTAAATTTAGTTAAATACATTTTCATAGCCATTGAACCCTATGCAAACTAAAAAGTGAGTTACAAAATCTTTAGTAGACTATTTTGCTATAATAAACTAACATACGCAGTAATTCATTATCACTTAAGTTAAAAAATAAAACGCATACTTACGCATATTTAAAACGCATAAAGAATGATTGTATGTAAAAGTAAATACAATTTATTTCCCTGTTGCAATAACTGATGCAGAACTGAAAAGTAAGCATAAAATCTATACATGTTTAATGCGCGACACGTTTTTTTTCTTTGTACAAGGAACTCCTCCCACAGTTTTCAACCGATTTTAATGATTTTGGTGTCATTGGATAGAGCTCCGCGTGAAGTTGTTTCTAAAGTAAATTGGAAAATATCCATTTAAAAGAAAGGGCCCGACAAGCCCTCAAAGTTCGTAATTTTCCCATTTGAATTGATTTTCAAGTTAACAGCTGTAAAGTACACCTTACATTAGCGACAGTACTCCACCATGCTATCTACCTATACTCACACGAAGAGGTTGTGTTAAACCGCGGATTGTACCTGGTTAAGAATGTAAACTTATACATCACAGATGCGGTCAGATCCAACCTGTGAGCCTACAAATAAAAGCTAGGCTATAGTATAATAAATAATATGAACAAAATATTTCAACTGATTAAGTCAAAATCAGCCGAAAGGGACAACAAAATTTGTAATCTTTTAGTACAAACAAAATAATAAGTTAATTTTTAAGTGCATGGAACACTTATTTTTTGTAAGATATATTTCTTCGATTAATGTTAAGTTGTTGGCATAAAAACCTATATATTTCGTCTCATCCGGCTATTTTTAACACTGTTGTTGTTGTTGTTGCTGTTGTTATTGGTGGATAAGGAGATCCCGGTTGAGAAACCGTTGAGCACGTTTGCCTCTAATGGGCATTTTGCGCAAGCTCCCGGAAGGATGGGATATTGAAGGAAGAGAAATTGTAAGACACGGGACTGTTTACTCATGTTCCAGTTAGGGGTTTATATGCCCGTCGCATTCCTCACCCCCTGCTGTCTTTAACATATGTTCCAGCTAGGGTTTCCATGCCCATAGCATTTCTCCTCTTTCCCTGCTGTCTACATATGTTCCAGCTAGGGGTTTACATGTAGTTCGCATTAAAACCCCCCCCCCCACCCGCTGTCTTGAATATTAATGGATTATGAAGGAAGGGAAATAATTGTCATAGTGGACAGCCAAAAGACTTGCCTCAGTGTTATAACAACTTCGTTTGCTGTACCCAATGTCAACTATATATATATCGTATGGCATTAATAGCCAGCCACCAACTTCAGAAAAATATAATACATTCTCTGAGGTGCTTAGCACCTGCGTCAAAAAATTTAAAAACTAAACTAAAAACATAAAGTTATGATCTCTCTTTACAAAGCTAAATCCAGGGCGCTAAGCCATTGCAGCCCAGCTTCACTTGCACAATGCAGCCCAATCAATCCTTCGGGGAAAGCACTCAAAGGGCACTCATTGACTATGTGAGTCATAGTCTGCAACTCCGCTCCACAGCGGCAAGACTGGTCTTCTGTCATTCCCCATTTGTATTTCCAATAATTACATCTTCCCACACCAGTGCGGAATCGATTGAGAACGGTCCACTGCTTCCGAGGAAGATCCATACCACTCACTGCTAAGGTTGGGTCAGCAATTAAAAATTGATTCCGGCCTTGGAAAGAGTCCCAGGAGGAAGTCCAGTCGGTATGGATGGAAAAGTTTGTCTCCGTCAACTGGGATGCTGTCCGCAGTGGTGGTCTTCGGGACCTCAATCTGCCCGTCTCCTGGGGTAGGTAATCATGGATGGGTAGCTGTGGATTGGATACGATCTTATTATATTCCCTAGTAAGTGCCTCCCTTCGTCTTATTTCAGGTGGAGCGATATTACACAGCACTGGGAGCCGGGGTACAGGTGTTGCCATGAGTGTACCACTTATGGCTCTCATAGTCCTGTTCAGTTGGACGTCGATCTCTCTGACATGCACACTGTTCAGCCACACGGGAGCACAGTACTCTGCGGTTGAGTAAACCAGGGACAAAGCAGTGGTTCGCAGAGCTTGTGCATTAGCTCCCCATGTGGAGCCAGCAAGGTGATGGACAATGTTAGTCCTAGCTCTCACCTTGGCTGCTGTCTTTTGTAGGTGGCTTTTGAATGTGAGAGACCGATCTAAAGTGACTCCCAGGTACTGTGGGTGATCATTGTGCTTTAGCTCAACACCGTCAAATACGATTTTAAGCTTTTGGTGGGCTAGTCTATTGTTCAAGTGAAAGCAAGATACCTCAGTTTTAGTTGGGTTTGGATTTAGCTTCCAGGCCTTAAAGTATTCACCGAGGGTCTTGAGGTCATTTGTTAGTACTTCCTCAGCATGTCGGAATTCCTTGTGCTGATAAGCCAGTGCAATATCATCCGCATAGGCAAACTTTAAGGAGCAAGTGTCAGGCATGTCGGCAGTATACACATTAAACAGCAGTGGGGCAAGCACTGACCCCTGTGGCAGGATTATGAAGGAAGGGAAATAATTGTCATAGTGGACAGCCAAAAGACTTGCCTCAGTGTTATAACAACTTCGTTTGCTGTACCCAATGTCAACTTCGCAACTAGCATAAAAAAGTTTTAAAGTTGTCCTCGGACAAACACTGATTTTAACACTGATAACTACCCTGACGTTGTCATTTGACAGCACACGTACGAAGCAATATTTTAATTCAGTTTTGGCATGCATGAGTTAAACTAAGGTCATCTTCCATATTTCAAAACCGTAGTGGCACACACACAGTAAACACAAGTACAAAGTAGCAAAATCAGTGTTGACAAAGGCGCAACTCTCAAAGAATCAACTGATTCTGTCAACTTTTAAGCAAGCTTGCCACAGTTTATTTTACATGGGCCTCCCCCCAAAGCTGCCGCACATCGCCTATATTTTTAAGCAGTTGCACCACAAGATCAGGTTTGGTAATTCAATTTTTTTTTTCAATTTAAAAATTCTTTATTTAGTTATATACATATGCAGTATACATGAATAGTGTCATTACTTCGTTACAGTACGTAACTAACATTAATAAAAAAATAATCACATAAGTTAAACAATCAAAATAAACTATTTCAACAAAAATAATTCTTCATATGTATATACAGGATTACTTAATGAGCGGGAATCGAAACCGCGCGGTCGCCGTTGACATCACGGCCAAGGTGCCTTAGCCGTCTGAGTAACCCGACCGGCACGGCGGCCTAGACACGTAAAATAGAAAGACCACGTTTTGAAAGGCCCACGATCCCAGTGGGAAAAGTTGTAGGTATCGAATTGTCCTTTAGTAAATGAGTTTGCTACTAGAGCGCTGATCAGTTAACTGCTGCACCCAAACCTATCCGAATTATTTTGATAATTACTACTTTTTTGTGAGTTTAAATTTAAAAAAAAAATGTTTAATATCTGAACTGTATTAATATTTTCTCCTAACTTCCGCAGTTACTGTTGATGAGTAATGATCAATGTAAATAAAAAAGCTTCACCCTTTATTTGCAACTGAAAGTCATTACAGTTTTATTCAACGGGATGGGATTCACCGGATCCATGTATCGTAATATAAATTCCATAGAATTGCTGCAACCAGCTGGTGCCCTCGTAACTTACTTTTCCCACTAGTGTGGAAATTCTATATCACAAAACCTGCAAAAACATTGTTAACTCCGAACCTATCCCAATTATCATTATAATTATTCCTTCGTGAGATCAAATGAAACTAATGTTTTAAAAGCTGGACATTCGGTATGTTTAATCTGATAAAACTTTTTAATGTACCCAAAGCAGTCGATCGGTTGGTATTCAGTGAAATCCGAATGGAACACAATTGATTTCAAACAAAAAAGTATTCTAATATGTAAACAGATTTGCAACAACTGGGTCAATTTGTACATATATTTTATAAAATCAATCAAATAAATACAAATACCAAGTTAAATTGAAATTATTCGTTTAATAAACAAAATAAGAAAAAGTATTAATTTTACAAAGGTTTAAAGAAAAACGGGTTTATCTTCCAAACTATTTGGCATAGTAAAAAAAACGTGAAAAACAAAACTCATGATCTATAAAGGACATTTAGACGTCGTAAACGGATCCAAAAGTCAACTAACTTGTATTTTATTTTATTTTTTTCTAATTTTTTATCGAGTCTTAAATGATAGACTTTTAAAATTTGCATATGTAGCCGAATACAATTTACGGCATGCTACCTTTGGAGATAAGTACATTGTTACAATATTCATACAAAGCTTTAAATTTTGCTATGTTTGTCCCAATCGATATTGTAATTTTTGTTTTGAAGTTGTGTTTGCAGAATTATACACTTATAAGTGAGACTTTCAATCGTGTGTTTAAGTTCACGAATTTAAACACAATTTGTATGTATCATATTGATTCTAAGCAAATTATATATTTTTAATACTCAACCTTTGATACCAAATAACATTCAATAAATTACTGATTAGATAGAAAGGTAACATAAATATACGGAAATGTAAATTTTACTTTTATATTTCGTATGGTATAATTGTGATAAAGATTTAACAAATCAATATGATTAAATTAGGCGATAGTGGTGACAATATCGTATTAAGATAGTAAAATACTTAAAACAGGAAAGCGGATGTCATATATTAATTACAATGTATTATGGACATTATAATTATGTAGCTAATATAATATAACTTTATTCACAGAACTTTTTGGCGAAAAATGTCAAACCAATGTCCAACCAATCACTAGTGGCGATGTGCTAGAATGGGTAGAGAGTGCTAAAATTTACTCGATATATTATGGATTGGCGGCTTGTATGCAGTTTATATGCAGATTAATTGCACAGTTAACATTTCCACAGAAGAAATAACTGCCTTTCTATCTTTCTTGTGCTTTCCCACAACTATTTAGATGAATAAGAAAGGTTAAAAGCAAAACCTGTCTCATGAAGATAGATTTTAAATAATACCCCCGTCGCAGCAGACCTACGTATTTTGCGAATCTCCAATATATATTCTTGTTTGATTAACAAAATAATTAATATTATAATTGGTAATTAATGATCCTCACTATGAGATATAAAAAATTTGATAGCATTATGCTTGGTAAATAATACGTAATGCTATATTATTTTAATATTGTAATAAATCTATACTTATTTAATTAATGGGGTTTTTTGTGTAGAGAACTCCTCCTAAAATTTTTTACCGATTTTAAGCTTTTGGTGTCGTTGGATAGAGCTTGTAGTTGTTTCCGCCAAAAACCTATGAGAATCAGGCTGAAATGAAAGGCGCTATCCACCATTGAAATCTAAAAATTTCCCATTAAAATAACGTTGGGATTGAATAAAGAATATTAAACATCTGAAAATAATCAGCTGTAAATACGTGTAGGTTTTGGCAACACCGCCTGGTTTTGGTGATTACAGATATTCACAATATTGGATTGGTCGGATGTCATTGATTTAGAGCTAAATGTAACATTTGTATTGTATTAAAATTAATTGCTCGATTTCGAGCAACACTATGAGTAGTGGGGTTTGGTTACTTTCAAAACGGAAGTCGTGCCATTTGCCAGCCGCTGCCGGCCAGCTGCCATCGGCCAGATGGCAAATCAGTTGCTGTCGCCATATGCCATGTCATATAGCTTCAGGTGGGGAGAGGCTAAATCAAATGAAGGGGTGGAGAAGGGGTGAGCAGATGGTGTTAATTTTTGAAGTAGGAGTTAGTGTATAAAGGAGAGGGGATAATTGCTTCAAGGTCATATGGAGGGGGTTTTAAAAAAGACTGAACTATTAAGAGTTCAGTTTATAGGTGATTGTTATACAGGTCAGTCGAAACCGACAAGGGACTGAAGAATAGCTTCTACATCATTTATTGTTGTAGAAGATACAACTGGAACTTGTACAGGGTTCTGAGGAGTTGTTGAAGTTGAATTTCTAGAAGGATTTTCCCTTGGATGAGTTGTTGATGATATTTCTTGAACTTGAACATTTTCTTGGTTGGTCTCCATTGTTATTGTAGTACAAATTAGAGTGGAGATGTTGTCAGCTTAAAAGCATAGAAGATAATGAAGTAGGAATTATTGTTGGGGCCCTTATATAGGGAATAGTGGGGGTAAAATAAAAAAACTTGTTTAACACAGTCGATAGGTGTAACAAGTTGAAAGTTATTGAAGTGTAACATATAATGCAAAATGTCGTAAATGACATTATCATCAACATTAACCTGAGCAGTTGTGGAAGAGTATAATGGATTAAAACTGTACTTCTTTCTAACTCTTTTTAAATTAGTTTTACACTTTGAAATTGAAGGTTTAGAAGTAGTTCGTAATATGTGTTGTGTTCGCAAAAGCTTTAATTTTAAACATTGTGCATTCATTATAACCGATGTGTTACATTCAGAAGTTAAAAGAAGACTGAGATATAAAATGAAGTGTAAAAGAAATTAAAACAAAACGCTGGAGCAGTAATTTTGTAGGTTAGAATTAACCTACAATATGAATGCTAAAAGTAACGAAGTCTATTCCATGGATAATTCTAACCTCAAACCTAGTTAACGAAGTAGTCATAACGTAAAACTAATGAGAGATGATGACTGAGCGGATGCAAGGCAATGAATGTTTGTGGCGCGATAAACAACCCACTTTTATAGAGGCAATAACTACAGTCAGATGGCGGCAGATGCCGAGCAAATGACTGGTTGACCGACTTTCACCAGAGTAGTAAGAGAAGTAGGGGGTTTCGGGGCAATGACCGACCGGAAAGGTCAATGACCCCCCCCCCCGAAAAAATGGAGCCCCCCCCGAAAAAATGGAGCCCCCCCAAAAAATGGAGCCCCCCCCTTCCCCCTTCCCCCACTCCTACCCCCACTCCTTCAGGCCAATGACCGGTCACCCGGTCACCGAACTAAACATGGCAGCTACCATGGATAATTCTAACCTCACTTGGATAATTCTAACCTCAAACCTTGGTTTTTGAGTCGCTGCGCATGCGCCGCTCCCCACTCTTCTGGTTTACTTTTACACTGGTGTCAACTGGACTGGATTGAATACTGTACTGGAGTGAAACAACTTCTCCCACTACTCAAGAACCGAGGAGGGATAGGAGCCCAATTCTTGCGTCAGTCGCCAACAAACTTTCATAGCGAAAGGTTGTTGGCGATTCAGCAAGAGGTTTCAAATATATAGTAGGCCTATATATATTTGAACTTCTTAAACTATGTTGCGTTTTTTAATGTAGTATGTGTGTGTGTGTGTTTTAGTTGTAAGTTGCATTTAATTTAAGAAAGAATTTGCGCATTGCGATGTTAGTTATAAGTTGGGTTTAGCATTAAGATGTATTAATTTTAAGAGGTGTTTAGCATTAAGGTGTATTAATTTTAAGAATAATGATGGTATTTGGTTGTGTTGAATTATTTGGTTTTTAATAATGATGTGTTGGTACTAATAATTTATGTTTGTTTTGTGCATTTGTTTTGCCTTACAGCTAGATGTTAGGGGGTAGATTAACTGTAAATTCAGAAGTTCAGTTGAACTTCATTTAAAATGGGTGGGACATCCGCAAGCCGGACTTTTTTTTGCATTTTGTTTAGGAATATGATGGGTGGGATTAGTTTGGGTGGGGTTAGAGTTGCGTTTCTGCATTAACTGTTCCAGTTTCCCTGAAATTAATGGTTACGCTTTGATGCGGACGGGAAGTTACGCTTTGATGCGGACGGCCCAGGGACCTCCCTTGCAAAACGTAACTAGTGGGTTGGGAGTGGGAACCGCTAGGCAAACAGGGTGGTGGGAACAGTATTACTGTTCCCATCACCTTGGATCATTATAAATCTTGAATGACCTTGACCCACTTTTGGAAGGGTCAATGACCCCCCCCGAAAAAATGGAGCCCCCCCCTTCCCCCCCCTTCCCCCACTCCTTCCCCCACTCCTTCCCCCACCTCCCGGGCCAATGACCGGTCATGACCGGCTGCTAACCCCTCTCATTTGCATACCGTTATAAAAGCCGAGCCAGCCGCGGCCAGTGTTTCATTCTGATTCCAGACGTTACGCTGCGAACTTGGAGTTATAACCATGTCTTCTCTACCGACTACTATTTCTACTACTTCTACTTCGACTTCTATTTCTACTACGGCTGTTCCTGCACCTAAGAAAACTCTTCGCCTCAAAAACCTTCCTGATTGCTATAAGAACCGACTTGCATCTCAACCTTCAACTTCTGGAGCTATTCTTCCGCCAACCAACACTTCTAGACTTCGTAGTATTTTTTCACCGCCTTCGCCTTCAAAGGACTCCGCACCACCATCAACTACTATGCCGCCACCGCAGAAGCCAGTTCACCACCATCCTAATACCCCTTCCGTTGAAACCATTGTTCATCGTCTTAGCACACCTATTATCCCACTATCACCATTGCCTCCTACCCCACCACTTAGTACACCTGAAGATCATACCTATCACAAAACTGAATCCTCTCAACCTGCTACTAAATCATCTCCTAAATCAGCTCCTAAATCAGCTCCTAAACCAGCTCCTAAACTTACTCCTAAACCTACTCCTAAACCCGCTCCTTCAGAGCAATTTCAATTATTACAAGAACAGCGTCGTAGGGCATTTAGCCGTCCCACTACTTGCCCTGAAATGCTTACTAGGGGAATTAAGAAAGGATCACCTTGTGGGAGGAAATGTGTAAAAAACGAAAGTTTTTGCCGTGTACATGTCGTAAAACACATTTCTGAACCACAAGTGACAGAAACCCCCACTGTTGAATACCAATCCAAAATTATTGGTGTAAAAGGAAATAGGCTTAAGAGAGGTTGTGTCTATTTTTTTGAAAGTGTTATTGACAACGAACACATTTTGGCAACTTGTAACGGCGTAAGATATAATATTAAAGTGATTGAATCCTTGCGCAAAGAGAAATCCGTTTATGAGTTAGACTCTAAAGACTATCTCCTCAGACACAAACTGGATGGTATTACAAGGTGGGGGCGTAGCAAGTAAATTCATATAGCTTTTTCCAAATTATTGCTTAAAAAAATACTGGGGGAGAAACACAACGCGTTATAGCGTTGTGTTTCTCCCCCATTATTTTTTAACACTCTAAGTCTCGTGACCTACTTTCATGTGAGTAGTGAGTAAAGGATGGTTCTGTGTCTGTCTGCATTCCTTCGGGTCAATGACCGGACCTGAAAGGTCAATGACCCCCCCCCCCCCGAAAAATGGAGCCCCCCCAAAAAAAATGGAGCCCCCCCCCGAAAAAATGGAGCCCCCCCCTTCCCCCACCACTCCTTCCCCCACCACTCCTTCCCCTACCACTCCTCTGGGTGAATGGCCGGTCATGACCGGTTGTCTACCTACATCTAACCGTTACACTAGCTACTCCAGAGTCTTCATTCCAATCCGTGAGGCCACCACCGCAATATGCCTACTCTATTAGAATTATGTTTGCGACAGATAGTTTCAAATATAGTGTTGGTGGAACTTGCATTTCAAGATGCAAACCTTCCACTAACACTACGTCAAGAAGTGTATTCTTTTTATAAAGAAAATTTTGGAGTTTTTCATTACCTTCAGTATAAATTTATGGATGGAACAAATATGTGTCCAGAATGCGGTTCGGCTGCAATAGGAAATGGATTATTGGATTTTATAATAGATGGTGGAATTTATGAATACAAATCTTACTTGTCATACAAGTTTATCATCCTAGAAGAAGAAAAATGCGATATTTGCGCACTTAATTTGTACAAGTTTATACAAGCCGATCCTGCTGAAATCCATTTAGAAAACAACAGTGAAGTCCCTTATTTTTTTATGGCTTAAGCTCCATAGCAGTCCACCAAACCCAGCCAAACGGCCCTTTTCAGGGCCACCTAAGACTTAAATTTAGGGATGTAAGCTATTTAGCTTACATGCGACTTAGCAGAAATAAGTTCTGCTACATGGCTAGTTTGATCCGTGTAGTAGTAAGCAAAGGAGGGTTCTGTGTCCGTCCCCACTCCTTAGGGTCAATGACCGGACCTGAAAGGTCAATGACCCCCCCCGAAAAAATGGAACCCCCCCCGGAAAAATGGAACCCCCCCCCTTCCCCCACCACTTCTTCCCCCACCTCCTGAACCAATGACCGGTCATGACCGGCTGGTAACCCCTCTCATTTGCATACCGTTATAAAAGCTGAGCCGGCTATGGCTAGTGTTTCATTCTGGTTTCTTCCACCGCTCTTGTTGCTTTGTTTCTGCCAGTCTTAATATTTTTATTTTTTTAAATGCTTCCTTACCCTAATGAAAACTTTAATCCTTCTGAAAACGCTGATGTTTTTCAACCACCTGAAGATGATGTAGTAGATGATTTCCAACAACAAGAAGAAAATGACAGTGAAGATGAAATTGAACATGAAGAAAATGTGATAGAAAATATGGATAGTAGCAGTGAAGATGAAATTGAATATGACAGTGAAGATGACAGTGAAAATGAAATTAATGAAATTGAAATTTTATCATGTAAGCAATACATAGTTAGTTATTTGAAGTAAGGAAGCTAATGAAATATTTATATTGGATTCATAGTTGGAAAGTGGCTTAATAACCACATTACCCTTTCCCCACCTCCACCCTATCCCTTCCCAATCCTTATTCCTTCCCCCTCCCCATATTTAAAATTTATAAAAGGCGGGCTATGAACCTTCAGGTTTTTAGTCTGTACTTGCACTTTGTGCTGTCAAGTACATCACAGCAAATATGCCTCCTAATGTGAATTACCATTTTAATTCTTCTGAAATTTCCGATGTTTTTCTACAACCTGAAGACATTTTAAATAATGATAGTGAGAGTGAGAGTGAAGATGATGATGATTATAGTGTTGAACTTAGTGAAGAACGTAAAGTTATAGCAATTGATCCACAATTTCCATTTGATACAATAGAACAATTTTTGGTTGAAGCTAATAAATGGTTAAATTTAGGATGTTATATACGAATTGACTCTTTTATATTGTATGGTGATAGTCATTCTTTCCTTGTCACACCAAATGACAGAGACCGCATGTTGCAGTGGGCACAATCTATGATGGAGTGCTATGAACAAGGTGTGGACACTGGTGGCTATTTTCTTGCATAAGTAGTGTAATAACAAAATTACCTTCCCCCCACCCTACACCCTATCCCTTCCCAATCCTTATTCCTTCCCCCTCTCCATTTTTAAAATTGATAAAAAGGCAGGCTATGAACCTCCAAGTTTCTAGTCTGTACCCACACCTTGCGGCATCAAGATGCTTACCAGACTTGATGGTTTCATAGCCAATGATATTAATATATGGAGTTTAATAACAAACTTACGGATAAAAATTGAAGAAAAAATTATGGCAAACAATGAGCTAGGAGTTATTGTTTTTGTTTCATTAGTAGAACATTTTGAAATTTTGTATAGTATAAAAGTAACAATTAATAATATTAATGAACTATTTCCTTGGACAATATTTATTCGCAATAAAATTGAAGAGCAGAAAATTATAGTAGATGTGACAGCAATGAAATATAACCTAGATAGAGAAGAATAGATACTAACCCCCCTCCCATTCCTTTGTTTTGCAAAAATAGTGGGGGTAGGAGTATATATAAGACTAAGTAAGCGATACATAGTTTGTTGTTTGAAGTAAAAGAAGTAGTAAATAAACATGTTGTCTAAAGATACTCCATTTATTAATTATTTTGAAGTTAAAGATGTTTTTGAAAGCACAAATGAAATACAGGAAGAAAACATAGAGGAAAATTATAATGAAACTAATAATGATTCTACGATGGAAGAGGAAGAAATGGTACAGATTGAACAAGAAATATTTGAAGAAATGATAAACGATAGTGATGAAGATATAATTAAGGAAGCTATTGAAATATTTATATTGGATTCATCGTTGGAATCACCCATATCACCTTTACTGTCTTCTGAATCTGAATCTGAATTGGACTAAGGTACCCCCACCATTTTGAAGAAGTAGTGGGGGAAAAATATCCCTACCACAAGTTAAAAGTTGGTGGGGGAATGTTTATAAATGTGTTAAATATTTGTGCAGGAGATCAGTCTTAGGGAGACTAGTGACTGAAGATGTTTCGTAAAATACCTTTTGATCCTTCATACTACAATCTGTTTGATATACATCGTTTTCCAGACATTGAGGAGAAATTGTACAGAAAATTTTGTTCTCTACTCGATAAACCACAAAAACTACCACCTAATACTTTTACCTACAAGCTACCCATCATGGACAAGGACGATGTAAGCAAAATACCATTAGTTCAAGTGAAATTTTTGGAAGAAAAAATTCTTGTTTGTGTGAGAGAAGTGTTTCATAATGATTATTCAAAAAGATTGGCTTTCGACTTTATTCAAGAACATGCAGGATCTGAAAGAGAACAATATCCAGAACCATATTACAAATATTTTTTCGAGAATGGAGCGAGTGTAACGGTAGAAATAACCATTACATTAGTATAACTCTCCCCACCATTGACGTCTCCCCACCATTGGCATCTCCCCACTACTGACTTAAATTTGGTGGGGGAATGTGGAAATGTGGATAAATGTGTTGACTATCTGTGTAGAAGCTCACTCTTCGAGAAATTTTCAATCTGAAATTTTTAAACTGATCAAAATGTTTCATCATGTACCTTGTGATCCGACTTCTTCCTTCAGGGAAAAACAAAGATTAAAACGACTAGAAAAAGAAAGACAAGACCGAGAAGATATGAAGATGGAATTCAATAGACTACAATTTCAAATACCAGGAATTGAACTTGGAGCACCAAGATTGAAAACTCTCCACTGGGCTGGAAGTTATATCAAATTTTTGAAAGTGCAAGTTGAAGCAAGAGATCTAAAATTGAAAAGATTAGAAATGGAAAATCGAGAATTGAAGAAATTAATATCACACATGTCTGGTAATACAACTGTTCAAGAAGGTGAAGAAGAAGGAAAAGAAATTTTAGGAATCTAAATTATCAGCACCCCTTATAGAGAATAGGGAATAGATCACTTTGTGGTAATGTAATAACATGCCGCTTAGTGATCTATTCCCAGTTCTC